>JARQOD010000002.1:510843331-510908331 GCA_033576555.1 Oophaga sylvatica | reverse complement strand
AGCCTTATAAGATAAGATGCTCCAGAGTTTTAACTATATGATGAATAAAAGTATTCACTTAAAAAAAAAAATGATATGTCATGAGTGGTTAAAGGGCCACTTTAAATGATGCCAAGTAAAATGAAATGATAAGACTGTTGTAAAATGCATCAAAGCAATCTAGATCAAAGCAGACTGAAGCGATTTTCTGAAAGGCTAAATGCTATTTCAGGATCCACCCAATGTATTAGGCATCCTAGACTCCTAACTGGCTCGCATACAAATACTAATTTGTCTATCCAGTATCTAATGGTAAAAGAGATAAAATGTGCTGAATGTGATGTGCTACCAGTTCTACAATGTACAGTATATGGTTATACATGCACAATATGACTTTGGATAATGTTTTCCCATTTCTGCCTTGTCTAAAATGCATTACATTTTCCCTTTTACCCCCACACCATTTTCAATGCGTTTAGTATGACAGATTACGTTGTATTTATTGTTGTGAAATATAAGGACAGCTGTTGACCTTTTCAGAATTAAGAAAATATCTCACTCCCACCAAGACTTATCACTTTCCCCTTTATTGTGCAAGCCAAGTCTATTAGACCTCGGCTGCTTCATACACTGATGCGGAGGAGGGGGAATAGAATCTGGAGCACTTAGTAAGCGCAGAACTTTGTACAACTCCATATGTTACATCTAGTTTTCAGTACAACGAGCCTGTCTCAATAAATGGTATAAAACATTCTGTAGGTTTTATTTTCTAATGATTGTTAAAAGGCATTTCTATGGGTTCATAAATGCCAAGAGCAGCAAATAGAATAGATATACAGTACAGACCCAAAGTTTGGACACACCTTCTCATTCAAAGATTTTTCTGTATTTTCATGACTATGAAAATTGTAGAATCACACTGAAGGCATCAAAACTATGAATTAACACATGTGGAATTATATATTACACTTTACAAAAAAGTGTGAAACAACTGAAAATATGTCTTATATTCTAGGTTCTTCAAAGTAGCCACCTTTTGCATTGACTACTGCTTTGCACGCAGAAAAGGTGAACGGATGGACTCTACATGCCTGGTTCCCACCGTGAAGCATGGAGGAGGTGGTGTGATGGTGCTTTGCTGGTGACACTGTTGGGGATTTATTCAAAATTGAAGCGGTGAGCGGTCCAGCTGACCCCAAACTATCTCGATTGGGTTCAGGTCTGGTGACTGTGGAGGCCAGGTCATATGGCGTAGCACCCCATCACTCTCCTTCTTGGTCAAATAGCCCTTACACAGCCTGGAGGTGTGTTTGGGGTCATTGTCCTGTTGAAAAATAAATGATGGTCCAACTAAATGCAAACCGGATGGAATAGCATGCTGCTGCAAGATGCTGTGGTAGCCATGCTGGTTCAGTACGCCTTCAATTTAGAATAAATCCCCAACAGTGTCACCAGCAAATCACCCCCATATCATCACACCACCTCCTCCATGCTTCACGGTGGGAACCAGGCATGTAGAGTCCATCCGTTCACCTTTTCTGCATGCAAAGCAGTAATCAAAGCAAAAGGTGGCTACTTTGAAGAACGTAGAATATAAGACATATTTTCAGTTTTTCACACTTTTTTGTAAAGTGTAATATATAATTCCACATGTGTAAATTCAGAGTTTTGATGCCTTCAGTGTGATTCTACAATTTTCATAGTCATGAAAATACAGAAATATCTTTGAATGAGAAGGTGTGTCCAAACTTTTGGTTTGTACTGTATATATACAGAAAAAATTATATGTATATTCTATATGAATCTGTACTTGTCTCCGCTGTATATTTATCCCATTTATGCCATTCTAAGCAGCCAACAATCCAGTGCATGTTTCCTCAAACCCGTTCTCAGCATTCCCCAATGTTAAATGTTCTTGGCTCCACAACCCCTCCCTCCGCAGTCGGCGCTCCACAACCCCTCCTTCCGCAATCAGCGCTCCACAACCCTTCCCTCCGCAGTCGGCGCTCCACAACCCTTCCTTCCGCGGTCAGCGCTCCACAACCCCTCCCTCCGCAATCAGCGCTCCACAACCCCTCCCTCCGCAGTCAGCGCTGCACAACCCCTCCCTCCGCAGTCAGCGCTGCACAACCCCTCCCTCCGCAGTCAGCGCTGCACAACCCCTCCCTCCGCAGTCAGCGCTACACAACCCCTCCTTCCGCAGTCAGCGCTACACAACCCCTCCCTCCGCAGTCAGCGCTACACAACCCCTCCCTCCGCAGTCAGCGCTCCACAACCTCTCCCTCTGCAGTCAGCGCTCCATAAGCCCTCCCTCCGCAGTCAGCGCTCCACAACCCTTCCTTTCGCAGTCAGCGCTCCACAACCCCTCCTTTTGCAGTCAGCGCTCCACAACCCCTCCCTCCGCAGTCAGCGCTCCACAACCCCTCCCTCTGCAGTCAAGATAAAAGCAAAATAAGCAAATACCTTGTAGTAAGTAAATAAGTAAATAGTATCAATACATGTAAACATATGGATACTTAGTGAACATTTTTTTAATCAAAACAAAGAAAAAAATACTAGGACTACATAGCAACATGTGCAGAGCCACAGCAATTCCCCCCAACAATCGTGCACCCAAGAACATTTATGCAACTTGTTTGACCGCCTATTGTAGAGCTGCGATTCTGCTGTAAAATAATATATGTATCTCTCAGTTGGTAGATAAATCGCAGTTTCTGCCAGAGAAAATCCAACAAAAATTGAAAACATTTGCAACTCTGTGCAGGGATCCGCCTGTTTGACTAATCTCTTGTGCGGCTTGGTACCCGCACGCTTCTAAAGTGTGTCCTTCTCTGAAACACCATAAATTTCGAAGTCAAAAATACATGGCTAAAATCATGCAACCAGTGACTGATACATGCTATCCGTGGAACGTCACAAAAAAAGCTTTACAAATCTATTGGGAAACAAACTGAAATCATTTTGATAGGAATGCTAAAAATTACAAAACTAAAATAATATACTGTAGTTGCATTAGTGTGGACACTCGTGTAAATATAGAGGTGCTTGGGTTCATAATTAGCCAATCACATTTAAACAAATTTTACATAGTAGTTAGCACACAGCTGCCATCATTAATAGCGATTGATTTCCAGTAGACGTTCTTGACATTTCCTAACAAATGCCTGGTCCATAACAAGCTTACAATACAGTAAAGGGATCTCATTATTTAAAGTCATTAGTGATGACAAGGGTACAAATAGTTTTCCAAAGCATTAGATATAACATGGAACACTGAAGGCAGTCATTAAGATCGGACTTAAAATTTGGCATAACAGGGACGATGTCTAGAACAAAAGGTCCCTCAAAAATTGATGAAATGACGAGAAGAAAATTGGTCCAGGAGGCTGCCAAGAGCACTAAAGAAACATTAAGGGGGCTGCAGGAATATACGGTATATCAAGAACTGGTTGTGTACTGCATGTGACAACAATCTCCTGTATTCTTCACATCTAGCTTGTGGGGTAGGAGTAAAAGACAAAGTATTTTCTTACAATGAAAAACACACTCAAGCTTTGCTATGTATTACCAAAACTTACATTAAGTATGCCAAAAGAATGTGAAAAAAATGTGTTATGGCCTGAGGAGACCAAGGTTGAGCTTTCAAGTCATTATTCCAAAGAAAAGTTTGGCACAAAGCCAACACTGCGCATCACCAAAAGAAGACCATACCCATAGTGAAGCATGGTGAAGGCAGCATTATGCTTTGAGGTTCTTCAGCAGCTGTAACTGAGGGGTAGGGGAATTATAAACAGTTTCATATATCAATTGTGGAGCAAATTGTTTTAGGCCTCTGCTAAAAACCTGAAGATGGAGAAGTATTTCACTTTTCAGCATACCAAAGACCCTAAGCATAGCTCCAAACCACAAAAGATTGGCTTTGAAACTGGCATTATAACAGATATGCAGACTTCTTATACCACCAGTATATAATTTCTGGATAGAGTGGAATGTTCTTCATATTTTCACACATTTGTAGACATTGTCTGGTATGAGCACAGTTTAGCATTAGGAATAACCACCCACAACAAGTTTCTCTGTTGACACATTTGAATAACAAAATTTCTGTTTACAAGCTAATGCGCCGGGTCTCTTGTCACATTTTAGGACATTTGTACTCCCCCACCAGATATATTCTGCAGGATCACAGCAGCTGTAGTGCTTAGGAGGCAGTTTCAATAGACTTTGTTGTTTTTTTTTTGAGAATTCATGGGAGTGTGGCCAAAATGCATTCTTCACATACCTGATGCTACTAATAGTCATTGCATATTTAACTGACAGAAGTGGACACTTCAAAACTTGCCTTCACCAGAAAGTGACTAATTTTAGCAGCTAATCATTGAACCTGTAATGGAGTGGATTTGGCCAGTAGGGGGCCATAACGGAAAACCATTCCACATAGCTGCCAAACACCACAGCCTTCACTAAACACGAGACATTTTTAGAAATCAGTCACAAATCCAATTCTCGCAGTAAAATATTTATATGTAAAAATCCTCCCAGCGTCTCAGATATGTCAGTGATTAACTCCATTCTGAGGAATGTTATTCTTCTGGGTGCAGTGCGCTACAACATGAACTCCCATAACGCAGACTTGTAAAATGTTAGAAAAAAGGTACAATAATAAGCACATTTTAGTTTAAAGTGTTCCACTAACATTTTCATTACTATTTTACACTACTCACTTATATAGTGTCATCATCATCACTGTACCACATTATTGGGGGTCCCCTAGGGTTCAGTCCTGGGCCCTCTTCTCTCTTCACACAGCCCGAATTGGACAGACCATCAGCAAATTTGGATTTCAGTACCATCTAAATTCCCCATCAGAAGATCTTTGGAGAGTGGAAGGAAACCCACACAAACACAGGGAGAACATGCAAACTCCTTACAGATAGTGCCACTTGGAGGGATTTGAACACAGGACCCCAGCACTGCAAAACAACAGTACCACCATGCTGTCCTCTTGTATTCTTTCTAAAAAATGTTATAAATAAATTGTTAAGTAAGTGCTTACAGTTGGCTGGGGGGAGGGATACAGTGTCTCCACACTGGTCCCCATGGCCTGCCAGTGCTGCCAGTTGGCTGGGTGGGGTGGTAGTATCTCTACACTCGTCCCCATGGTCCATCAGTGCTGCCAGATGGCTGGGTGCAGTGGGGGGAGAGGAGTTGGTGTGGGGGAAAGTGTCTCCACAGTGGTCCCCATGGCCCGCCAGTGCTGCTAGTTGGCTGGGTGGGGAGGTTCGTCCGCATGGTCCATCAGTGCCTCCAGATGGCAGGGTGCAGTGGGGGGAGAGGAGTTGGGGGTGGGGGAAAGTGTCTCCACAGTGGTCCCCATGGGCCGCCAGTGCTGCTAGTTGGCTGGGTGGGGTGGTTCGTCCGCATGGTCCATCAGTACTGCCAGATGGCAGGGTGCAGTGGGGGGGGGAGGAGTTGGGGGTGGGGAAAGTGTCTCCACAGTGGTCCCCATGACCCCCCAATGCTGCAAGTTGGCTGGGTGGGGTGGTAGTATCTCTACACTCGTCCCCATGGTCCATCAGTGCTACGAGATGGCTGGGTGGTGTGGTAGTGTCTCTACACTCGACCTCATGGTCCATCAGTACTGCCAGCGTCATATTGTGAGACGGCACACTCATTTGACGCTCAGTTGTCAATGAGAAACATAAAATTACGAGGTGAAATAACAGAAAAATCTTACAAGACAGACTTGAAAGGTGTTTCAGAATTATTTGATGGGAATGGCCTAAAACAGACATTAAATCTGTTAGGTGCTCTTGCAATGCTTATGCACATCACCATAATTAGAACTTGATTATAGGAAGATATAAATTCAATAGAATAAAATGCAAAAGATGTGATCTTCATGAGAAGCACTAATTGTAGTTTCTCTGCTGACAGAATCCCTTAATTTAGTTGCCACTGAATCACTTACAGCAGCATTTTCTTGGTTCAGTTGATGTACAAAGGTAACAACCACAGGGCTCCGTGGCTGCCATCTTGATCTACCTATGATGGCCAACTAGGAGATTATGATTTTCACTATATGCAATAATACTAATTACAGATTCAAGACTACAAAAATAAAGGGAAAATTTTACACTTTCTACTTCCCAATAGCTATATTTCCCCCATGTAAAATAACAGCCTCCACTCGCCTCTGATGCAGGTGCCGTTCCAGCGACATCAGTGACCAGTCTCGCAGGGCTCAAATGACATTGTTCTGTCATGTGAGCCCAGCAGTCAATCAGCGGCCGCCTCACTCGCACTTTCGGACAAAATAGACAGCCGGAGAAAGTCAGAGCAGTAATAGCTTTCACTTGTCCAGGTGAAAGACCACCTGCAACGCTGGCAGTCTTCATTTTATATGTGGGAAATATAGTGATCGCGAAGAGGTTGTCTAAGTAGTGGATGATCACTGTGCTTTGCCAACCTTTTCCAATGCAAAATAATAAATAAAATTATTATTAAAAAAAAAACCTGCTATTGCCGCATCTCAAGGTCCATGCAAATAAAAATTAACAGTAGATAACTCCTACATTAAACTGTGCAATAAAAAATTTAATGACAATTACCATTTCTTTTTTCCATCACCTCCCCAACACTAATCAATTTTTTTTGCTCATTGAAAAAAAAAATGTTCTGAATTTTCTTTTACCACTAAATTAAAAAAAAATGTTGCAGGTCATTTTTACTACATTTAAGCCACGCAAGACAAGGCAAGTCTCCAAGAATTTGGGAGACTAAACAATTCTATATGTTTCAGGCACGCGCCATAGCCTTACACAAGAGTAGAGTGTGAGCAAAGCTCTTTCTGACTGGTAACATGTCACCTTGAAGAGGTCTCCAATCATGAAAGCCATCTAGGGCTTCTCGGATCAGCCCTTCTGTTGTTGAGAGCAGCTGCTGGTTCACATGATGTTTAAGATCTAAAAGTAAGAGGTCACCACTGCAAATATTCTACAGTGCTGGGATAATTGCTCCCAATGCCTCCGCTGCTTCAGCGAACAGTACTGGCATCATTGCATTACTCCCTAATGATGATACTCTGGCATCAAAGCCAAAGCCTGAGCGATATTCCCAGTAGTGAGCTGTTCTTTTCCTTTAGGGAAAGAAAGCGAAAAAGCTGTAGTTAAGGACACATGCAAACTACTAAAACATCCTTGTGTGCGCGAGTAGTCCTAATTCTATGACCTCTAAAGTAGGAATTAGGGAAAATAAGATGCTGATTCTCCAAGGGGACTTGGATCATGGAATCTGCATGCACTTTTGGAGAGAATAGAAGTTGTTTCAATCATATGAATACCATAATAGACCTAACCCATTAGATAAATAGATTTTTTTTAAGTATTGACTATTGTTAGCCTATAAAAAAAAAGTGTGTGACAACTTTCCAATACTGGAGAACACCTACATGAGATTATATTGTATGCCTTTTTCAATTTTCTCCAAAAGTGACCATTAATGGTAATTTCTAGGCTGTGTACAGTCATGGCCAAAAGTTTTGAGAATGACACAAATATTTTTTACAAAGTCTACTGCTTCACTTTTTCTAATGGCAATTTGCATATACTCCAGAATGTTATAAAGAGTGATCAGCTTAACAGCAATTACTTGCAAAGTCAATATTTGGCTAGAAAATGAACTTTATCCCCAAAACAAATTTCAACATCATTGCAGCCCTGCCTTAAAAAGGACCAGCTAACCTTTTTTCAGTGATTGCTCCATTAACACAGGTGTGGGTGTTGATGAGGACATGGCTGGAGATCAATCTGTCATGATTAAGTAAGAATGACACCACTGGACACTTTAAAAGGAGGCTGGTGCTTGGCATCATTGTTTCTCTTCTGTTAACCATGGTTATCTCTAAAGAAACACGTGCAGTCATCATTGCAATGCCTAACAGGGAAGTGTATCGCAGCTAGAAAGATTGCACCTCAGTCAGCAATCTATCGCATCATCAAGAACTTCAAGGAGAGAGGTTCCATTGTTGCCAAAAAGGCTCCAGGGCGCCCAAGAAAGACCAGCAAGCGCCAGGACCGTCTCTTAAAAGTGTTTCAGCTGCGGGATCGGGCTACCAGCAGTGCAGAGCTTGCTCAGGAATGGCAGCAGGCAGGTGTGAGTGCATCTGCACGCACTGTGAGGCGGAGACTCTTGGAGCAAGGCCTGGTCTCAAGGAGGGCAGCAAAGAAGCCACTTCTCTCCAGAAAAAACATCATGGACAGACTGATATTCTGCAAAAGGTACAGGCAGTGGACTGCTGAGGACTGGGGTAAAGTTATTTTCTCTGATGAATCCCCTTTTCGATTGTTTGGGACATCAGGAAAACGCCTCATTCGGAGAAGACAAGGTGAGCGCTACCACCAGTATTGTCTCATGCCAACTGTTAAGCATCCTGAAACCATTCATGTGTGGGGTTGCTTCTCAGCCAAGGGAATCGGCTCTCCCACAGTCTTGCCTAAAAACAAAGCCATGAATAAAGAATGGTACCAGAATGTCCTCCAAGAGCAACTTCTCCCAACCCTCCAAGAGCAGTTTGGCGATCAACAATGCCTTTTCCAGCATGATGGAGCACCTTGCCATAAAGCAAAGGTGATAACTAAATGGCTCAGGGAACAAAACAGAGATTTTGGGTCCATGGCCTGGAAACTACCCAGATCTTAATCCCATTGAGAACTTGTGGTCAATCATCAAGAGACGGGTGGACAAACAAAAACCTAAAAATTCTGACAAAATGAAAGCACTGATTGTGCAAGAATGGACTGCTATCAGTCAGGATTTGGTCCAGAAGTTGATTGAGAGCATGCCAGGGAGAATTGCAGAGGTCCTTAAGAAGAAGGGTCAACACTGCAAATATTGACTTGCTGCATTAACTCATTCTAACTGTCAATATAAGCTTTTGTTACTCATATGTTTGCAATTATTATATTTCTGTCTGTGATAAAAACATCTGTCAAACACACATAAAAACCAGAGGGCAGCAGATCATGTGAAAATAGAATATTTGTGTCATTCTCAAAACTTTTGGCCATAACTGTATACAGTGACCAAATGATCTCATCAGCAGGCTATAATACACTCCATCCAGACCGGTCTTCTAGGAGGCAATGCCAGGCCTTTTTACATTCAGATCAATAAATATCTGGGAAATGTATTTGTAGGTGGACACAGTAAATTCAAACTAAAAAAAGCCTGCATAAACATTTAATTAAGATGAGGCATCCCATCTGCCTTCAGCCAACCATATCGCCAGCTGTAGTCCATCTCCTGACAGGGATATTGCGAATGCACCATCTATTACTCATTACGCCTGATTCTTATTTCGAAGATACTGGTTCTTCAAGACCTGATAATGTAGAATCTCATCAATACTGGATGAGTTCACATAACAGTTGTCTGCACAGTATAGGTGATGGGGGATATCCTCTATGAATAAGACGTTAGAAAACGCTAACTTAAACCATGGTCTGTTACATTCAACATAGCATAACGTGAAAAGGATTTATAAGATTTCGAGTTACTGAAGATTATTTCCCCAAGTTACATTTAAAAGATACAATTACAATTTCATGTAAAAAAAAATACCGTAAGAATCGCCGTCAAATCTCAAATGGTTAAAAGGGATTTCTGGTCTGGCTCTACCATTAAAGAGAGGGTAAGGAAGTCCTCCTTATAAAAGAAAAAAAATCAAACAAAAAAAAAGCCAAGACAAACACATATAATCTCCATCTGGCTCTCCGAAAGTCTCCCTCTGCCCCAAAATAATGACATCATAAGATCCAGTGACCCGACTGTTAACACCACTGACTGGCTGCAGGGTTAGGTCAGGTCACCATTAGTGATGGGCGAACCTGTAGATGTTCAGGTTTGGCCAAACAGTTAAAAAAAAAAAAAAAAAAAAAAAGTTTGGTTTGGTTACCAGAACAGTACCCGAACGCAGACCCCATTCACATGAATGGGGGGCACAAACATCCATTGTTTGCCATGCTGTCATCTGCATGACAGTGCAGCAAGCACTGGCTCTGATCATTACCATCGGTCATCAGAGCGCTGCGGCTCCCACGCTGTTAGGTGACAGCGTGAGCCAGCAGCTGTGACCAGAGGTAAATAGTTTAACTCCGGTCACAGGTGTCGGATGATGGGACTATTACTCCCATCAGCCTACACCTGCTGTCAATGATAAAAGCACGGAGCAAGCATCTGCTGACGGGAGTAATCAGACAGTCGCCTTCAATATAAATAAATTTAAAAAAAAAAAGAAACGGCATGGGTTCCACTCAATTTTTGATAACTAGTATGGCAAAACGGACAGGCTGCAACCCTCAGCTGTCAGCTTTATCATGGCTTGTTATCAAGAATATGGGGGGGTCTCAATACCAATTTTTTAAATGTTAAATAAATATAAAAAAATGGCATGGGGTCCCCCCCTTTTTGACAACCAGCCAAGTTAAAGAGGACTGCTGAGAGCTTTTATCTCAGGTTGGTATAAGGGCCATGGATATTGCCTCCCCCCAGCCTAAAAATAGCAGCCTGCAGCCAGCCCAGAAAAGGTGCATCTACTAGATGCACCAATTCTGGGGCTTTACCTGGCTCCTGCCACTGGCCCTGTAGCGGTGGTAAGTGAGGTAATATTTGTGGGTTGAGGTCACCTTTGTATTGTCACGTGACCTCAAGCCCACAGGTTAGTAGCGGAGAAGTGTCTGTAAGATGCCTATTACTAACCCCATAGTCATACTGTAAATAAAAAAAACACCAAGAATAAAAAGTCCTTTATTTGAAATAACAATCCACACTGTTTTACAAATTTATTTAAAAATAACAAATAAAGTTATACTCACCTAACACCCATTCCATTGAAGCTCTGGCCTCCTGGGAAAAAAAAAAAAAAAAATAAAAAGAATCATATCCCTCACCTGTCCGAAATACTGTCCCACGCCGTAATCCATGTCTGCGATAATTAGTTTTCAACCTGGATGGTGCTAAAATGCGACCGTCCAGGTTGAAGGCCACGGGAGAATGAGATGCTGCGAGCGCAGTGACTAGTGTCATCTACGTTACTACAGGTTAGAGGCTGCGTCCCCAGCTCACTTCGCTGTCAGTCGGTGACCGCATTGAGATCACCACTTGCACCGTGAGAAAAAGTCTCATGGTACAGCGCTGGGCTCGGCAAATTCAGCGTAAGAAATTTTTCACTATGAACGGTGTTGAACTCACTGAGCTAAGCGCTGCTCCGTGAGACTTTCTCATGGTGCTTGCGGTGATCTCATTAAGGTCATCACAGTTCATCAGCACGGCTCACACTGAAGTGAGCTGGAAACGCAGCCTCAGTGACCTGTGGTAACCTTGATGACGCCCCGGCTAGTTATTGAGCACCTCATTCTCCTGTGGTCTTCAGCCTGGACATTCGCATCTTAGCATCGTCCAGGTTGAACACCACTTATCGCAGACATGGATATTGTTCTGAAGGTGCCAACTGGCTCCTTCATGAAGAAAAGCAGGGGAATAGAGTTCTCATATTTTCCTCCTCCACTGGTACTTCTATGAGAACCTGTTTCTGAACCAGATCCATAAATTCTGTTTCCAGGGCTAACTGTTTATCCATAGATTTCCGGGGGGTGGGGAGGGAGGGGGATGTTACTGCGAATGTCTGGGGAGGAACAGCCCAAAATGCCAACCTCAGGCCTGATTCCATTATACCCAGAATCCAGCCATTGGATAAAATTCTTGCCCTTGTAGGCAGTAAGATGGAAAGCCTTCCTCCTAAGCGGGGAATGGCGTCAATGGGATGATTTTCTTCCACCTGAGGGGGGACCCCCAAATATGAATAATCTGTTTTTTCCTCTTTTGTACTCCAATTTCTCTTGATCCCTGGGAGGTCATTTCCAGACGTAACATCTCCTCCAAAAAAGAACCTTTTAGGGTATGCTCCCACAGTTAGTAAACGCTGCGGGTTGGACGCTGAACACACGCACAGCATCCAAATGTTACAGCATAGTGGATCTGATTTCAAGAAATCCCATGTCCACTATGCCTCCAGAGACGGACATGCGGTGAGTCTTTCCAGACCGCAGCATGTCAATTTATCTTGCGGAGACGCAAGATAAATTTCACCCGTACAATGTATTGGACGCAGCGACTCCGCACGAGTGCTTGCCAGGGCTCAGAATATATAGGAGGGGGAATGGCTAACAGAAACAGCCAGGAGCCTTAATGCAGGAAAGCTTCCAAGAGCTTTCAACTGAGTAGATTAACCCCTGCACTGCTGCACATGGCATCCGTGTGCTGTACGCGTTTAAAGAGAACCGATCACCAGACAAAACGCTGAGCTCTCATTTCCCGCGATCTTGGTGCAGAGATCTCCATCTCGGCATGCCCTGGCGATTTTCCTGGAGTCCACCGCACAGTAAACCGTGCAAGTGCGGGGGCTCCGGGATTTCACAAAATATCGGCAGAGCCCCCGCACATCGGAACACCCCCTCATCCCAGCCTCCGGCCTGCAGCAACGCTCCACTCTTGCCTCCTCCAGCAGCAACCCTGCTCTACCACGGCCGTTAACACTAGAACTACTGATGGAGTCATTTTGACTCCTTTCGTTTTTTATTTCTCTTCTGTGACTACATTTTTTCAGAATTCCGGCTTGAAACTTGGTGACTTTTCCTCAAATATGATGTGAAAAAAGATTTTGTGAGAATAAATAATTTTGGTGAAAAATTTGCGCGTTTTTTTCAAAATTTACCAAGAACTACTGAAGGGAGTCATTTTGACTCCCTACTATATTTTGAGGTCCTTTTGTCACTAAATGTTGCTATAAAGTTTTGTGCATAATTTTTTCACTCTGTCTTATTTACCCTGATGTTCATATAGATGTAGTTCAATTTACATGTCAACTTTTCACATTTTCCTTGTGTTTTACCTGCTTGTATTACTGTGTAATGCTGAACAAAATAGCTTGTTTACTCTAGGCTCTTATCTTATGCTAATTTTTGATTCATATATATTGACACATATAAAGAACTGTACGCTTGCAGAAGCATGCAGGAACAATAATTTACAGTTTACTCTATCTGATGAGGAGCTAGATGCATTCATTGCGATATTCTATGCTCGTGGAATATCTGGCACGAACCGTCACTCGATTAGCAGTATTTGGTGTAATGACTGGGGAATACCGTTTTGCAAAGCGACAATGTCTAGGGACCGCTTTGTTGAAATTATGAGGTTTCTCAGATTTGATGAGAAATCTACTCGATCGGAGAGACTGCAAACGGACAAGTTTGCTCTATTTTCTACTGTGTGGGACAGGTTTATTGAAAATTGTATTGCGTGTTACAAACCTGGCCCATACATAACGGTGGATGAGCAACTTTTCCCAAGCAAAACTAGGTGTCCATTCACGCAGTACATGCCTTCCAAACCAGATAAATATGGCCACAAATATTGGCTAGCTGTTGATAAGGAGAGCAAATATCTGGCAAATGGCTTCCCTTATCTAGGCAAAGATGACACACGCCGTGCTGAGGACCGTTTAGCTGACCATGTGGTAATGAAGTTATTGGACCCGTTTTTGAAAAAAGGTCGCAATGTTACAACCGATAATTATTTTACTTCAGTAAAATTAGCTAAACAGCTAAAAAGCAAAGGAACAACCATCGTGGGAACACTGAACAAGATAAGGCGAGAAGTGCCTAAAGAAATAAAATCCATGAAAGAGGAATTGTACAACACTAAAGTGTTTAGAAATGAAGACAATTTTACACTTACAGTATATCAAGGAAAGCCCAACAAAAATGTTGTCATTTTGAGTTCCGTCCATCCAGATGTTGTTGTTGCGTCTGATTCCGCTAAAAAAACTCCAGAAACGGTAAAGTTTTACAATGAAACAAAATATGGAGTAGATGTAGTGGATCAGATGGCACGAAAATATACCACACGAACATGCACAAGGAGATGGCCTGTTCATGCATTTGAAAATGCCTTAGACTTTGCGGGTATAAATGCATGGATAATATTCAATGAGATAACCCACCAAAAAATGTCACGCAAGGCATTTTTGCAAACGCTTGTGAGAGAGTTGAGTGGTCCTTATGTCACAGATAGGGAAAAGGGTTCCACGTCCCAAGTTTCTACATGCTCAGAAGTGATGGTTCAAACAAAATTTTGCCAGATCAAAGAAAAATGCAAGAAAAATAGATCTGTCGGCAATTGTAAGACTTGTGGTAAGTCTTTGTGTGGGCAATGTACTGCCATAAATCAAAGGTAATGCCTAAAATGCGAAACACCAAATGTTTAGAAGGTGAATTCTGCGCCATATTTTCATTTTTATGCTCCTCCACCTACATTTTCTCTGCTTTTTGTTCTTCAGTTGTTGTTTATATGTGTGCACTTGAATAAAAAAAAATGTTTGAAAAACGTCTAATATAATTATTGTTATTTTCTGTAGAAAAATAAGAAAAGCAGAAAAAAACAATCAAAAGCATTACTGTTGGATCTCACAATAATAATACATTACAAAAAATATAATTATTAATAAATAACCACAAATGAAACTCTAAAAATAAACGAAAACAAGCAAGGAGTCAAAATGACTCCTTTCAGTAGTTCTAGGCGGGGTCACGAGTCCAGTAGTCCTAGTGTTAAAGCATATCCGTATTATAAGACGCACCACCATTTTCCCCAAAAATTTTGTGGAAAAAAAGTGCGTCTTTTAATCCGAAAAATATGGTAAATTGATACTGCAGCATGTCCACTAATCAGTGGTGGCTTGACCACTGGAACCTCTATTTATCTCAAGAATGTCGATCTTGTGAACCCAGTTAACCATGACCTTGGCCGAGAGAGGTTTGAAGCGTCTTTGGCACATGTTCTCAGGCTATCAGCAATAGGCCAACACATAACCCCTATTCCAGTTATCAGTAGGAATTCCAGTGACTGGACCTCCAAAGACCACGCATTTATTTTTATTCACCATGAAGCACCTACTAGTGTTGGTAATGTCCTTTAAACCTTACAAGTGACATTGAACACCACTCTGAAACGTTCCTTTGTAAGTGCACACCAACTGCATATTTGTTGGTACATTAAATTATGGGAGGAAACTTCTCTCACGTTGCAAAAAACAACTGACAAGGTTATAATTAAGATAATAGTTTCCTAAACCATATAACAAGTGTAATACCTGTGTATTAACCCATGAAACATGGCAAACCTGTTAGAAAATACAGGATCTGCTTCACTAAAACAAAGAGTGAGGAAGTAGCGCAGCTGCTCAAACCCCTTATCATGGGCTTTCATCACAAGGTTGCCGCACTTCCTTCATGAATCAGATGTACAGATGCAACAGTTGTGAAAACATGCAAACCATTGCAACATCAAAGCTGCTGGCACACATTGTAAGCTCTAGGTTTTCCTTGTTTTCCTAAAGTTGAATATAACTAAATACAATAATAGAAATCTCTCTTCACTAAAGTTTCCATCTATCATTCCCGGTGATTCATGCATTGTCAGTACATTCTGCAGATCCCAAATACATGTCCTCAGCTATTGAATCCATTGAGGAAGGACAGTATTGTTGACTTGGATACACAAGAATAACATGGCTCTGTGTTTTCACAGTGTAGGAGGTCACAGCACACACTGGTCACATTGAGTGCTGCAGCTAAGGCTACGTCCACACGGTCAGTAACCGGCAGCGCTTTGAACGCAGAACATGTCTGCTGCGCCCAAAGCGCTGCCGGCTTTTGAACGCAGGTGATTCCGCATGTGTTCATTGAACCGTGTGGAATCACCGCGTCCTATACATTGCACGGGTGAAATTTATCTTGAAGAGACTCGTGTCTCCACAAGATAAATAGACATGCTGTGGTCTGGCATGCGAGTTTCCGCAGGGAAGCCGCAGGCATCTGTGCACGCGTAGTGGACATGAGATTTCTTGAAATCCCATTCACTATGCTGTAACATCTGGCCACTGTGGGTTGGAGGCTGCGGATGTACAGAGCGTCCAACCCGCAGCTTTTACTGACCGTAGGAACATTCCCCCATAAGGGTATCTCATCCACATTTTTTTTTAAAGGGTTGTCAAGATAATGCAACCCAATCCAGCTTGCCTTCAACTTTCCCTTAGCGTAAAGCAATCTCCCCCAAAATATCTTGTAGAAGATCAGCTGAAGCTCATTATACACAATAACTGTTGGTCGAAAGCACTCTCTCCCAAATCTTCCTCAAGCCAAGCTTGCATGTGTTCTAAAAAGGAAGAGGGGTGTATGCTGCCAAGATTCCTTTAGCACCAGATTAAGCAAAAAGGTTTGGGTAGTTGACATTCAACTGCTTGATCCTAAATCTTTTAATTAGTTGTGTGGTGTCCATTGGACGCCAAGCAAGTTTGTTTAATTCCGCAAGTACAGTATAGAAGGTAGGTAACCGTCCATTTTGGTAGCTTTCTAGGACAGGCACCCCATTGCGAGAAGCGGCGTCGACTACATGTGCCACACCGAGGTGCGCGCTTATAATAGTGTAAGTATTTTGACAGAAGATTAAATGGATTGTCTGGTCTTGATTCACAACTCTGCAGTCACATACAGTGACTGCAGATTTGTAGCTTCTCACATTGTGCGCACTGCACGCTTTGAGGATTCTACGGAGTTGGGAGCGGCAGTCACGAGATCGCAAGTACGCGATATGCATACTCCAGCCAAATTCCAACTAGACTGTTTCCGGCCTTCCTCAATTCACCTGCATTAGGCTAGGCTGCGGCATCTAGTCGGAATCTGGCAGGGAGTATGCATATTGCATATGGCACAGGACAATCCTCACAGCGCGTAGTGTGCGCGACGTGAGAATGTACAAGGCTGCAGTCACAGAGTGACAACCCCTTCAACTCCACTGGCATCTTCCATTCAAGCGGCTTCCAAACATATTAGATGATCTGCTAGTCCTACCAGACAAGTTCAGTATATCTAATGTGTATGGCTAGCCTTAGGCCAGGGTCACAAAGCCGTCGATTCTCTCATGACAAAGAATAGGGCTGATAAAGATAATGACACATGGTTCAAACTGTCAACGTTTGAGCCGAGTGTAATCTTTCTGTACTGAGATTCTCTTGCATGAGAGAATCATATCACAGGTGCACTGAACATTGAGAACTTAATTCCTCCATCGTCTCTGTGCGCATACATCAGACTGCAGTATAATGTTTCACACATACCCATAGACTTGAATGGGTGAGTGCGATCTGATTACTGGATGCACTCACAGCATGCTGCAATTGTTTTCTTATGCCGACTCGGCATGAGAAATTCGTAGATCTGCACAGTCCAATATTATAACATTGGGCCTAGTGCTATCCAGTAAAATATTGTGTAGCACTCGGCCATGTTATACGCTCAGGTGAGAAAGCCCTTAGGCACATATTTATTACAAGATTGAGGCCCCATTTATTTTTGGCAGGCGCAGTCTACCCTTTTGTAAGTACCTCTAGCTCCATTGACAGAAGCTAACTGTAAACAGGGATGGGGTCGTTGAATTTCAAATGTCAGACACGTTTGTTTTCAAAAGGGAAAGGCCACTGCCAGAGATTTCTGCCAGCGGTTATGTCACGCTGTATAGCAGATATATATATGTGATGACAGTAATCTATATCAAAAGGGCAACATACTATATAACATGCGCATAGATATATGATAACATAGATTTTACCTGACAGAATGTCCAGAGGGTCAAAACGGAATCCGTTATACGCTGTCTCCGGCTAGAGGGTGACCGGGGTCTAAGCTGACCCTAAACTGGGGTCCTAACTAATCCCTCAACCTGGAGGTACTGTTAAAGGTACAGAGGTCCAGGCCACCAGCGTAAACCCTGTCTCCTATCAATCCCTGCCAACTGTATTCTAGTCCTAAGAAGGACCCTGAATACCACCAAAGGGAATGACCAGGTAACGGTTAATGAACAGAAAGACATACAAGAAAGATAAGAAATAAAGTAAATAAAGTCTTACATACAACACTCACACACAGTAGGAACACCTTAGGT
Organism: Oophaga sylvatica; assembly: GCA_033576555.1. NCBI lineage: Eukaryota > Metazoa > Chordata > Amphibia > Anura > Dendrobatidae > Oophaga > Oophaga sylvatica. The sequence goes on along the minus strand of JARQOD010000002.1, from coordinate 510,890,292 downwards.
CTCAGAGATAAACTATAAGCTGTAAGAGTAAAACAACTAAGGAGCTCTTAGCTTAAGTATTCCCAGAACCGATCCAGTCTGCTAAACTATATGAATGCTTTCACCGGCATCCAACACCCAGACTGGCAGGAATATAAAGGAAACTAATTAGAACATAATCCAAAGCAGCCGGGCGAGGCTGGACCTAGTCTTAGCAAAGAGCTAGGTAAAATTAACTCTCTCATAACCAAACACAAAGAAACAGCAGCTCAGCTGTGAGAAGTCAGAATGTGCAATCGCGACGATCTTCGTGGCGATGCACCCATGACAGTACCCCCCCTTCTACGAGGGGCCTCCGGACCCTCATGACCAGGTCTGTCCGGGTAAATTGTGTGAAAGGTCCGAACCAATCGATCTGCGTTATCATCAGACGCAGGGACCCACGTCCTCTCTCAGGACCATACCCCCTACAATGAACTTCCACGTTATCATTGACTACCACTGAAGGAGGAGGTAGAGGTGACGGTATGACTGGTGCCACATACTTTTTAAGTAATGACTTGTGAAACACATTATGAATTTTAAACGTAGGAGGGAGGTCCAGACGAAATGCCACAGGATTAATTATGGAACTGATCCTGTATGGCCCGATGAATCTGGGACCCAACCTCCAGGAGGGAACTTTAAGTTTTATATTCCTGGTAGACAACCACACCAAATCGTTCACCCTCAGATCTAGACCAGAAACTCTCCTCCTATCAGCCATCCGTTTGTAAGGGTTCTCCGTAACCTTCAGTCTTAAGCGATCTGGAACTATCAGTCTCCCTGGAAGTCCCACAGGGGCGTCCCCTGAGCCCCCAATACCTCCCCCTCAAGCTCAGAGCATACAGCTGACACTACAACTCCCTCCTGAGGAATAGGAACCGGATCATCCGTCTTCCCGACCCCTGGGAAAGTACGAGATAAGGCATCAGGAAGCAACTTTATTGAGAAGTCATATGTGCGATGAGGAGGTAACTCTTTACACCCCTCCTCTGAGAACTTCTCCCAAAAGTCCTCCAGAAAAGGAGGCAAAGTCCTAGGCACAACCGCACCGATGACCGTGCTCATGCAGTTATTCTTGCAAAATTCACCCCACTGGCTTATCTTTCTGGATTGCCAATCAATCACTGGGTTATGTTTAGCCAACCAAGGAAGTCCCAACACAATAGGAGCAGGCAGACCCTCCAACACATAACAAGACAATTGCTCTTTATGTATTGCCCCTACTCGAAGATCTATGTTATGAACAGCTTGTACCAAGCTACCTTGACCAAGAGGTCTAGAATCAATAGAGAGTATAGGGACCGGTTTGGCCAATACACTCAGTTGCATACCATGCACCTGGGCAAACCGAGTGTCCACCAGATTAGCCCCGGACCCACTATCAAGAAAAACAGAAATCCTCTCAGTTCTAGTACCAATCACCACCTCCGCAGGCACGAGAAACTGAGAGGGATTTGGGGACGAAATACACACTCCCAGGTTAACTCCTTGGTTCAAAGAGGTCCGGGATGGACACCCCCCAACAAAATGTCCCTCTCTCCCGCAAAAGAAGCACCTTCTAGTCTTGCGGCGCACCGCTGATTCCCTCCTACAAAATGATGTCCCTCCCAACTGCATGGGTTCCTCAGAACAGACCAGGGGAACCTCAGTATAAGGAACTTTAGTAGTAGGTGGAGTCATCACGGGGGGCGGAGTTACCTCGCGTCTTCCCCGAAGACGTCTATCAATGCGAATAGCGAGGGCCATAGCAGCCTCCAGTGATGGAGGAGAATCATACTGAGCCAACACATCTTTTAATTTGTCAGACAACCCTTGACAAAACTGGCTCCTAAGAGCTGGGTCATTCCACTGAGTATCTGTTGCCCATCTACGGAACTCAGAAGAATATTCCTCCGCTGGACGATTTCCTTGCCGTATTTTACGTAACCTTGTTTCAGCAAGGGAGACTCGATCCGGATCATCATATACCAGACCCAGGGCAGTAAAAAATCGATCCACTGACTGGAGATCTGGGGAGCCTGGAGGAATAGAGAACGCCCAAGATTGAGGATCCCCTTGTAAGAGCGAGATAACAATTCCCACCCTCTGCTCTTCACTCCCAGATGACCGAGGCCGCAGCCGAAAGTACAATTTACATGCCTCCCGGAAAGTAAAAAATTTGTCCCGCCCACCAGTGAACCTGTCTGGGAGAGCAACCTTAGGTTCAGATCTGGTTTGCTCCGGGGGGACAAAACCTTGGACTTAATGTCTGCCAACTCCATGGACAATCCCTGCAACTGCCGGGCCAGCTGGGCTACTGGATCCATGACAGCTGGGGAGAATCTTTAGTATGGCCGGTGAAAATGTCACGCTGTATAGCAGATATATATATGTGATGACAGTAATCTATATCAAAAGGGCAACATACTATATAACATGCGCATAGATATATGATAACATAGATTTTACCTGACAGAATGTCCAGAGGGTCAAAACGGAATCCGTTATACGCTGTCTCCGGCTAGAGGGTGACCGGGGTCTAAGCTGACCCTAAACTGGGGTCCTAACTAATCCCTCAACCTGGAGGTACTGTTAAAGGTACAGAGGTCCAGGCCACCAGCGTAAACCCTGTCTCCTATCAATCCCTGCCAACTGTATTCTAGTCCTAAGAAGGACCTGAATACCACCAAAGGGAATGACCAGGTAACGGTTAATGAACAGAAAGACATACAAGAAAGATAAGAAATAAAGTAAATAAAGTCTTACATACAACACTCACACACAGTAGGAACACCTTAGGTCTCAGAGATAAACTATAAGCTGTAAGAGTAAAACAACTAAGGAGCTCTTAGCTTAAGTATTCCCAGAACCGATCCAGTCTGCTAAACTATATGAATGCTTTCACCGGCATCCAACACCCAGACTGGCAGGAATATAAAGGAAACTAATTAGAACATAATCCAAAGCAGCCGGGCGAGGCTGGACCTAGTCTTAGCAAAGAGCTAGGTAAAATTAACTCTCTCATAACCAAACACAAAGAAACAGCAGCTCAGCTGTGAGAAGTCAGAATGTGCAATCGCGACGATCTTCGTGGCGATGCACCCATGACAGGTTATCACCATAATCCCTACTGGAAACATATGAACACTCATTCATGTTTATGGGGCAGTCAAACGCAAGTAGACACATGACGGCCACTTATTAGAGTTGTGCACAATTATCCAGAGTGCTCTAGTCCAGTGACCATGATGGTAGCCCAAAGCTGATGGACCAAAGGTCTACGAACCTCTTCCTATCTGCCAGCGTCCTTGGCTCCTCTTAGTAGATTAGTAGGCATGGCGAGATATCATGTGTACATCACTCCACAAAGTAATGACATTGTAGTAGCGTACTAACGGAAAAGGCCAATTGATGCCAGGAGATAGGAGGTTGGCAGGGCTCTGGCCTGGAAGTCAAGGAAGCACACCTTGGCTGCTGGAGAAGGGTCTTTATACTCTATTGGAAAATAGGAGAATGATAAATTCTTGTTTTCCCAATGGCAACACAAGGAGACAGTGGGGGCTGTGCGCCGATCCAACTGACAGTTGTTAATGTGTTTGGCCCGCTTTCCACTACCATTTCCGATTATTCATGGAGTTTAAGCAGCTTTCTTCAGGATACTAAACACATTTTTTAAAGAGCTTTCACTCCGATAATGGAGAACAACTTTCTTCCATGTACAATGATCAGCGAGGAGAATTATTTATTTGCTGGCTGATCTGCTTCAGTAAACTGGAAAATCTTGTAATGCCACCAGATTCAGGACTTGACAGGCATCTTAGCCTTGAGTTTGATAACCAGGTTGAAAAGGAAAGATGGAAACTGACAAGGTATAAACTACTGGACAATATGTAGAGAAAAAAAAATTCACACTAAGAAAGCAGCATTTTACCTTATCAACTATTGATAAACTATTGTGATATCGAAGTGTAGATTTGCCTTCGACAATTGTAAGTAGTAAAATAATCACAAGGGACAAAGTTCACATACAAGCGCTAAACAACTAATGCCTTTTCATAAAACTTTCCGCTATACAGATGAAGAAAAAAAAAAGAAAACCTCACCTTCCCCAGGTCTAACACTGGCTCTCAGCCGCTTCCTCCGTTTGTCTGCAGCGCTGCTGACGTGAGCAAGTGAGCTCAGCAGCTGGTGCAGCTTAGTAGTTGACTGCAGTGCTGTCAATGTGATGTCAGTGAAGCAGCGAAGAGCAGGCACTGGCCCCAGCAACAGCCACATGGGATTTTTTATTCATTTGTTTTTTAAAACTACTGCAGCTTATCGTAGAATGTTTTCAGAAAAGGGGACAACCCCTGTAAAATCAGTTCAGTACTGTGATTCAATTCTCGGAAAAATCAGGCCCATTCAAAACAATCGCTCAGTGAAAATGGAATCCAAATCACACGGAAAAACTATTAATTGACATTTTGTTCCTTGTGAAACACTCATGAATTTTATATAATTTTTGTGAATACAGGATTAGTGCAAAAACAATGTAAAGAGCCATAATACGTAATATGGGGGTTTTGACAATACTGCAATAGTCACTGTGAAGGAAACCGGTTCCTCCCACATCACCAATGTGACGTAACTACAGTCACAGCTCTCTGGCGCCCCCTTTGTCTCTCAGGTCAGTAAGGGAACTGCACCTAGAGCAAATGGCTGCCGAGGAGGATGTCCTGTTACCCACTGGGTATTCTAAGATTCGTAATCAGAGTAAAAGCATCAGCCAAGATTAATTTTATGGTTTAATTGCCTTAAGGGCGCACTAGATAATGACAGAAATATACCGTAAGATATACAACGGAATTACAGTGGATTTGCAGTCAGAGTAAAATATAACAATAATGGTACAAGGCTTAGAGATATTAAGCTGGAGGACAATTTTACCAGGTTGTAGGTTGCATGTGGACGTAATGGGGGGTGGTTTCATCCCGGGTGCATTTTTTGGATATAATGGGGGGTGGTTTTGTCCCGTATGCATTTTTGGACGTAATGGGGGGTGGTTTCATCCCGGATGCATTTTTGGACGTAATAAGGGGTGGTTTCGTCCCGGGTGTATTTTTGCCGGGAGCTCTGCAGTCCACAAGTATAAGAATCTTAGTTGCCGGACAGTCCCCAAAGCGCGTGCCGTGCAGATCTGTCCCCTGTTCCTTCTTAGATCATCATCATCTTGTTCTTCTGTGAGTGCCTCTGCCATGGGCTCTTAGTTCTTAAGGTACTGCCACACTAAACAATCCCGCTAGCGATCACAATAACGACGCATACTAATGCGATCGCTAGCGGGATTGTTTCTATATCGCTAAATGCGGCCACATTTAGCGATATAGTTAACGACGCTATCGCCGTTAGCGATCTTCTTAACGACTTTAGCGGTACAAAAGTACCGCTAAATCGCTAAGAAAAGGTGCCACACAGCGATTAGATACTTACCCAGCGGGAGCGCCGACGAGAAAATAGGGTCCGGAACGATTCCAGCGACGAGCGAGATCACAGCAGGAAGCTCGTCGCTGGAAGCTGCCGCACTGAACAACATCGCTAACGGGATCGCTAAATAGTGACGTTTTTCAGCGATCCCGTTAGCGATATTGTTTAGTGTGGCATACCCTTTAAACATGCTGGGTTCCTTCCCCCGGTGTCAGAGGGTGGACTAATAATCTCCACCCTTCAGCTCCCTGCAGAATTTATTCCCAATATCTAAGAAAGGGGGTAACTTTCTCCAGGATGATCGGATTAGGACACGAGAGGTACCAGTGAATGCGGTTTGTTTTGCCTGTCGTGTGGAGAGCAAACATGGCCCCATTGGGTCGCTGTGGAGGGCCAATCTCTATATCTCAGGTCCCAGAGCCCTCACCGACTCGGGAGTCGCACTGTCAGATGCGCGATTTCCACAGGGTCACGTGGATATCTTTTATGAGTCTGTACCTCTAAAGGTGTGCTCATAATCCATAATCCTATGATGGAGTAGGAGTGGCTGGGAGAGACAATGGATGTGTATTTCTGTGTCCAGCTGGCAGGTATAATCTAATTGAAGCCCCCAGGCACCTCCAGGCCCCATGCTGGCGTGGCTCCTTACTCAAGCTTTGAAGTCCTGTTTTGGCCTTATCTCCTTATCATACAAAAAGACCTTGCTATTCAACATTGGAGCACTAAATCCTGTTTTCTTCAATATGCTTATGAGGATGGGGGGTAGGAGCAGTTAGCTGCCTGTGACTCTGTGAACTCAGACAAAATGGCACCTGGGACAGGCCAAGCTCAGACAGGAGGCGAGCATTATGCCCCATATCCAAGATGGCGGCTGTTCCTTCATCACAGTCACGCATTCAGAAGAATGGCTTCTAAATGCCATCGCCTTAAAAAGAAGTAAAATGATTGCGACCACTCCCTTAGATGTGCTTCTGCAAGACTGGGTTATTTATCAGTAAACATGGCCTCAGGGGGTCTGATCCCACGATAACATTGGTAGACAATGAGCAGCACGCTTTAGACAGAGTTCCGGCACCGCTGACACTTCTTGTTTATAGAACATATAAATCTGGGAATGAAGAATAAAGGCGCAGTTACTGGCATCTGTGCAGTGGGAATTCTAAAGCTAAACTCACTAGTAAAAGGCAACAGGGCAATATTGAAGAGTTTTTAACCAAAGAAGCCAAGCATCACCTACAGTGGTGGCCAAAAGTATTGGCACCCCTGCAATTCTGTCAGATAATACTCAGTGTCTTCCTGAAAATGATTGCAATCACAAATTATTTGCTATTTTTATCTTCATTTAATTTGCTTGCAAGGAAAAAACACAAAAGAGAATGAAGCAAAAATCAAATCCTTGATCATTTCACACAAAACTCCAAAAATGGGCCAGACAAAAGTATTGGCACCCTCAGCCTAATACTTGGTTGCACAACCTTTAGCCAAAATAACTGCGAACAACCGCTTCCGGTAACCATCAATGAGTTTCTTACAATGCTCTGCTGGAATTGTAGACCATTCTTCTTTGGCAAACTGCTCCAGGTCCCTGATATTTGAAGGGTGCCTTCTCCAAACTGCCATTTTGAGATCTCTCCACAGGTGTTCTATGGGATTCAGGTCTGGACTCATTGCTGGCCACCTTAGAAGTCTCCAGTGCTTTCTCTCAAACCATTTTATAGTGCTTTTGGAAGTGTGTTTTGGATCATTGTCCTGCTGGAAGACCCATGACCTCTGAGGGAGACCCAGCTTTCTCACACTGGGCCCTACATTATGCTGCAAAATTTGTTGGTAGTCTTCAGACTACATAATGCCATGCACACGGTCAAGCAGTCCAGTGCCAGGGGCAGCAAAGCAACCCCAAAGCATCAGGGAACCTCCGCCATGTTTGACTGTAGGGACCGTGTTCTTTTCTTTGAATGCCTCTTTTTTTTTCCTGTACACTCCATGTTGATGGTTTTTCCCAAAAGCTCGACTTTTGTCTCATCTGACCAGAGAACATTTTAGGCTTTCTCAGGTAAATTTTGGCAAACTCCAGCATGGCTTTTTTATGTCTTGGGGTAAGAAGTGGCGTCTTCCTGGGTATCCTACCATACAGTCCCTTTTCATTCAGACGCCGACGGATAGTACGGGTTGACACTGTTGTACCCTTGGACTGCAGGGCAGCTTGAACTTGTTTGGATGTTAGTCAAGGTTCTCTATCCACCATCCGCACAATCTTGCGTTGAAATCGCTCGTAAATTTTTCTTTTCCTTCCACATCTAGGGAGGTTAGCCACAGTGCCATGGGCTTTAAACTTCTTGATGACACTGCGCACGGAAGACACAGGAACATTCAGGTCTTTGGAGATGGACTTGTAGCCTTGAGATTGCTCATGCTTCCTCACAATTTGGTTTCTCAAGTCCTCAGATAGTTCTTTGGTCTTCTTTCTTTTCTCCATGGTCAATGTGGTACACACAAGGACACAGGTTGAGTCAACTTTAATCCATGTTAACTGGCTGCAAGTGTCATTTAGTTATTGCCAACACCTGTTAGGTGCCACAGGTAAGTTACAGGTGCTGGTGATTACACAAAGTAGAGAAGCATCACATGATTTTTCAAACAGTGCCAATAATTTTGTCCACCCCCTTTTTTAGGTTTGGTGTGGAATTATATCCAATTTGGCTTTAGGTCAATTCTTTTTGTGTTTTTTCATTGAAGACAAATTAAATGAACATAATAATACCAAAGAATTTGTGTTTGCAATCATTTTCAGGAAGAAACTGAGTATTATCTGACAGAATCGCAGGGGTGCCAATACTTTTGGCCACCACTGTATCTACAGGTCTTTTGATAAATGTATGACTCTCACCGAATAAACCGGGTGAGCTGGAGTTTGAAAGGAGTTGTGTTCCACCATACGCGTATCCCTTCCATTTAAAGAGATTGTACCAAATATTTAAGTTATCACGAAAAAAAAAGACTAAGTATGGAATGGACAAGGCAACTGTTAGGTGGATTCATAACTGGCTTAGCGATCGGACCCAAAGAGTGATCGTAAAAGGCTGCACACCCAGTTGGAAGAATGTCTTAAGTGGGGTACCACTGGGCTCTGTCCTGGGCCCTGTGTTGTTCAACATCTTTATCAATGACTTAGATGAGGGAATTGAAGGTAAACTGATCAAATTTGCTGATGACACAAAGCTAGGAGGGATAGATTACACTAGAGAAGAGAGAGAGAGGATTCAAAAAGATATAAATAAACTGGAGCAGTGGGCAGCAACTAACAGAATGGTTTTTAACAGGAAAAAATGCAAAGTACTACATGTGTGCAATAAAAATAAAAAAAGCATATGAAGAATGGGAGGAATAGGGCTAAGCAACAGCACATGTGAAAAAGATTTGGATATACTAATAGATCACAGACTGAACATGAGTCAACAGTGTGATGCAGCAGCAAAAAAGGCAAATACAATTCTGGGATGTATTACCAGAAGCATACAGTCTAGATCACGTGAAGTCATTACAGTCCTCTACTCCTCTTTGGTCAGACCTTATCTGGAATACTGTGTCCAGTTTTGGGCACCACATTTTAAAAGAGACATCAACGAATTGGAGCAAGTTCAGAGAAGGGCAACCAGAATGGTGACCGATCTGCAAACCATGTCCTATGAGGAACGGTTGCAAGATTTGGGAATCTTTAGCTTGCAAAAGAGAAGACTGAGAGGAGACTTAATAGCGGTCTACAAATATCTCAAGGGCTGTCACATTGTAGAAGGATCATCTTTATTCTCATTTGCACAAGGAAAGACTAGAAGCAATGGGATAAAACTGAATGGGAGGAGACACAGATTAGATATTAGAAAAAACTTTTTGACAGTTGGGGTGATCAATGAGTGGAACAGGCTGCCACGAGAGGTGGTGAGTTCTCCTTCAATGGAAGTCTTCACTCAGAGGCTGGACAGACATCTGTTTGGGATGATTTAGTGAATCCTGCTTTGAGCAGGGAGATGGACCAGGTGACCCAGGAGGTGCCTTCCAACTCTACCATTCTATGATTCTTATTAATAAGATAAGACATCACTTACTGATGGATGATAGGGGGTCTCTGAGCGCTGGGACCCCCTAAGTATTCCATGCAGGGAATACCTGGATGTACTGAATAAAGAGGAGGTGCACATGCTGGACTCCTGCTTCTCTCAGGAGAGGCTCTACACAGCCCCATTCTGGGATTGCAGGGAGTTAATGTAGTTCCAATGATCAGTAACTGATCTTTAGGAGATTAATTAAAAACCCTTTTAAAAGGGAATGTATACATGCTGCATGTGTCGCTTTTTTCTACGCAGTTTTGTGACAAAACCTGAAAGGGTTTCCTGATGCCAGCAAAGTGAAAGATTACTGACGTCTCGTGCACATGTCACTTATTTGTGATTTGCAGATTTAAATCTGCAGAACGTCAATTCTTCCAGCATTTTTGTTGCAGATCTCACCCATACTAATGAGTGGCGAAAAGCTGCCACAAAAACACATGTAAAAAACCCAATTAAAAAAAAAGTGTTTATTTTAAGCAGTATTTCTCCTGCCAATACATCAGGATTTACATCAGAATCTTAAATTAAAGAATCTGCAAATCCTAAACATATGCATATACCCAAAGTCTCATGGGTGGATGGGGTCGGCCAAACATTGCACTTGGCTGGAGTACAAGACGGGTATGCTCGTGTACCAGCATGAATGGCACAGTTGTTGCTTCTAGTTTTTGAAGCAGCAGCTGTCTCATATGGCAGATAAGAGTATCCGACCACTTCAAGTATTAGGCCGGCGTTACACTGGTGAGTTTGATACGAGTAAGTCGCACGACTTTCTCGCATCAACACCCGGCACGGCCGCCCGCTCTCGGACCCGAGTGTGCGGCTGGCGGCTGCATGTATTTCTATTTCTAGGGCTGTGCATGAACACTTTCAGCTTCCATATCAGATGCAGACACTGTGGGGGGAGGGATAGTACAGCAGAGCTGACAGAGCTACAAGTGAGTTTGTAATGACAAAGTTAGTTCTGATATCACTGCAGAGCTGAGTGCGATTAGGAGAGCAGACTGTCAGCCATTACATGTCTCACTGCCAGCACCCCTTTCACTTAAAATAAGCTCCGGAGGCAGATTCTCAGGGAGATCTGTGTTCAGCCCATAAATCTCAACAGCTCATTTACATATTTAAAACAAAAAAACAAACAAAACACACGTGTTAATTTCTCTTGAATAACATCAGATCGCAGTTATCAAGGTATCATTTTATTCTTGCATGCTCTTCTAGACCCTTAGGAGGGTTAATTCCACTTTAATGGTGCAGATTCTGGGAAAAATGAATGTATAATATCCTGAAGCAAACACAGATTCCTTTGAAGCCGAAAGTTCAGGTAAATGAACTCACAGTTGGGCAGAAATTTGCGTCCATCTATTAAAGGGAATCTGTCACCCCAATTTTGCCATATCAACTAAAGATATGGCTGAATAGTGCGTCCCATAACAAAGCTATCGTTAGGTATCATATATCCTGATACCCCCGATTTCATATCAAAATACCTTAGTAAACTTCGGTTTCTGTGCTGTCAATCAGGGTGGTCAGGTCAGGAGGGCGGCGTTTTCTCTCTCTCTCTCTCTTCACCCCCCCCGCTCCTCGGCATCACTTGCGTATCGTCTGTGAATCCCACAGACGGCGTTCGGCTTCCCGCAATTGCGCATTTGAAATTAGCCCCGCGCATGCACACTGTGCTTTGCCCAACAGTGGGCAAAGCATAAAATCAGTACAGCGCATGCGCTACTCTTTCCTTGCCCCGGAAAGGAATGCTTACCTTGGACGACTTCCGGGGCAAGGAAAGAGTAGCGCATGCGCTGTACTGATTTTATGCTTTGCCCACTGTTGGGCAAAGCATACTGCGCATGCGCGGGGCCTAATTTGAAATGCGCAATTGCGGGAAGCCGAGCGCCGTCTGTGGGATTCACAGACAGCGATACGCAAGTGATGCCGAGGAGAGAGGGGGAGAGGGAGAGAGAAAACACCGCCCTCCTGACCTGACCACCCTGATGACTGATTGACAGCGCAGAAACCGAAGTTTGCTAAGGTATTTTGATATGAAAACGGGGGTATCAGGATATATGATACCTACCGATAGCTTTGTTATGGGACGCACTATTCAGCCATATCTTTAGTTGATATGGCAAAATTGAGGTGACAGATTCCCTTTAATCAGTCTATATACAGTATAATCTACAGGCCAAGAAATGTAATTGACAGAATTCAACGCTGCATTTAAGAAAAAACACGAGCAGCACGATATTTTGTGGATAAAAGTCATTTCAGTACAGCAAGTAGATTTCATTGTTACTTTGTTACCACTGTCATATATGGCTGTGGTCTACGAATCTGACACAAACACATTTCTTCATTATCATTTGTAACATTCTGCCAGAAGCTCACAATGACATCAATACAGTCTACCTTGCCTGAGCCGAGCTCAGCGATTGGCTGCAGCGGTGATGTGGGCTATTTAGGAGATGTCATTGCTGCAGCTAAAATACTGAGACCGAAGCAGTGGCAGAGAGAAAGCAGCGCACACAGGGAGGGCGAGTACTCATATAATGTTTACAGTTCAGTTTTGAAAAAGTGGAAAACCCCTTTAAAAAGGTTATTCCCATATTCATAAATAGGTATTATCTGATGGTCAGGAATACTCCCTCAATATTAGATTGTTTTTCCTATTTATGCAGAATCCTTGTGGACAATCCCTTTAATGTCCCAAAACAATAGGTGGTGTGTCTAAAATAATCACCTCCAGTCTTCTACAAGTCAGATAAATGGCCTACTGTGTAAAAATGGACAGTCGAGGTCCATCTAACAAAGAGAACTTCCGGCTCAGAGGGGATGTACTCCCATCTATGATATCCACATGATTTAATAGGGTATATGCCTAGCAGCTGACTTCATGAGACCTTCCCTAAACCATGTTGCTATATTGGTTCAATTCCATGTTCTACAAGTGCTTCTTCACATCAACCAACAGGTCATGTTTTCAGGATTTACTTGGTATTGTACAAGTTGATGAAATTATTGGCAAGGCATCAGAAATTGCCATAGGTCCTCTCTATGGGATATCTGAAAACTATGACCTGTTGGAAATGTGTGAGAGGGGCGCATTTGAGGACTGGAGTTGAGAAACACTAGACAACCAAGAGCTTCATCTAAGATTTCTACTCTGGAAGACTTTGGCTTTCGATTAAATCATTTGATCCTTTGTATAACTGCAACTTTAAAAGCTAGCCAACTACTAGTTTATTCTACTATTTCTAAACACTGTTTTTCGGTGATTACTTTGTATCTCAGTTCATACTGCACCCACACACACAAATGATACACCATTTGAGAGGTAAACATGCCCCCTTCAGCAAGAAAATAGCCAAACAAACCACACATCCACAATTTGATCACAAAATACAGTTTAAACATTAATTTTCATAAACCTGCAGTAAGGAGAAATGACCTGCACGTGGCACCACACTACCCCAAAGCTGTTTACAGACATCACAAACAAATCCAAACATTTGCCTTGGGGGCTTTCCAGCTTGCCAAACTGCTTGCCCAGCCTATTTCAGCCAAATTGGAGGATTGCACACTTCACTGCAGGTGAGTCACATATCCAAACACATTTGTAAACATGCACTGCCTATTGAATTGCACACTTGCTCCGTTCATACTCCACCCACACAAACAAATAATACACCATTTGAAAGGTCAAATGACCTGCAGGTGGCAGCACACTACCCCAAAGCTGCTTACAGACATCACAAACAAATCCAAACATTTGCCTTGGGATCTTTCCAGCTTGCCCAGCCTATTTCAGGTACATTGGAGGATTGCACACTTCACTGCAGGTGAGTCACATATGCAAACACATTTGTATACATGCACTGATTTTTCACTGATTACTTCGCCCCACACACAAATGATACACCATTTGAAAGGTAAACTTGCTCCCTTCAGCAAGAAAAGAGCCAAACAAACCACACATTCACAATTTTATCACTAAAGACAGTTTAAACATTTATTTTCATAAAACCTACAGAAAGAAACAATGACCTGCAGGTGGCACCTCAACCGTAAGACATTTTTTGGCCTCTACTTATCAAACCAATTTATTGTATTACCAATCTACATATATAAATACCAGTCTGTGTTCATCATCTCATGAAATACATTTACATTTGACAAGCTTGCTTTTTCTGAAATTGCCTGCGCCCCCGACGATCAATGAGCAAAAATTTTGCACGGGCCAAGTTAGTATCATATAATTTTGAACATAATTTTTTTAGGAAATTTACAAATAATTTACTCCACATTGTAGGTACTGGTATCATACAAGTATTAACATTGTGTAGAACTGTATGGGAACTGAATACTGGCTGATAATATCCAACGCTATACAAGGTTCAACATTCTGGTACATGGCACACAAAGATAAGGATCAGCATCTGTTGTTTAAATACTAGATGATGTGTTACATGTCTGTTCTCCAAATCCAGTCCTCATGAGTCATTCGCAGGCCAAGTTTTGAGGGCAAGAGATATTTAAGCATATTGCTTCGTGATACACACAGCAAAGATAATTAGTGTAATGTGAAAATGTTGGCACTTTTCTGGTCACTGAGGGCTGCTGGACTGTGCCGTCAGCTTTAAAAAGCTCAAATTCATCAGCTAGATGGAATCACAGGATTATTTAGCAACTTTGGCCTAAGCGTCCCGCTATATACTCCTTAAGATTTAGGTATTTTGGCCTCAAAGGGGCAATCATTTTATTAAAATTTGACAACCTTTTGTTAGGAAAGGCCATAAATATTAAATTGGTAAAGATCAAACTCTTGCCAACCCCACTGTTCAGTTGCTAGAAAAAATGTCAGCACTACTGTAAGCACGTCTCAATCATTTACACTGGCTCATACAACACACACCGTACTATTGGTGGTTGCTCTATTCGTTTTTCTTTAAGAAGCCCTCCTACTCCGCACTTATTACCTGTATTAATTGCACCTGTTTGAACTGATTACCTGTATAAAAAAGACACCTGTTTACTCAATCAATCACACTCCTACCTCTCCACAATGACAAAGGCCAAAGAGCTGTATAAGGACACCAGGGACAAAATTGTAGACCTTAACAAGGCTGGTATGGGCTACAGGACATTAGACAAGCAGCTTGGTGAGAAGGCAATAACTGTTGACACAATTATTAGAAAATGGAAGAAACACAAGATGACTGTCAATGTTACCAAGTCTGGGGCTCCATGCAAGATGTCGCCTTGTGGGGTGAGGAGGATTCGGAGAAAGGTCAACAATCAGCCCAGAACAAAATGAGAGCACCTGGTTAATGACCTGAAGAGAGCAGAGACCACAGTCTCAAACATGACTGTTAGTAACACACTACGCTGTCATGGATTAAAATTTTGCAGGGCACGCAAGGTCACCCTGCTCCCGCAAGCACATGTCCAGGCCCATTTGAAGTTCACGAATGACCAGCTAGATGATCCAAAGGAGGCATGCGAGAAGGTCATGTGGTCATAAGAGACCAAAATAGAACATTTCAGTATCAATGCCACTAACTGTGTTTAGAGGAAGAAGGATGAGTACAACCCCAAGAACACCATTCCAACGTGAAGTATGGTGGAGAAACATCATACGTTGGGGGTGCTTTTCTGCAAAGGGGACAGGGCTACTGCTCCATATTGAAGGGAGGATGAATGGGGTCATGTATTGCGAGATTCTGGCCAACAACCTCCTTCCCTCAGTAAGAGCATTGACGATGGGTCATGGCTGGGTGTTCCAACAAGACAATGACCCAAAACACACAGCCAGGGCAACTAAGGAGTGGCTCTATAAGAAGCACTTCAGGGTCCTGGAGTTGCCTAGCCAATCTCCAGACCTGAACCCAATAGAAAATCTTTGGAGGGAGCTGAAAATCATTGTTGCCCAGCAACAGCCCCAAAACCTGAAAGATCTAGAGAAGATCTGTATGGAGGAGTGGGCCAAAATTCCTGCAACAGTGTGTGCAAACTTGTTCAAGAAACGTCTAACTTCTATAATTGCAAACAAAGGTTTCTGTACCAAATATTAAGTTCCGTTTTTCTATTGTATGAAAATACTTATTTCATGCAATAAAATGCAAATTATGTAAAAATCATACAATGTTTTTTTTTTTTTTTTTAAAGATTCTGTCTCTCATAGTTGAAGTGTACCTATGATAAAAATTACAGACCTCTCCATTCTCTGTAGGTGTGAAAATTTGAAAAATCGGCAATGCACCAAATACTTTTTTTCCCCACTGTAAGTTTTGTATCTGTGGGGTTTCTAGTGGTTAAAGGGAACCTGTCTGCTCATTTGTTTGCATATAAGCAGCGGCCATTAGGGGCTTATCTACAGCATTCTGTAATGCTGTAGACAAGCCCCCCCCCCCCCGATGTAACCTGAAAGAGAAGAAAAACAAGTTAGATTATACTCACCCGGGGACAGTCCGGTCCAATGGGTGTCGCAGGTCCGGCGCCTTCCATCTTCATGCGATGTCGTCATCCAGCTTGCTTCGTGTCGCAGCTCCTGCGCAGGCATACTGATCTACCCTGTTGAGGGCAGACTAAAGTACTGCAGTGCGCCGGCGCTGGGCCTCTCTGACCTTTCCAGGCGCCTGCGCACTGCAGTACTTTGCTCAGCTCTCAACAGGGCAGAGAATTACGCCTGCACAGGAGCCGCGACACGAAGCAAGCAGGATGACGACATCGCATGAAGATGGGAGGCGCCGGACCCAGACCTGTGACACCCATCGGACTGGACCGCCTCGGGTGAGTATAATAAAATTTGTTTTTCTTCTCTTTCAGGTTACATCGGGGGCTTATCTACAGCCTTACAGAATGCTGTAGATAAGCCACTAATGGTGGTGGCCGCAGCTTATATGCGAAAAATGAGCTGACAGGTTCCCTTTAAACAACCACAGATCAAATGTTTATGGCCTATTCTAACAAGATGCCATAAAGGTTTGTGGTGATAAACCTTAAAAGAGGACTTGTCACCTGGCCAGTTCTTGCTCCAATCTGTTTTCCATCTTTTTTTCCTTATTAAATCTCTACCATTCTTTGCCATAGATCTGGCCATTGTATTTAAAGCAAACCTGTTGTCACGATCCATTTTTGGATCTGTAGCAGATTTTGCTTTTCATATTAAAACTTTTTTCCTTTCAGGCCATCAGGGGTTAATGTCAGTCTTTTCCCCCAGTGGCCGTTCGCTCGTGTAATTACATTGCTGCTGAGTTGCCAGGTACAGGTGGTGACCACTCCCACCATCCTGAGGGGGTCACCTGATGTCAGCTGACTGTTGGTGATACACTTGCTTTTTGGAGACCAACCAAGCTGGAGTCAGGAGTTTTTATGGTGCTGCAGCTGTATACTGTGATCTGGTGCCTTACTCTGCTGTGCCGTGCTTGGCAGCAGAGAAAGCTAAGTTTCTTTTTTTTAGTTGATTTAACCCCTAGGTGTCTGTCTTTTCTTTCTTTTTGTTATATTGGTACAGTTCACTTTATTCCCTGTCTCACCTCCTGGGGAGGGGGTTGGGGGTTTAGCTCAGGGCTAAACAGGAGATAGGGACAGGTCGGTGACTTGAGCCTCACTACCTTCAAGTGTACCCCCAAGTTAAGGAAAGACAAGGCACCCCCTTAGCCTGAGGGGAAGTTCAGGGGCCCAGGTTCCTCGTACCGTTTTCCCACTACTGCCCCGTGACATCACCAACCGATACATTGTTTCTGGTGAGCCATGGCCCAAATGTAGGCCTTTGCCCTACTGCTTCAGACCCTCACAGATGAGCTTATGGTGCTGTGGGGTGAGGTGGTGCAGCAGTAACAGCAGTTGGTTGAGTTCTGGGCCTCGGCTCAGGTGCAGGCTTAACCAGAACCTAAGATATCTCTCCGACAGGTTTTCTGGAGGAAGAGGTACATTTCTGGTTTTCAGGAGGCCTGTAAATTATACTTCAGACTCCGCCCCCGTTCATCAGGGAGTGAGGAACAGTGTGTGGGGATTATTGTCTCCCTTCTCAAGGGTGATCCCCAATCCTGTGCCTTCTCCCTGCCGACCGATTCACCATCTTTACGGTCGGTGGACGGGTTTTTTGCAGCTCTGGTGTATGGAGATCCTGATGGCGTCTCCCTGACGGAATCCTGACTCCGTAAAATCAAGCAGGGGGGGGCGGCCGGCTGAGAAGTACTGCTCAGAGTTCAGGAGGTGGGCCACTGACACACAGTGGAATGATCCTGCCCTTAGGAGTCATTTTGTGCAGGGTCTGTCCCCAAGGCTGTAGGATACTCTAGTGCAGTACGCCGCCCTAAGTCGCTGAAGGCCACAATGTCCCTTGTCATCCGGATAGACACCTCAGGCAGAGGCATACACCAAATCTGCCCCCTGTTGTCCTTGCTAGGGAGAAGTACACACTTGAGCAGTCGGACGAACCCATGCAGGTGGGAGGAGTTGGTTCCCAAACGGGGTTGCCTGCGGTTCGCCGTGGTGTGGGGGCATGTTTTTACTGTGGTCAGACTGGTCATTTCATCGGGGTTTGCCCAGCTCGCTCCAAAATACCTGTGCCATCTAAGAAGCCGCATACCCCAGGGAATGTACATTTCATCTATTTTTCCCCCCTCAGTGTACCCTGTCTGCTGAAGTGATGGTTGGCGGGGTATCTGAGGGTATACCGATGCTTGTGGACAGGTGCTAATCTAGTGGATGCTCACTTTGTCCAAACTCTTGGCCTGAGGTGTAGGACGTTGGCAAAACCCCTAAGCATCCAGGCCATTGACTCGGTCCCACTCAGCCAGGGGAAGGTGACCCAAGTCCTAGATAATATACACCTGTGTATAGGGATTCGTCATGAAGAGTCCCTGTCGTGCTACGTCTTGGGGGGAATGCCAACAACCATCGTTTTAGGCCTCCCTTGGTTCAAAAAACACAACCTGGTCATAGATTGGTGGTCCAGGGTAGTAGTCAGCTGGGATCAGTCGTGTGAGGGCTGCTGCCCGGGGGCTACTATCTCTGCTGTCTTTCTACAACGGTCCCCTTCCTCTCCAGTGGGGGCAGCAGAGGTGCTGCCAGGAAGTAGTGGCAAGTCTCAACCCTCACCACAAGCTAACCCTGAGGGGCGGAGTCCTCTTAGGAGGAGGGGTCAGGGGAAGGTGGTGGTTCCTTCTGAGCATTGTGGGGGTGTGGTGACACAGGGGGACGCCTCTGTTGTCAATTCCTCGAAACGTTCACCATCTTGTGGCAAACGTGTATGTGGCAATAAACATTCAGGTCCGGACCTGTGTGTGTGTGAATGAGTAGGTATGGGTGTCCACCAAAAACATCCAGTGGAAGTGTGCGGAGGGCCTGGAGTTCTCGGGTGATTAGGCCATATCGGGTGTCAGCCATTCTCGGTCTGGGGACTTACCAGCTGGAGTTACCCCAGTAATGCCCGTACACAACTCATTCCCCAGGTCGGCACTCTGGAGATTTGTGGCACCTCCGGAGCATATGTCATTGTCACTTCCATCAGTCCGCGTTTGCCATAAACCTGATTCAGGTGACTGCCAGGGTGAACTCTGGTGGATTAAGGCGTCCTCACCATAGGTTGTTTTCTGGTGAGGTGCGGTGTTGAGGGTCCAGAGGCCCCTCATTGAAAGGGGGGCTACTGTCACGCTCCATTTTTGGATCAGTGGCAGATTTTGCTTTCCATATTAAAACTTTTTTCCTTTCAGGCCATCGGGGGTTAAAGTCAGTCTTTTCCCCGGTGGCCGCTGGCTGATGTAATTACATTGCTTCTGAGTTGGCTGGTGCAGGTGGTGACCACTCCCACCATCCTTTAAAAGGTCACCTGATGCATCAGCTGACTGCTGGTGATACACTTGCTCTTTGGAGACCAACCAAGCTGGAGTCAGGAGCTTTTCTGGTGCTGCAGCTGTATACTGTGATCTGGTGCCTTACTCTGCTGTGCGGTGCTTGGCAGCAGAGAAAGTTAATTTTTGTTTTTTTAGTTGATTTAACCACTAGGTATCTGTCTTTTCTTTCTTTTCATTATATTGGTGCAGTTCACTTTATTCCCTGTCTCATCTCCTTGGGAGGTTTAGCTCAGGGCTAAACAGGAGATGGGGACAGGTCAGTGACTTAGACCTCACTACCTTCAAATGTGCCACCAAGTTAAGGAAAGACAGGGCACCTCCTTAGCCTGAGGGGCAGTTCAGGGGCCCAGGTTCCTCATCCCCTGTTTTCCCACTACTGCCCCGTGACACCCATCAGCAGGATTGTGCACAGTAACCTACAGTGTCAGGTTTGGCCCTGTTACACTGATAAAAATGATACCTGGTGATGAAATCTGTCTTGTGGTTGTTCTTTAATCTGTATTTGCAGTTTTCAGTTAATTATATTTTCGTGCTCCGGGGCGGCCTGTGAGAGGGAGGGGGCTTCATGTGGTGCTCTGCTTATATATTCATCTGTATGGTATATGACAGGTGACTGAGCCTCCGCTGACCTACCCCTATTTTACATACTGCAAAGAATATTGTGTGAAAAAAAAGTTAACACTCCTCACGCAGGCGACGCCTGGGTTGTAGAATGGTACAATGGATAATGTGGCTACATACATTTATTATTACTTAGTCATATAGTATGGTGGGATAAGCCATACAGATGAATACCTAATCAGAGCACCACATAAAGACCTCCCAGCATTCTTAAATGCTGTAGATAAGCCCCTGGTCCCACCTGCAAGAGAAGAAAAATAAGTTTTATTATACTCACCGGGGGGGGGCAGTCTGCTGCGGTCCGGTCCGATGGGTGTCGCAGGTACGGGTCCGGCGTCTCCCATCCTCTTGCGACACCGCCCTCCTGCTTGCTTCCTAGCTCCCTGCATTGCGCTTCTGTGCAGGAGTACTGATCTGCCCTGTTGAGTGCAGAGCAAAGTACTGCAGTGCGCAGGCATCGGGAAAGGTCAGAGAGGCCCGGTGCCTACGAACTGCAGTACTTTGCTCTGCCCTGAACAGGGCAGAGAAGTACCCCTGCACAGAAGCGCGATGCCAGGAGCGAGGAAGCAAGCAGGATGGGAGACACCGGACCTGCGACACCCATCGTACAGGACCACCCCCCTGGGTGAGTATAATAAAACTTATTTTCTGGTCGGACCGGGGGCTTATATACAGCATAACAGAATGCTGTAGATAAGCTCTGAAAGGTGGTGGCAGCATCTTATATCGGCTAAAACAGGTGACAGGTTCCCTTTTACTCAAAACTGAAAATAAAGATTAAACAACCACAAGAACGATTTCATCAACCAAAGTATCATTTTAATCAGGATAATGGTGCCAACCTGACATTGTCTGTAGGTTATTGAGCAAAATCCTACAAATAAGCTCCCTTTAAAGATAATTTTTTGGTCTTTAGTAAAGGGGAGATTGTTCATAAAGATATGCTCCAGACAATCTTATTAGCACACGAGAGATCATAAAACCTATGAAAATCTTGGCAGCTTTATTTTACTTTCATTAAAATCAGGTCACAAACAGGACAATGTTCTGGTGTTGACGTGTTTCAACTTAAAGTCTTAATCGTACCAACTGTGCAATGCAAGCTTCATTGCATGGGTTTTCATTCGCGAGCAGCTGCAGGCAGGCCTTATATCACCGGAGAAAAATATCAAGCGTCGGATGGAGTGGTTATCAATACCATGGATGGCAAGAAAAACAAACAAACGAATTTTGGAACATATCAAGCCAACCATGTTAATTGAGACACATCATACGAAGAGAACAATCACTGGAGATAGACATCATGGTCGGAAGACTAGAAGAAACAAAGCGAAGAGGAATACCAGCAACCTGATGGCTTGATACCATCACGATAACGACAGAGAAGACCTTGGTGGACCTACCTAGTCTTGCATAAGATTCACCTACCTACAGAGTGCTCATCTGTCAAGTCGCTATGGCTTGAGATAGAGCTGAAAGCCGTTAAGAAATAAAACACACCACAACTAAACTCTACAGCGGTGGAAACCTGTTCTGTCGAGTGATGAATCACACTCATCTATCTGGTATCTGATGGGCGAGTCTAGGTTTGGAGAATCATAGAAGAATGTTACCTACATGACTGCAATGAGCTAACTGGAAAGTTTGGTGGAGGGGGAAATAATGCTACTGTATGTGGTCGTTTTTGGTGAACCCCATAATCTCAGCCACCTCTTGCCTTGAATTCCCCCTCAGCTAGGAATGGCAGAAACTGCAATACCCTTAAAGTTTTTTTTATTTTGCCTGCACCATATTTCACAACAGAAGGCTGTGGCGTATGCTACTGTACATAGTGATATACAGGGGCAACTGACTCAGTGTAAAAAGTATAAAGTGAGGGTATAACTAAATATTAAATAGCAATACATTATTAGCAACATATTTATAACATCTGACATCAATAACATATGAAAGTAATCCATCACATGCCAAATAGGACATATTATGCCTATGACTATGAATGGTATCACTCCGGACACATCTGATGGAGACTGTAGACTCATTGATGAGAACACCATACGTTGCACTTAGCCATCAGTTGAACACTTATTTGGACATCAGCTTTTCCCTTTGACCCCCATACACATGGATGCTCAACTTTACCAAATATGCATGTGTCCTCAAAAGAAAGACGGAACAGTGTTCCCACCGGAGGAGTTTGACATTGGTTTATCTTCCTTAATAAAAAAAAAATTTAAAAAAGGGGATCGGTCATGTTGAAATCCAGCATATACCTGATGCTTCATTTCCGGAACACCTGCTGTTGTGGAAGGGCAGGGACATCCCTCCACACCACATGTTCAGGTTGGTCTTGCCAAGTTTTGTAATACTGGTGAGTGTTAAAGGGGTTCTTGACCACTTTTTTACTTTAAAAATAGGCCCATGGTGGTCCAAAAAATAAAAATAAAGTAAAAGAGCATATACAAATATACTGGCAACTATCATTCTTTTGCAATGCTAACTGTGTTCCCCGCCAGTGTCTTCGGTTTCAGTTCTGGCAGAAGAAGCCGTCCTATCAGTGACCCATTGGTCACGTTATATCAAAGTCAGAAGAGAGGGCACCTCTTCTAGGTCGGGTGGCCACAGAATGACTGCAGTGTACACGCGATGTCCCTCACTGGAAAAGGAAGCAAGACCAGTGGGAAGATACAGAGAACAGAACAATGCCTTTAAAAATATTAGTGTATGGCCTACAAGAGGTCCTACTTAGGTTTGTGCTGTATTCTGTGGTGTCATTTCTATTTCTTAAACTAGTATCTTTTTTGATGACATACCAAAATGTGTGACAGAATACAATGCTGTTGAGCCGGAAAGACAATTCTTCAAATGTTCATGTGTTTTGAAAAGGGACATCAAGTCAAAATGGTTCATGATATCGGGAGAAGATAAGTGGCGATTTGAGGTCAAACTTAACCAATCTCATTTCCGCAAGGGTAGTTAAGCCCCTTAGGCATTGCTCAAACTTCTGTTACTTCAAAGGGACATTCAAGTCAATGGACGGTTAGAATATCGTCAGCTTTTCAGGAACAGTATCAAGAGTGAGAGCGCATTTTAAAGCAGATCCATTGCAGAAATCACAATCCTCACCAATATTTTCCAGCCATAGCAGTGTAGATCACATCCAGAGACCGTTTTGACAGGGATTTCCCATAAATATGGGGACTAAGCCACAGCAAGACACCTCTAGAAGAACTCGTCTCGAAAAGACAAATATGCACATTACAATCCAAAAAGCCCGATTTCTGCTTTAGGTTGGGAAAATTAGTATTGAGTGGTGGGCAATAAACAGTACATTACCTGCAAATCTCATTTACTGGATCTAATGTCTTGGGCACGTTCTTACCTAAAATAACCCCAGGCAATCTTCAGCCACACAAGTAGCACTGTCTTCTCTATACACCTCAGTTCACACAGTGAGATGGCACGCCAACAAGAAATGCCCTAGAGATGCTTTATAAATACTGACTGCCTGGTATTGGAACGTGAAGACCATCACTGTCACAGGAGCAGATTTAGCAAACATGTAATAGGAAAACGGGCATTTGTGCCATATACATGGGCTGCCGACAGGCCAGCAATGAGCGCTGATCGACTATACTCAAGTTCTTTGGCGCACAATTACCGGCCTGTTCAGCCAGACCACCGAGCAATGAAGAGGACAGAACTGTCAATGAGATGATTGTTCTGCCCCCATATACAGTGCATGTTATCGACAGCACATCCCCTGTTTACAATTGGCAATGTGTGCTGCCGATAATAAAGTGTTATGAAAGCATAAATGATCCATTCTCCTGATAGACAAGCGCTTTCATCGTGATTGCCGGCATGTATACACGAGTCAACAATCAGTAGCCCCAATTATCGACGTGTCTAAAAAGAGCCTTTACCAACCAATCACAGTGCAGCTTCTATTTTGTCAGAGTCATTTAGAAAATGAAAGATCTGATAGGGGAAGATAGTTTTCATTAATGACTCCCCATATGTTCGAAAAGAAGCGATTCAATAACCTGTAGTGAATATTTTCCTGGTCGTGACCCCATATCACTCTGTATGAGCCGCTACTAGAAGTGCTTGAAGGGAAGTGACAACTGTTGGAGTATATTTCCAGCACGCAGCCATCCTACTTCAATCACAGCCAAGGCTCTCACCTTGGGAGTTGAATATCTTTGCCATACGAATGATAAGTAAACTACTACAACCTAAAGTGAGGAATGTGGACTCTCATGTCCTCTGACGAGTCTCACGGCCACATACTGTAGGCCAGGGATGCAGAGTAGGGCGCACCTGCGGCTGTAAGACTACAACTCCCAGCGTACCCTGACATGGCTTATGATGGCATGGGGGAGTTACAGTTTCACAAAAGCTGGAGTTCTGCCTCTTGCTCTCCCTGTAGTAGACATTTTTTTTTTTTTGAGCTGTGGACTTTAAATTTGACAAGAAACAAACAGCGCACGGCGCCATACCAATATCATCCTTATCATTACACAACGCAGTTCTGACACCTGGTCCACATTAAAGTGTGAGGCTGAATGAAACTGGCAGAGTAACCATCTACACACTGACACTCAAACACTGACATTACACAGCACTCTTAGGCAGACTTACCGCTCCAAGTAAAGGCATTGTCACACTTATCGATCGCACCAGCGATCACGACGACACGACCTGGCGAGATCGCTAGTGCGATCGCTATTTTGATCGCTAGTTAGCTTTCAAACACATCTCATCAGCGATCTGTATAACGACCTCTGCGGTCGTTGGGAAAACCTAGTCCCGCCTGCTGCCGCTGGTAAAGTCGTTCATAAAGGCTGTCACACTCAGCGATTCAGGCTCACCAGCGGGACACCAACGACCAAAAAACGGCTCAGAACGTTCATAAGCGATCAGCAACATCCAGAGGGGCCACATCGCTGCTACATGTCACACAGCTAAAGTCGCTAACGAGATCGCTACTGCGTCATAAAATCGGTGACGCAGTAGCGATCTCGTTAGCGATCTCGCTTAGTATGACAGTACCTTAAGTGTTTATTGCAGATACCAACCACACAGTGACCGCCATTACTGCCAGCCACACAGCACCATTTCAGGTTATCGGGTATGCGCTTGATCGCAGGCTGCGCCACTCCTCCGTATTCTGCTATGAAAACACGTGATCAGACACCATAGTGAGCGCCACTCCTCTATATTCTGTTATGAAGACCATGTGATCAGACACCATAATGAGCGCCACTCCTCTGTATACTGATATCAAGACCACGTGATCAGACACCATAGTGAGCGCCACTCCTCTGTATTCTGATATGAAGACCACGTGATCAGACACCATAGTGAGCGCCACTCCTCTGTATTCTGATATGAAGACCACGTGATCAGACACCATAGTGAGCGCCACTCCTCTGTATTCTGATATGAAGACCACGTGATCAGACACCATAGTGAGCGCCACTCCTCTGTATTCTGATATGAAGACCACGTGATCAGACACCATAGTGAGCGCCACTCCTCTGTATTCTGATATGAAGACCACGTGATCAGACACCATAGTGAGCGCCACTCCTCTGTATTCTGATATGAAGACCACGTGATCAGACATCATAGTGAGCGCCACTCCTCTGTATTCTGATATGAAGACCACGTGATCAGACATCATAGTGAGCGCCACTCCTGTATTCTGATATGAAGACCACGTGAAAAGACATCATAGTGAGCGCCACTCCTCTGTATTCTGATATGAAGACCACGTGATCAGACATCATAGTGAGCGCCACTCCTCTGTATTCTGATATGAAGACCACGTGATCAGACATCATAGTGAGCGCCACTCCTCTGTATTCTGATATGAAGACCACGTGATCAGACATCATAGTGAGCGCCACTCCTCTGTATTCTGATATGAAGACCACGTGATCAGACATCATAGTGAGCGCCACTCCTCTGTATTCTGATATGAAGACCACGTGATCAGACATCATAGTGAGCGCCACTCCTCTGTATTCTGATATGAAGACACGTGATCAGACATCATAGTGAGCGCACTCCTCTGTATTCTGATATGAAGACCACGTGATCAGACATCATAGTGAGCACCACTCCTCTGTATTCTGATATGAAGACCACGTGAAAAGACATCATAGTGAGCACCACTCCTCTGTATTCTGATATGAAGACCACGTGAAAAGACATCATAGTGAGCGCCACTCCTCTGTATTCTGATATGAAGACCACGTGAAAAGACATCATAGTGAGCGCCACTCCTCTGTATTCTGATATGAAGACCACGTGAAAAGACATCATAGTGAGCACCACTCCTCTGTATTCTGATATGAAGACCACGTGATCAGACATCATAGCTTCTCACATGTATCTTCTAATGCCTACGAGATCTATAATCAGTGCAGTAAATGGAGCTACGGCCTTACAGGGTTGTCCGACAGTGTAACATTCTTTGTAGGCATGGATTGATTAAATACTAGAGATTGGAGGCATAGTCACCTTCCAGCAGCCGTATGGATCCAGCCCAGCCCGCTCTGCATGTCTACCACGCTCGGTAGTCGCTGCACAGATGCAGCATGTGATGGACGGCAGCAGTCAGTTCTGGAGCTGCGACTTTCCAACGTGGCAGACACTCGCCACTTCCGAACTGGGCAGAGTTCCCTGGAATGACCTGTGCTAGATCTGTGGATGACGTATATGCCTCCATTCATTTTCAATAAGACAAATCTATATCTATTTTACTGTGGGACAACCACTTTAGTGAGGACTCTAGAAGCATGTTGTGTTCTACAGCTATCGGGACACAGATAACGATGTCTGTGGCCTGACGATTGATGTGCCATGGAACCATATGGCGGAGTCTTTTTTGAGTTTTTTTAACTAAAAAAGGAATCTAAAAAACATGAGTTGAATAAGTTAAGACTTAGTTCACACAAGAGTATTTTCAGTCTGTGTGCAAGACTGCATGTAAACTGCGCTGTGGAGGAGCACACAGACATCCACAAAGATCCGTACCAGTCGGCCTAGGGTCTCATTCAGACTGCTTTTTCATCAGTGCATCAGTTTTTACCACCAGACCTCGTTCAGATGTCCGTGTGTTACAGAGAGTACGGACCGCGATGCGGTGACCGGCTGCAGGACTCCTGGATTTATCACCCACTCCTGGTTTTGACTCACAAATACTGAAACAGAGCAGGAGGGCCAGAACCAGCGGCTCTCTGGACGCAGTGCACATTCGCTGCTGGCTATTGAACGCAGGTGGATCCTCTCTGATCACTGACCCGTGCAGATTCACCGCGTCCAATACATTCTACGGGTGTAGTTTCTGTCTCCACAAGAGAAATTGACATGCTGCGGTCTGCACCACACGCCCGTCCCTGCGGGTGAGCCGCAGGCTGTGCGCACACAGGACATGGGATTACTAGAAATCCCATCCTCTACGCTGTAACATCTGGACGTTGCAGGTTTGACGCTGTACAAGCAGGCAGTGTCCAACCTGCAGCAGCTCCTGGTCATGGGCTCGTACCCCAGCACCCACTGGCCTTCCCCACACAGACAACCAGCCAGCGCACTGGCTATAATGGGCCCGTGTGGTTGGCGATGCCCACGGACTGATCGAGCACTCACATGAACGGCACAATCCCAGGAGCCACGGGATCAGATGGACTCCTAACTGCCTGCAGCCCACGATGCCGAGCTGAATTGGTTTGACAGGCAGTAGCCCACCTCTGCCAGATGCCACGCTGACGCCAGGCAGCAGCCCACTCTGCCGGATGCCACGCTGACGCCAGGCAGAGCCCACCTCTGCCGGATGCCACGCTGACGCCAGGCAGTAGCCCAACTCTGCCGGATGCCACGCTGACGCCAGGCAGTAGCCCAACTCTGCCGGATGCCACGCTGACGCCAGGCAGCAGCCCACCTCTGCCGGATGCCACGCTGACGCCAGGCAGTAGCCCACCTCTGCCGGATGCCACGCTGACGCCAGGCAGTAGCCCACCTCTGCCGGATGCCACGCTGACGCCAGGCAGTAGCCCAACTCTGCCGGATGCCACGCTGACGCCAGGCAGTAGCCCACCTCTGCCGGATGCCACGCTGACGCCAGGCAGTAGCCCACCTCTGCCGGATGCCACGCTGACGCCAGGCAGTAGCCCACCTCTGCCGGATGCCACCTGACGCCAGGCAGTGCGCATCAGAAACTTCTGGCACCATGTGTGGTAGTGGGACCTGGTGCTCCCACCCTCCCCCGGCCACATCTGCAGGGACGGGACACAATAGCTCCAGCAATCAGACACGACCTCAGCGGTGACAGCCGACACGATCGCGCCCTGACCACTCACCCACAGTAGCCACAGTGTCAAAGTCATCCAACTTGTACTGCTGCGGGGCCTCCGGGCAGGGGGGCGAGCTGTGTTCGCAGACAGGCAGGGGCCCGGCGCCTCCGCCGTCACTGCTCCCCTTGCGGGCACTTCTGGCTTTCTCAGACCCGGCGGCCGCTGCCTCCATCGGATGCGCTTCGTCGGGCGATCAGTGCAGGTGAGGAGTGCGGGCAGCCGGCACCATCTGCGGCAGGAGCCGGGCCGGGACTGCTGACAGCTGGGAACCTGAGCCGGCAGAGGGAACGCGAGCTGGACCGGCACTAGAGCCGCGGGTACGGGCAGGTGGCGCTGCCGGCAGTCATCAGCCCGTCAGCCGTCATTGTGTCTGGAGCCCGGCGCTGGTGTCTGCAGGTGGCAGCCTCTAGTCGGTGCAGCAGACAATGGCACAGCCGCGGCTCCTGCTCGGCATGCTCCGCTGTCTTGCCCCGGGATCCGGGGGGCAGTGTGGAGAGTCCGCGCTGCTCGGGGGTCGCAGCCCTGCGGGCGCTGTGCCGTGTCCCGGCTCCTCTTTGTAGTGCGGACAGTAGCACTGAGGTTCTGCCACTTTACGTCCGTTTCAGCACATTGCTGCTGGCTCCTCCCCTTCCCCGCAGATTCAAACTGCAGCTTATTCACCCGTGGAGGGCGTGGCCTGCCGCTAGCCCCGCCCAGTATAGAAAGCAGCGGGACGTGTCTGCCCTGCCACTCTTTTAACTGACCCTCCCATTGGTTAGCAATACGCTGTATCATACGCGTTAGGCCCGCCCACACAACGTAGCGGGTCCACAATGCCCGTCACTCTTCTGCAGGACACGCCCAACGTTAAACACATCCAACATTGACCACTCCCTTGCCATTTCACCACATGCCCCGCCCACAAGTGCCGCTATTTCACAGCGCTTCCTCATACTTAGGTCATGTGACACGCCCACGGCCAGTCATAGACGGCAGGCACCGCCCACTTTACTACTCTGTCGCCTGCGCTTTGTTTGTGTTCGCACACAGCCTGGTGCTGGGAGCAGTGGGCGGGGCATAGTCTAACCAATCCGCAGCATGGGCGGGGATGCTCCTCCACACCTATCCCTGCGGACACGCCCGGCTAGGTGGTCTCACTCTTCACCTCAGAGGAGTGAAGTCCCGGGAGCGCGGCACATAAGCGGGGACTGTGGGGTGCAGGACGTGACTGCTGGGAGTTGTGGTGCGGGCAGTGGGGTATACTTAGGAATGAACTCTCTGACGCCATACTGTCGGGGTTTGAAGCCTTTACACAAGTTTCCGAGTTTGGGGCGTGGCCTTAAAGAAGAGGGCTGAGTTTATTATAAAGGGGCGTGGCATAGTGTATCTCATGTGTCAGGATGCGGCGCACATTTCTGTCATGGAGTCACTATGGATGAGGCAGTGGAAGTGGTCACCAAAGAGCAGAGGGTATGGACTCTGAGAGCAGCTGCTGACTTGTAGAGACCATGGCTTCTGGAACCAGCGCCACACTTTCCACAGGTTGTGTATGGTACTACAACAAGACTATTCACAATACTGCAGCTAAACTGCAATACCAGGCACTTTCTATGGATAATGTTTTGGGAAGGAAGCAGAAATGTTTCTTTAACCCTGGACGATCCCTTTAAGGTCTCTTCACTGCTGCCTCCAGCCGCTCTTGGTTGATATGGCTGCAGTAGTGACGTCATGTGACTACTGCAGCCTATCACTGGGCAGAGCGGCCTCTCAGTGTGTACTTCATCATGACCACTAAGCCCAGTGATTGGCTACAACAGTCACATGATGTCACCGCTGCAGCATTATCAAGACAGGGACAAGCAGCGGAGAGCTGGCGTTGGCAGGAGCACAGCTGCCATCGTAATTTCTACCTACGGGACGCCTGTGGAATAAAAAATTCACTCCACCCCTCAGTCAAGCGTGTTTAATTACAGCACGATCCTACCTCCCCATATAAATGTAGACTTCAGTTTAAGAGAGGATTCACCCAGGCAGGTTCCCAGCAACGAGAATTGCCTTATCGTGGCTGCCGGGTACACGTGAATTGGCCAATTTATGCACTAATTGTTCTCAATTTTTCATATTTTTTAGTGCAGTAATGCAATTCAAATATCATATATTTCATGTTTGCATGCTATATCGCTACAGAGTGCAATTTTATTTGTTGGTTATGGCATAAAAGTGAACCCCTTTAATCTGCGAGTAGGAAAACAAGGGAGGAGGTAGAACCTGAAGCAGGAATGACGAAGTCGGCAGAATCCACTAATAGCTGTTACTCACTGAGCAGTTAGCATGGTACCAGTCAGGCCTATTTTCTTGGTGCATGGAGCCGATCAGCACTTCACAGGAGACCACATGAGCTTGAACATTGCCTGATGACTGGGGGCACTGACTGGCAATGATGATTCTCCCTTTACCAACTTTTGTTCAGGGCCAATATCCACGTTCTAGTCCCACGGCGCCTCCTTAAGATCTGAATCTTCAGTAAATCACTTAGCTTCAAGCAGTGCTTGGCTACTATAGGCAAATGCCTGCAACCCCTACTTTCTCCTAGCCTCTAACCCATCCACAGTCATGGCCGAAAGTGTTGGCCCCCTTAAAATTGTTCCAGAAAATGAAGCATTTCTCCAAGAAAATTGTTGCAAATACACATTTCGTTATACACATGTTTATTTCCTTTGTCTTTTTTGGAACACAAAAAAAGGCAAATTGGACATAATTTCACATAAAACCCCCAAAATGGGCCGAACAAAATTATGGGTGAACAACTTTGTTTCATGCATGTCATGCTTGTTTAAACTCCCCTGTGCAAGTAACAGGTGCAGGCAATTTGAAAATCACACCTGAACCAAGGGGCATATCTTTAGTGCAACCTGTGCAACTGCACAGGGAACCAAGAGGTAAGGGGGCTCATTTCCCACTGCAAAGCAAGTGGAATTGTGCAGATTATGATGAACTTTTGGACTGTAAAGCATATACTGTGCTGTTCCCGTACAGAGGCCTCCTCTAGTCTGTGCCCGCCACTGCCTGAAACCAGTTAAGAAGAGAAGTTGACTGAATCTTTGCATTGTGTGTGCCACAATAAGCATTGAGAACAGAAAGAGAAGAGAACTGTCTGATGACTTGAGAACCAAAATTTTTGAATAATATCAACATCAAGGTTACAAGTCCATCTCCAGAGATCTTGATGTTCCTTTGTACACAGTGAACAATATAATCAAGAAGTTTTCAACCCATGGCAGTGTAGCTAGTCTCACTGTACGTTTCATCACAAATTGATGAAAGATTGCAATGAAGGATAGTACGGATGGTGGACATACAGTCATGGCCAAAAGTTTTGAGAATGACACAAATATTATACTTTCACATGATCTGCTGCCCTCTGGTTTTTATGTGTGTTTGACAGATGTTTTTTTATCACAGACAGAAATATAATTGCAAACATATGAGTAACAAAAGCTTATATTGACAGTTAGAATGAGTTAATGCAGCAAGTCAATATTTGCAGTGTTGACCCTTCTTCTTCAGGACCTCTGCAATTCTCCCTGGCATGCTCTCAATCAACTTCTGGACCAAATCCTGACTGATAGCAGTCCATTCTTGCACAATCAATGCTTTCATTTTGTCAGAATTTTTAGGTTTTTGTTTGTCCACCCGTCTCTTGATGATTGACCACAAGTTCTCAATGGGATTAAGATCTGGGGAGTTTCCAGGCCATGGACTCAAAATCTCTATGTTTTGTTCCCTGAGCCATTTAGTTATCACCTTTGCTTTATGGCAAGGTGCTCCATCATGCTGGAAAAGGCATTGTTGATCGCCAAACTGCTCTTGGAGGGTTGGGAGAAGTTGCTCTTGGAGGACATTCTGGTACCATTCTTTATTCATGGCTGTGTTTTTAGGCAAGACTGTGAGAGAGCCGATTCCCTTGGCTGAGAAGCAACCCCACACATGAATGGTTTCAGGATGCTTAACAGTTGGCATGAGACAATACTGGTGGTAGCGCTCACCTTGTCTTCTCCGAATGAGGCGTTTTCTTGATGTCCCAAACAATCGAAAAGGGGATTCATCAGAGAAAATAACTTTACCCCAGTCCTCAGCAGTCCACTGCCTGTACCTTTTGCAGAATATCAGTCTGTCCATTATGTTTTTTCTGGAGAGAAGTGGCTTCTTTGCTGCCCTCCTTGAGACCAGGCCTTGCTCCAAGAGTCTCCGCCTCACAGTGCGTGCAGATGCACTCACACCTGCCTGCTGCCATTCCTAAGCAAGCTCTGCACTGCTGGTAGCCCGATCCCGCAGCTGAAACACTTTTAAGAGACCGTCCTGGCGCTTGCTGGTCTTTCTTGGGCGCCCTGAATCCTTTTTGGCAACAATGGAACCTCTCTCCTTGAAGTTCTTGATGATGCAATAGATTGTTGACTGAGGTGCAATCTTTCTAGCTGCGATACTCTTCCCTGTTAGGCCATTTTTGTGCATTGCAATGATGACTGCACGTGTTTCTTTAGAGATAACCATGGTTAACAGAAGAGAAACAATGATGCCAAGCACCAGCCTCCTTTTAAAGTGTCCAGTGGTGTCATTCTTACTTAATCATGACAGATTGATCTCCAGCCATGTCCTCATCTACACCCACACCTGTGTTAATGGAACAATCACTGAAAAGAGGTTAGCTGGTCCTTTTAGGGCAGGGCTGCAATGATGTTGAAATGTGTTTTGGGGATAAAGTTAATTTTCTAGCCAAATATTGACTTTGCAAGTAATTGCTGTTAAGCTGATCACTCTTTATAACATTCTGGAGTATATGCAAATTGCCATTAGAAAAAGTGAAGCAGTAGACTTTGTAAAAATTAATATTTGTGTCATTCTCAAAACTTTTGGCCATGACTGTACAGCTCCAATCATGTTCCAAAGAAATACAAACTGTCTTGCAGGCTCAGGGAGGATCAGTGTCAGAGTGAACTATCCGTTGACATTTGAATTAAATTAAACACTATGGCATGAGACACAGAGACTTAAAAAGGCTAGACTGCCAAAATGTTTGTAAGTAAGCCAAAATCCTTGTGGGAAAGTGTCTTGTGGACAGATGAGACCAAGATAGAGCTTTTTGGTAACGCACATCATTCTACTGTTTTCCGAAAACGGAATGAGGCCTTCAAAGAAAATAACACTGTACCTACAGTCAAATATGTTGGAGGTTCAAAGATGTTTTGGGGTTGTTTTGCTGTCTCTGGCACTGGGTGCCTTGACTGTGTACAAAACATTATGAAATCTGAAGTTTTGAATTTTGGGTTGCAATGTAGTGACCAGTGTCATAAAGCTGGGTTTCCATCCTAGGTTATGGGTCAACCAGCAGGACACCTTTGGAAAAAATCTTAAAATTACTGTTGAGATAAGTAGCTCTTCAAACATGAGATCTGGAGCAGTTTGCAAAAGTAGAGTATTCTAAAATTCCATTTGAGAGGTGTAAGAAGCTTGTTGATGGTTACAGGAAGTGATTTATTGCAGTTATTTATTCCAAAGGGTGTGCAACTAAGTAGAAATATTAAGTTGAGGGTGCCAACAATTTTGTGCGGCCCTATTTTTTGTGAAATTATGTCCAATTTGACTTTTTTCTTTGCTTTGTGTTGCTCCAATACACACAAAGAAAATTAATGTGTATAACAAAACGTGTAACTGCAATAATTTTCTGGGAGAAATACTTCATTTTCTGGAAAAATTTCAAGGGTGCCGACACTTTCGACCAAGACTGTATGTGAGTCCCTAACAAGAGACCCACTATTCTACACAGCTGCAGATCTCATGTGGGCACCTATTACCATTTCCAGGGATCACTTCTCGCCACAAATCAATTGGAAAATGTGATGTAATTGTGCACTTAGCATCTACTACGAAGTTTTACAACAAAAAAGTGCTTTGTCCACAAAGAACACTCCAGTAAGAAATTAGAAACCTCTTGAAGGGAGAAAAAGAATTGCTGTGTTAAAGAAGAAAAGGAGATTGGTGGTCATGGGAGATTCCCTACTGAAAGGTACAGAAGCTGCTATCTGCCAACTGGACATTACCTCATGAGAAGTGTGTGATCTTCCAGGTGCCCAAATCAAAAATCTGACTCAGAGAGTATCAAGATTCTTCAGTGCTAAAGACGACTACCGAAGCCCACTAATACACATAGGAACAAATGACACAGCAAAAAAGGACCTGGAAACAATATGCTGAGACTTAAAAGACCTAGGCCGGAAAGTGAAGGAATTGGGAGCTCAGGTCGTCTTCTCATCCATCCTCCCAGTGGATGGACATGGATCAATAATATTGAATAGTACTTTAAGGATGAACAACTGGTTACATCGATGGTACAGTCAGCAACGTTTTGAGTTTCTTGACCATGGAGTGAATTACTTGTATGATGGACTCCTTGCTAGAAATGGGTTGCATCTTATGAAATCAGGAAAACACATATTTGGTAGACATCTTGCTACACCCATCAGGTGTCTTTAAACTAGAGCAATATGGGATGTGAAATATACGGCCAGGAAAAAGTGTGCAGCTAATGAATTCTTTTGAGAACCCTGCTATTAGAAGTGGAAATAAAAAAAACCCTCTGAAAATAGAGAAGAGAAACCAACTACATATTAAAATGTGTCTATAAAAATGCACAGAGCAAGGGAAATAAACAAGAAAAATGGAAGCTGCTGATATAGGAAGAGAGATATGATGTCATAGGCATCACTGAAAGTTGATGGGATGATACACATGATTGGAATACAAACCTTGAAGGCTTCAACTTATTTATAAGAAACAGGCTTAACAAGACTGGAGGAGGTGTTGCATTGTATGTTAGGAAAGCAAGTATCTCCACAGAGATCCAAGCTTCAGAGACTGGTAGCTCTATAGAGACTGGGAAAGAATACTTGGAGAGAAGAACAGAAAGGCCATTGTAGGTGTTTACTATAAGCCATCTGGACAGACTGAAGATATGGATGAACTCTTTTTACATCAGATGTCTTTGTTCTAAAAAAAGTATGACATAGTGATCATGGGAGATTTTAAGTCTTTAGATATGTGTTGGTAATCTCTCTCAGGCAAAAGTAAAGTGTCCAGAAAATTTTTATCTTCTCTTGCTGTCAACTTTATCTTTCAAAGTCTTTATCTTTCCATCTTGGACCTAATTCATACCAACAGGGAGGAAACTGTTAAGGAAGTAAAGATGACTGGGAATCTAGGAGGCAGCGATCATTCTATCCTCAAATTTTGGATTACAAAAGGAGGAAGACCTGCAAGGAGGCAGACTTTAAGGTTGGACTTTAGAAAGGCAGATTTTAATGGACTCAGAAAGAGGGTAGGAAAGGTCAAATAGCTGGATGTTCTAAAGAATAGAAATGTCCAAGAAGGATGGGAGATTTTGCTAAATAAATTTTCACGGCACAATCAGTAACAATCCCAAAAATAAGGAAGAATTGGAAGCACTTAAAGACACCAGGGTGGAGGAATACAGAACTTAAACACTTGCTAAAAAGGAAAACAGAAATGTATATCAAATAGAAAGAGAGGGAATATCTAAAGACTAATATAATGCTGTCTGCAGGGAATGAAGGGCAAGAGTTAGAAAAAGCTAAAGCCAGTAATTAAGTGAGGCTTGCAAGGAAGACCAAAAGCAATACAAAAGGATTTTGGGGGTATGTCAAAAGCAAAAGTGTTATGTTTCGGTAGCTGAGGAGTGCAGGTAAAAAAGGCAATACACCAGAGCAGTTGGAATCTATGAGATTGTAGTACCCTGACTAACCACCACAACTAGAGGCAGCCGTGGAGCGTTCCTACGTTGGTCCTAGACGCCTCGTCACAGCCTGAGAAACTAACTACACCTAAAGATAGAAATAGGAAAGCTATCTGCCCCGGAGCAGAACCCCAAAGATAATAGAAAGCCCCCAAACATGTAATGGCGGTTAGACAAGAGGAAATACAGACACAGAAAGAAAATAGTATGAGCAAACGCTGGGGCCCAAACTAACTAAATAGAAAAGGATAGGAAGGGTACTTACTGCAATCCAGAAAACCCTGAAAAGCACCAACTCTACTAATTTCAAAATCACCTGAGATCACACGACCTCTACCACCTAAATTAGTTCTCTGGTGTAACAAAATCAAAACAGCTGCCACTGAAAAAACTGGAAAAAGCAAAAGAACAAAACTCAGTGGCTGAACTAAACTGAGAGGGCAGAAGCCCCCGGAGGGGACCCTGAAGGCCCCCACAGAAGTGCAGGACAAAATGCAAAAATATAGCAAAAACACAAAAGAAGACAAAGTCTTATCTGTTAGCAGGAGATGCAGACACGACACAGCAGGCTACAAGGGAAACTGGAATGAAGGATTCAGACCAGAACAATTGATCACCGGCAACCCTGATGGGAAAATGACTCCCTTATATAAGACCAGTCAGTAACACCTGATTCCCAGTCCTCACAATCTTCACTAGCACCGCTTGTAACCACCAGAGGGAGCCTCTGCTCAGAACTCATCTCAAACCCATTCACAACAGTACCCCCCCCTTGAGGAGGGGTCACCGAACCCTCATTTGAGCAACCACGTCGGTCAGGATGAGTTCTATGATATGCACGGATAAATCTCCTAGCATGGATGTCTGAAGCAAACACCCAAGAATTGTCTTCCTGACCATAACCTCTCCATTTAACCAAATACTGGAGTTTCCGTCTAGAAAAACGAGAATCCAATATTTTCTCAACCACATACTCCAGATTGCCCTCAACCAAAACAGGGTCAGGAGGCACAGCAGCAGGAACCACTGGCTCAACAAACCTCTTCAACAAGGACTTGTGGAACACGTTATGGATCTTAAATGTCCCTGGAAGAAGCAAACGAAAAGAAACAGGATTAATAATCTCCATGATCTTATAAGGTCCAATGAACCTAGGCTTAAATTTAGGAGATGCTACTCTCATAGGAATATTCTTTGAGGACAACCAGACCAAGTCCCCCACTTTAAACCGAGGACCATCAGTCCTATGCCGGTTAGCAAACCGCTGGGCCTTCTCCTGAGAGAGGGATAACCTCTCCACTACCTGGTCCCAAATCTGCTGCATACGCTCCACAACAGAGTCAACACCTGGACAGACAGAAGCCTCCGTCTGTCCTGAAGAAAATCGAGGGTGAAACCCAGAATTACAGAAAAACGGAGACATCAAAGTGGCAGAGCTAGCCCTATTATTAAGAGCAAACTCAGCCAAAGGCAAAAAAGAGACCCAGTCATCCTGATCAGCAGACACAAAGCATCTTAGATAAGTCTCCAATGTCTGGTTTGTTCTCTCAGTTTGACCATTGGTCTGAGGATGAAATGCCGAGGAGAAAGACAATTGAACACCCAGTTTAGAACAAAAAGTCCTCCAAAATCTGGAAACAAACTGGACTCCTCTGTCAGACACAATGTTCTCAGGAATGCCGTGTAAACGAACCACGTGCTGAAGGAACAACGGCACCAATTCAGAGGAGGAAGGCAACTTAGGTAATGGCACAAGATGTATCATTTTGGAAAACCTATCACAAATTACCCAGATGGTGGTCATTCTCTGAGAAACAGGAAGATCGGAAATGAAATCCATAGAGATATGGGTCCATGGTCTCTTGGGCACAGGCAATGGCATCAACAAACCACTAGAGCGAGAGCAAGTCCCGCAGGACTGCACAAACTCCCTGACATCACGAGACAAGGTAGGCCACCAAAAGGACCGACTAACCAAGTCTCTGGTACCAAAAATTCCGGGATTCCCAGCCAATGCGGAACAATGAATCTCAGACATCACACTCTTTTTCCATTGGTCCGGGACAAACAATTTTCCAACAGGGCAGCGCTCGGGCCTATCCTCCTGACACCCCTCCAGAGCAAGTCTCAAATTGGGCGAGATGGCGGAAAGAACTACACCCTCTTTCAAAATAACAGAACGATCAGATAACTCAGGAGAGTCCGCAAGGAAACTCCTCGAGAGGGCATCCGCCTTAACATTCTTAGTGCCAGGAAGAAAGGAAACCACAAAATTAAAACGTGTGAAAAACAAGGCCCACCTGGCCTGTCTAGGATTGAGTCGCTTGGCAGATTCCAGATAGACCAGATTCTTATGGTCCGTAAGGACCACCACCTGATGTTTGGCTCCCTCCAGCCAATGTCTCCACTCTTCAAAAGCCCACTTCATGGCCAATAACTCCCGATTACCCACGTCATAATTACGTTCAGTAGGAGAAAATTTTCGAGAGAAAAAGGCACAAGGGTTACTTTTAGAGGTCTCTGGATCTTTTTGGGACAAAACGGCACCTGCCCCAATTTCAGAGGCATCAACCTCCACCTGAAATGGCAGAGAAACATCAGGCTGCCGTAGAACAGGAGCAGAAGTGAATCTCTGCTTAAGTTCCTGAAATGCAGAGACTGCCTCAGGAGGATAATTCACCACATCAGAACCCTTTCTGGTCAAATCAGTTAATGGTTTAACAATAACCGAGAAATTACCAATAAATTTACGATAAAAATTGGCAAAACCCAAAAATCTCTGAAGAGCCTTTAATGAAGTAGGTTGGACCCAATCACAGATGGCCTGAACCTTGACCGGGTCCATTTCAATAACAGATGGGGACAAAATGAATCCCAGAAATGAGATCCTCTGTACGCCAAAAAGACACTTTGATCCCTTCACATACAGAGCATTCTCTCTCAAAATCTGGAATACAGTTCGAACATGTTTCACATGAGAGTCCCAGTCATTAGAAAAAATCAAGATATCATCCAAATAAACAATCAGAAATTTGTCCACAAAATCCCTGAAAATGTCATTCATGAAGGACTGGAAGACGGAAGGAGCATTAGTGAGCCCAAAGGGCATCACTAGGTACTCAAAATGCCCTTCAGGGGTATTGAATGCCGTCTTCCATTCATCCCCGTGCTTAATGCGAATAAGGTTATACGCCCCCCTGAGGTCAAGCTTGGTAAACCAAGTAGCGTTTTTCACCCTGGAAAACAGGTCAGAAATCAAGGGTAACGGGTATTGATATTTCACAGTAATATTGTTCAAGAGACGATAATCAATACACGGCCTTAATGAACCATCTTTTTTGGCCACAAAGAAAAAACCGGCACCTAAGGGTGAAGAGGATGGTCTGATATGACCCTTCTCCAATGATTCCTTGATATAAGACCGCATAGCGTCATGTTCAGGTACAGACAAGTTAAAAAGGCGACCTTTAGGGAATTTACTATCCGGCACTAATTCAATAGCGCAGTCATAGCTCCTATGGGGAGGCAAGGATGCAGATTTACTTTCGCTAAACACATCAGAAAAATCAAACAAAAAGTCAGGAACATCCTGAGCCTGGGGGGAGGCAGAAAAAACAGGAGTGTTGGTATTAACACATTGGCAGCCCCAACTGGTTACAGACACAGATTTCCAATCCAAAACAGGATTATGAGACTGTAACCAAGGGAAACCCAGCACGATAATGTCATGCAGATTATATAGAACCAAAAATTTGCAGCACTCCTGGTGATCAGGTTCAACCCTCATTATCACCTGAGTAGAAAACTGGGTTTATTCTCAGCCAAAGGGGTAGAATCGATCCCCAGTAGGGGAATAGACTTCTGTAGGGGTATCAAGGGAAACCCACAACGTTTAGCAAAATCATAATCCATCAGGTTAATAGCTGCTCCAGAATCAACGGAAGCCTGAGCAGAAAATGAGGACAGAGAGCATATCAGAGTGACAGTTAATAAAAACTTAGTCTGAACACTACCCAAGACAACTGAGCGTGCAAAACGTCTTCCCTGCTTAGGGCAGACTGAAATAGCATGAGAGGCATCACCACAGTAGAAACATAACCCATTGCGCTTTCGAAACTCATGACGCTGTGCCCCAGACACCACTCTATCACACTGCATGGGTTCAGAAGCTGGTTCACAAGACAACACCATTCCACGCATACTTCTCCGCTCACGCAAACGTCTGTCAATTTGAATCGCTAATGACATAGAATCATTGAGACCAAAGGGGACAGGGAATCCCACCATAACATCCTTTACATTATCTGACAGACCCTTCCGGAAAAGGGCCGCCAAAGCGTCGTCATTCCATTTGGTCAGGACTGCCCACCTACGGAATCTCTGACAGTATAACTCAGCATCATCAAGCCCCTGATTTAATGCCAACAAGGCTTTTTCAGCTTGATCAGTGACATTAGGCTCATCGTACAATAACCCCAAAGCCTGAAAAAACGCATCAACATCACTCAAAACAGGATCCCCAGGTATCAGGGAAAAAGCCCAATCCTGAGGATCGCCGCGCAGGAGAGAGATGATAATTTGAACCTGCTGCGCTGCGTTTCCTGAGGACTTAGATTTTAAGGCAAAAAACAATTTACAATTATTTTTGAAATTCTGAAACTTAGCTCGATCCCCTAAAAACAAATCTGGCATGGGGATCCTAGGTTCCACAACAGGCAACCTAGCAAGATATGCAGCAATACTCTGAACCTCAGTGGCAAGCTGATCCACACGGCCAGACAACTGTGCAAACTCCATTGGGAGAAAAGATCCTCCCCAGCACCCAGAGATACAGAGGAAAAAAAAAAAAAAATGCAACAAACAGAAAAATATCTCTGACAACTCTGACAACCTTTTTTCTTTCACAATATTTTTTCCCTTCTGTGAGTACCATACAATTTTCAATTTTTAGGCCGGTGATATTGTTATGTTTCGGTAGCTGAGTGCAGGTAAAAAAGGCAATACACCAGAGCAGTTGGAATCTATGAGATTGCAGTAGCCTGACTAACCACCACAACTAGAGCAGCCGTGGAGCGTTCCTACGTTGGTCCTAGACGCCTCGTCACAGCCTGAGAAACTAACTACACCTAAAGATAGAAATAGGAAAGCTATCTGCCCCGGAGCAGAACCCCAAAGATAATAGAAAGCCCCCAAACATGTAATGGCGGTTAGACAAGAGGAAATACAGACACAGAAAGAAAATAGTATGAGCAAACGCTGGGGCCCAAACTAACTAAATAGAAAAGGATAGGAAGGGTACTTACTGCAATCCCAGAAAACCCTGAAAAGCACCAACTCTACTAATTTCAAAATCACCTGAGATCACACGACCTCTACCACCTAAATTAGTTCTCTGGTGTAACAAAATCAAAACAGCTGCCACTGAAAAAACTGGAAAAAGCAAAAGAACAAAACTCAGTGGCTGAACTAAACTGAGAGGGCAGAAGCCCCCGGAGGGGACCCTGAAGGCCCCCACAGAAGTGCAGGACAAAATGCAAAAATATAGCAAAAACACAAAAGAAGACAAAGTCTTATCTGTTAGCAGGAGATGCAGACACGACACAGCAGGCTACAAGGGAAACTGGAATGAAGGATTCAGACCAGAACAATTGATCACCGGCAACCCTGATGGGAAAATGACTCCCTTATATAAGACCAGTCAGTAACACCTGATTCCCAGTCATCACAATCTTCACTAGCACCGCTTGTAACCACCAGAGGGAGCCTCTGCTCAGAACTCATCTCAAACCCATTCACAACACAAAAGAAAAGTCAAAGATGCTATAAGATTTTTATAGGATGAAAAGGTTGAAGTGGTCATAAATGATGATGAAAAGGCCAAACTTTTAAATTCCTATTTTGCATCTGTGTTCTCTAAGAAAACAAATGAAACAACTAATCTTCACTGTGCTATCAAAGGAATAAACGTATCCACACTATCTATAAACAGAGAGATGGCTAGGGAATTCTTCGCTAATTTAAATGATTTTAAATCTTCTTGTCCAAATTAATTACATCCTAGGTTACTGAAAGAGATAGCAGAGGAAAATGCAGAACCACTAGCCAGATTCTTTGAAAATTCCTGGAAAACAGGAGAAGTACCAGAAGATTGGAGAAGGGCACATGTTGTCCCTATCTTCAAAAAGGAAAGAAGATGGAGCCAGAAAATTACTTCTATACCAGGAAAAGTCTTTTGAACAAGTTATTAAACCGCATGTATGTAAGTACTTGGATTAGAATACAGTAATTAACCAGAGCCATCATGGGTTTGTAACAAACAAGTCATGCCAGACTAATCTAATTTCCTTCTATCATGGAACCACTGACTGGGTGGATCAGGGATATAGTGTATATTGATTTCAGCAAAGCATTTGTTAAAGTATCTCATAATATCCTTATTGAAAAAATGACCAAGTACGCGATTGACAAGGCTACTGTTAGGTTGCTTTATGACTGGCTCAGTGATGATACTCAAAGAGTGGTAATAAATGGCTGCTATCCAATTGGAAGAGTGTTTCAAGTGTTGTACCACAAGGCTCTGTCTTGGCTCCAGTGTTTTTCAACATTTTTATAAATGATTTAGAAAAGGGAATGGAAGGTAAACTACCATATTATCCTCATGTATAAGCCGACCCGTGTATAAGCCGACCCCCTAATTTTGCCACAAAAAACTGGGAAAACTTATTGACTCGCGTATAAGCCTAGGGTGAAAAATGATTATGCCCCCAAATGATGCTCCACAGATTATGCCCCCATATGCTGCACAGATTATGCCCAATATGCTCCACAGATTATGCCTCCATATGCTCCAGATTATGCCCCATATATTCCACAGATTATGCCCCCGTATGATCCACAGATTATGCCCAATATGCTCCACAGATTATGCCTCCATATGCTCCAGATTATGCCCCATATGTTCCACAGATTATGCCCCCATATGCTCCATATTATGCCCCCATATGTTCCACAGATTATGCCCCATATGCTCCAGATTAAGCCCCAAATGTTCCACAGCTTATGCCCCCATATGCTCCATATTATGCCCCCATAGCTCGCCAGGCCCCGGACCTTGTTTTTACCTGTCCTCTTGCACCGCTGCGCATT
This sequence comes from Oophaga sylvatica, assembly GCA_033576555.1. Lineage (NCBI taxonomy): Eukaryota > Metazoa > Chordata > Amphibia > Anura > Dendrobatidae > Oophaga > Oophaga sylvatica. The sequence continues at coordinate 510,846,947 of JARQOD010000002.1, read as the reverse complement.
GCCCCCTCGGTCTGACCCTTGGGTGAATGATCTGGCGGGGGGGCGGGGCGCGCACTAATGACAAATGGCCCTCGCCTGTAAATCACAGCCAAGGAGTCAGCCCGGGGGAGCAGGCAGCGTGGCCGAGGGCGGGAAAAAAAACCATATCACCCCTCCACCGCTGTCCCGCAGCCCCCCTTCTCCCGACGCTCTCCCCCAGGCTTATTCCGAGGGTCAGGGTACCGCTATTAAAATCAAGAATATGTGCATATTTGATTTTTTCCCCTTACTGCCACAACGTACTATCCCGTCCTGTCTTGGGCCTGATGACCAGGACGGGAAGTACGCCCGGGGGAGCGCAGCCGATCGCGGCCGGGGGTCAGCTGTTTATCACAGCTGACATCCGGAAACTATGTGGAGAGCGGTCAGGGCCCCGCCCCGGCACATTAACCCCTGCCAAACCGCGATCAAATGATCGCTGTGTACCGGGGCACGGGAAGGATCGTGCAGGAGGGGCTCCCGCGCGCCCCCTGAGCCCTGAGCAGCGGATGTGTCGCGCATTCCGAGGGCCCTTCCCCCTGGGGGACCCGGACCAAATGGCCCGGGGTCCATGGGTCCTGCAGGGAGGGGTTCCCCAGTGCCGCTGAGAGCAGGCACTGAGAAGCCGCAGCGATGCCAAGTGACCGGTGTGAAGATTGCGGCACACTGTCACCCAAAAATCTGCCCTATACAGGATTCCCCCCCGGGGGACAAAGTAAAAAATTAAAAAAATAAAAAGTTTTAAAAAAAAATTTTAAAAAAAAAATAAAATATTCCCCAGTAAAAAAATTTTTTTTTTCCTGTAAAAAAAAAAAAAAAAAAAAAGTACACAATTTGGTCCCCGCCGCGTCTGAACAACACCCCCATAAAACTGCCCAATTCCCCTTTAGTGAATTCTTAAAAAAAAAAAAAAAAAAAAAAAAAAAAAAATCAATGCTTTTCTTCATACCCCAAAAACAAAAAGTGGAATAACACGTGATCAAAAAGACTGAAAAAAAATAAACCTGCCCCGCAAAAAACGTCATCTTCCCCCCAAAAAAAACGAGCCACCACACAGCATCATCAGTAAAAAAAAAAAAAAAGTTATAGCCGCAGAATAAAGCGATAAAATTAAAAATTTTTTTAAAAATTTAAAATTTTTTTTATTTTAAAAAAGCGCCAAAAAAAAAAATATATAAATGAGGATCCCCAACGACTGACCAAGAATAAAACTGCGTATAAATTTTTTTTCCACACGCGGAACGTAAAAAAGCCCCCCCCCCAAAAAAAAATTATGATTTGATTTTTTTTTTATTTAACCCCCAAAATCGACAAAAAGCGATCAAAAAATGTCCATGCCCAAAATGAAAAAAAAAACGTCCCCCGTCTCGCCAAAATAAGACCTAAAAATCTTGGGCCAAAAAAAAAAAATTATTCTCTAAAAAATGGGTGATGCAAAAACTTTTTTTTGCAATAAAAAACGTTTTTAGCGTGACAGCCCCCAACTAAAAACCCACTATAAATAGTAAATAAAAACCCCCCCTTTTCCCCCCCTTAGTTAGGGAAAAAAATAAAAAAAAAAAAAAATTTTTTTCCTTTTTTTCCCCTTGGGTGGGGTTTTGGGTTGCAGCTAAATTGGGTTAGGGTTGGCGCAAAAATTAGGTTAGGGTTGGGTTTTGGGTTTGGGGGTTTGGGTTTTGGGGGTTGGTTTGTTGGGGTTGGGGCTAGGGAAAAGGGGGGGTTTTTGGGGTTGGGTTGAGTTAAATTGGGGGGTTTCGCGTTTAGGCACCAGGGGCCTCCAAATGTGACATGGCGTCTGTTCAAAACCCCATTTCTGCTTGAAAAAGTCAAAAAGGTGCCCTTCACTTCTGGCTTGCCATGCCCCCAAACATAGTTTCCCCACTAGGGGTATCAGTACTCGCCCCCAAAATTTTTGTGAAAATTTTTCCTTTTTCTTCTGTTACCCTTGTGAAAAAAAAAAAACGGGGGAAAAAAAAAACATTTTTTTTTTTTACGCGTACGTTATAACTTTGTGAAGAATTGGGGCACAAGCGTCACCACACACAGAAAGTTCCTTGGGGGTCTATTTTAAAAAGGGGGGCACTTGTGGGGGTTTCCACTTTAGGCGCCAGGGGGGCCCCCCAAAAGCGGACATGACGCCCTCAACATTCCCCAAAGTCGCAACCAAAACTCACTACCCCTTCCGGCCCCAACTGACCCATACAGTAGTTTTTCCCCCCAATTTTGGGTATCGCGTACTCGGACAAATTGGCAACCCAAAAATTTTGGGGTCCAAAATTTTCCTTTACCTGTGTGTGGGGTTTTTGAGATTTTGTTCTGAGCAGAGGCTTCCCTGGTGGTTTTTTAAAAGGTGCTGGCTGTCCCCTGGATTTTAGGCTGGGAAAAAAAGGGTTACTGACTGGGTTATATAAGGAAACTTTTCCCCTCAGGGTTTTTTGGTGATCAATTTTTGGTTGAATCCTCTTTGTTTCCCCTTTTAGCCCCCCTGGTTGGCGCTCTCCTGCAACAATTTTAAAAAAAAATTTTTTTCTTTTTGTTTTGTGCTATATTTTGCATTTTTTCCTGCATTCTGGGGGGCCTTCCAAAAAGGCCCCTCCGGGGGTTTTGCCCCCCCATTTTGTTCAGCCCCTGATGTTTGTATTTTGCTTTTTCCCCTTTTTTTTTGTGGCTGCTGTTTTTTTTTTTTTAACCAGTAAAAAATTTAGGTGGAAGAGGCGTGTGATCTCAGGTGTTTTTTGAAAAAAGTAGAGTTGGTGCTTTTCAGGGTTTCTGGATTGCAGTAAGTACCCTTCCTTTTTTTATTTATTTTTTGGGCCCCCCGCGTTTGCTCATATTTTTTTTCTGTGCAGTATTTCATCTTGTCAACCCATTACATGTTTGGGGGCTTTCTTGTTCTTTGGGGTCGCTCCGGGCAGTAGCTTTCCTATTCTATCTTTTGTTTGTTAGTTTTTTAGGCTGTGACAGGGGGCTAACCAAAAAGGGGAAAGCTCCAAAAGGGGCCCCCAGTTGTGGTGGTTTTTCAGGGTACTGCAATCTATAGATTCCAATGCCTCCTCAGCACCGAAACATAACGTTACCCTTGTGAAATAAAAATTTTGGGGGCGAAAAAAAACATTTTGAAAAAAAAAAAAAAAAAGGGTTTTTTATTTTTACGGCGTACGTTATAAATCGTGAAGCATTTGGGGGGGTTAAATGCTCACCACACTCAGATAAGTTCCTTTGGGGGTCTATTTTCCCCAAAACGGGCACTTGTGGGGGGGGTTTTGTTTTGGCAGATCAGGGGCTCTCCAAAACCCCAAAAGGCATCCACCAATTTTTGTTTAAAAATCGAACGGCGCTCCTTCCTTTAAACTTGGCCTCCCCTAAACTGGTTCCCCCCCACATATGGGGTTTCACGTACCAGGACAAATTTTACAATAACTTTTTTGGGTCTTGTTACCTTGGAAAAAAAAATTGGGGTGAAAAGATATTTTTGTGGAAAAATATGATTTTTAATTTTACGGCTCTACTTATAACTTGTTTAAGCCTTGGGGGGTTTAAAAATTCTCACCCCAAAATCTAGATAAGTTCCTTAGGGGGGCAGTTTCCCAAATGGGGG
>JARQOD010000002.1:510658622-510843231 GCA_033576555.1 Oophaga sylvatica | reverse complement strand
ACATCAGATGTCTTTGTTCTAAAAAAAAGTATGACATAGTGATCATGGGAGATTTTAAGTCTTTAGATATGTGTTGGTAATCTCTCTCAGGCAAAAGTAAAGTGTCCAGAAAATTTTTATCTTCTCTTGCTGTCAACTTTATCTTTCAAAGTCTTTATCTTTCCATCTTGGACCTAATTCATACCAACAGGGAGGAAACTGTTAAGGAAGTAAAGATGACTGGGAATCTAGGAGGCAGCGATCATTCTATCCTCAAATTTTGGATTACAAAAGGAGGAAGACCTGCAAGGAGGCAGACTTTAAGGTTGGACTTTAGAAAGGCAGATTTTAATGGACTCAGAAAGAGGGTAGGAAAGGTCAAATAGCTGGATGTTCTAAAGAATAGAAATGTCCAAGAAGGATGGGAGATTTTGCTAAATAAATTTTCACGGCACAATCAGTAACAATCCCAAAAATAAGGAAGAATTGGAAGCACTTAAAGACACCAGGGTGGAGGAATACAGAACTTAAACACTTGCTAAAAAGGAAAACAGAAATGTATATCAAATAGAAAGAGAGGGAATATCTAAAGACTAATATAATGCTGTCTGCAGGGAATGAAGGGCAAGAGTTAGAAAAAGCTAAAGCCAGTAATTAAGTGAGGCTTGCAAGGAAGACCAAAAGCAATACAAAAGGATTTTGGGGGTATGTCAAAAGCAAAAGTGTTATGTTTCGGTAGCTGAGGAGTGCAGGTAAAAAAGGCAATACACCAGAGCAGTTGGAATCTATGAGATTGTAGTACCCTGACTAACCACCACAACTAGAGGCAGCCGTGGAGCGTTCCTACGTTGGTCCTAGACGCCTCGTCACAGCCTGAGAAACTAACTACACCTAAAGATAGAAATAGGAAAGCTATCTGCCCCGGAGCAGAACCCCAAAGATAATAGAAAGCCCCCAAACATGTAATGGCGGTTAGACAAGAGGAAATACAGACACAGAAAGAAAATAGTATGAGCAAACGCTGGGGCCCAAACTAACTAAATAGAAAAGGATAGGAAGGGTACTTACTGCAATCCCAGAAAACCCTGAAAAGCACCAACTCTACTAATTTCAAAATCACCTGAGATCACACGACCTCTACCACCTAAATTAGTTCTCTGGTGTAACAAAATCAAAACAGCTGCCACTGAAAAAACTGGAAAAAGCAAAAGAACAAAACTCAGTGGCTGAACTAAACTGAGAGGGCAGAAGCCCCCGGAGGGGACCCTGAAGGCCCCCACAGAAGTGCAGGACAAAATGCAAAAATATAGCAAAAACACAAAAGAAGACAAAGTCTTATCTGTTAGCAGGAGATGCAGACACGACACAGCAGGCTACAAGGGAAACTGGAATGAAGGATTCAGACCAGAACAATTGATCACCGGCAACCCTGATGGGAAAATGACTCCCTTATATAAGACCAGTCAGTAACACCTGATTCCCAGTCCTCACAATCTTCACTAGCACCGCTTGTAACCACCAGAGGGAGCCTCTGCTCAGAACTCATCTCAAACCCATTCACAACAGTACCCCCCCCTTGAGGAGGGGTCACCGAACCCTCATTTGAGCAACCAGTCGGTCAGGATGAGTTCTATGATATGCACGGATAAGTCTCCTAGCATGGATGTCTGAAGCAAACACCCAAGAATTGTCTTCCTGACCATAACCTCTCCATTTAACCAAATACTGGAGTTTCCGTCTAGAAAAACGAGAATCCAATATTTTCTCAACCACATACTCCAGATTGCCCTCAACCAAAACAGGGTCAGGAGGCACAGCAGCAGGAACCACTGGCTCAACAAACCTCTTCAACAAGGACTTGTGGAACACGTTATGGATCTTAAATGTCCCTGGAAGAAGCAAACGAAAAGAAACAGGATTAATAATCTCCATGATCTTATAAGGTCCAATGAACCTAGGCTTAAATTTAGGAGATGCTACTCTCATAGGAATATTCTTTGAGGACAACCAGACCAAGTCCCCCACTTTAAACCGAGGACCATCAGTCCTATGCCGGTTAGCAAACCGCTGGGCCTTCTCCTGAGAGAGGGATAACCTCTCCACTACCTGGTCCCAAATCTGCTGCATACGCTCCACAACAGAGTCAACACCTGGACAGACAGAAGCCTCCGTCTGTCCTGAAGAAAATCGAGGGTGAAACCCAGAATTACAGAAAAACGGAGACATCAAAGTGGCAGAGCTAGCCCTATTATTAAGAGCAAACTCAGCCAAAGGCAAAAAAGAGACCCAGTCATCCTGATCAGCAGACACAAAGCATCTTAGATAAGTCTCCAATGTCTGGTTTGTTCTCTCAGTTTGACCATTGGTCTGAGGATGAAATGCCGAGGAGAAAGACAATTGAACACCCAGTTTAGAACAAAAAGTCCTCCAAAATCTGGAAACAAACTGGACTCCTCTGTCAGACACAATGTTCTCAGGAATGCCGTGTAAACGAACCACGTGCTGAAGGAACAACGGCACCAATTCAGAGGAGGAAGGCAACTTAGGTAATGGCACAAGATGTATCATTTTGGAAAACCTATCACAAATTACCCAGATGGTGGTCATTCTCTGAGAAACAGGAAGATCGGAAATGAAATCCATAGAGATATGGGTCCATGGTCTCTTGGGCACAGGCAATGGCATCAACAAACCACTAGAGCGAGAGCAAGTCCCGCAGGACTGCACAAACTCCCTGACATCACGAGACAAGGTAGGCCACCAAAAGGACCGACTAACCAAGTCTCTGGTACCAAAAATTCCGGGATTCCCAGCCAATGCGGAACAATGAATCTCAGACATCACACTCTTTTTCCATTGGTCCGGGACAAACAATTTTCCAACAGGGCAGCGCTCGGGCCTATCCTCCTGACACCCCTCCAGAGCAAGTCTCAAATTGGGCGAGATGGCGGAAAGAACTACACCCTCTTTCAAAATAACAGAACGATCAGATAACTCAGGAGAGTCCGCAAGGAAACTCCTCGAGAGGGCATCCGCCTTAACATTCTTAGTGCCAGGAAGAAAGGAAACCACAAAATTAAAACGTGTGAAAAACAAGGCCCACCTGGCCTGTCTAGGATTGAGTCGCTTGGCAGATTCCAGATAGACCAGATTCTTATGGTCCGTAAGGACCACCACCTGATGTTTGGCTCCCTCCAGCCAATGTCTCCACTCTTCAAAAGCCCACTTCATGGCCAATAACTCCCGATTACCCACGTCATAATTACGTTCAGTAGGAGAAAATTTTCGAGAGAAAAAGGCACAAGGGTTACTTTTAGAGGTCTCTGGATCTTTTTGGGACAAAACGGCACCTGCCCCAATTTCAGAGGCATCAACCTCCACCTGAAATGGCAGAGAAACATCAGGCTGCCGTAGAACAGGAGCAGAAGTGAATCTCTGCTTAAGTTCCTGAAATGCAGAGACTGCCTCAGGAGGATAATTCACCACATCAGAACCCTTTCTGGTCAAATCAGTTAATGGTTTAACAATAACCGAGAAATTACCAATAAATTTACGATAAAAATTGGCAAAACCCAAAAATCTCTGAAGAGCCTTTAATGAAGTAGGTTGGACCCAATCACAGATGGCCTGAACCTTGACCGGGTCCATTTCAATAACAGATGGGGACAAAATGAATCCCAGAAATGAGATCCTCTGTACGCCAAAAAGACACTTTGATCCCTTCACATACAGAGCATTCTCTCTCAAAATCTGGAATACAGTTCGAACATGTTTCACATGAGAGTCCCAGTCATTAGAAAAAATCAAGATATCATCCAAATAAACAATCAGAAATTTGTCCACAAAATCCCTGAAAATGTCATTCATGAAGGACTGGAAGACGGAAGGAGCATTAGTGAGCCCAAAGGGCATCACTAGGTACTCAAAATGCCCTTCAGGGGTATTGAATGCCGTCTTCCATTCATCCCCGTGCTTAATGCGAATAAGGTTATACGCCCCCCTGAGGTCAAGCTTGGTAAACCAAGTAGCGTTTTTCACCCTGGAAAACAGGTCAGAAATCAAGGGTAACGGGTATTGATATTTCACAGTAATATTGTTCAAGAGACGATAATCAATACACGGCCTTAATGAACCATCTTTTTTGGCCACAAAGAAAAAACCGGCACCTAAGGGTGAAGAGGATGGTCTGATATGACCCTTCTCCAATGATTCCTTGATATAAGACCGCATAGCGTCATGTTCAGGTACAGACAAGTTAAAAAGGCGACCTTTAGGGAATTTACTATCCGGCACTAATTCAATAGCGCAGTCATAGCTCCTATGGGGAGGCAAGGATGCAGATTTACTTTCGCTAAACACATCAGAAAAATCAAACAAAAAGTCAGGAACATCCTGAGCCTGGGGGAGGCAGAAAAAACAGGAGTGTTGGTATTAACACATTGGCAGCCCCAACTGGTTACAGACACAGATTTCCAATCCAAAACAGGATTATGAGACTGTAACCAAGGGAAACCCAGCACGATAATGTCATGCAGATTATATAGAACCAAAAATTTGCAGCACTCCTGGTGATCAGGTTCAACCCTCATTATCACCTGAGTAGAAAACTGGGGTTTATTCTCAGCCAAAGGGGTAGAATCGATCCCCAGTAGGGGAATAGACTTCTGTAGGGGTATCAAGGGAAACCCACAACGTTTAGCAAAATCATAATCCATCAGGTTAATAGCTGCTCCAGAATCAACGGAAGCCTGAGCAGAAAATGAGGACAGAGAGCATATCAGAGTGACAGTTAATAAAAACTTAGTCTGAACACTACCCAAGACAACTGAGCGTGCAAAACGTCTTCCCTGCTTAGGGCAGACTGAAATAGCATGAGAGGCATCACCACAGTAGAAACATAACCCATTGCGCTTTCGAAACTCATGACGCTGTGCCCCAGACACCACTCTATCACACTGCATGGGTTCAGAAGCTGGTTCACAAGACAACACCATTCCACGCATACTTCTCCGCTCACGCAAACGTCTGTCAATTTGAATCGCTAATGACATAGAATCATTGAGACCAAGGGGACAGGGAATCCCACCATAACATCCTTTACATTATCTGACAGACCCTTCCGGAAAAGGGCCGCCAAAGCGTCGTCATTCCATTTGGTCAGGACTGCCCACCTACGGAATCTCTGACAGTATAACTCAGCATCATCAAGCCCCTGATTTAATGCCAACAAGGCTTTTTCAGCTTGATCAGTGACATTAGGCTCATCGTACAATAACCCCAAAGCCTGAAAAAACGCATCAACATCACTCAAAACAGGATCCCCAGGTATCAGGGAAAAAGCCCAATCCTGAGGATCGCCGCGCAGGAGAGAGATGATAATTTGAACCTGCTGCGCTGCGTTTCCTGAGGACTTAGATTTTAAGGCAAAAAACAATTTACAATTATTTTTGAAATTCTGAAACTTAGCTCGATCCCCTAAAAACAAATCTGGCATGGGGATCCTAGGTTCCACAACAGGCAACCTAGCAAGATATGCAGCAATACTCTGAACCTCAGTGGCAAGCTGATCCACACGGCCAGACAACTGTGCAAACTCCATTGGGAGAAAAGATCCTCCCCAGCACCCAGAGATACAGAGGAAAAAAAAAAAAAAATGCAACAAACAGAAAAATATCTCTGACAACTCTGACAACCTTTTTTCTTTCACAATATTTTTTCCCTTCTGTGAGTACCATACAATTTTCAATTTTTAGGCCGGTGATATTGTTATGTTTCGGTAGCTGAGTGCAGGTAAAAAAGGCAATACACCAGAGCAGTTGGAATCTATGAGATTGCAGTAGCCTGACTAACCACCACAACTAGAGGCAGCCGTGGAGCGTTCCTACGTTGGTCCTAGACGCCTCGTCACAGCCTGAGAAACTAACTACACCTAAAGATAGAAATAGGAAAGCTATCTGCCCCGGAGCAGAACCCCAAAGATAATAGAAAGCCCCCAAACATGTAATGGCGGTTAGACAAGAGGAAATACAGACACAGAAAGAAAATAGTATGAGCAAACGCTGGGGCCCAAACTAACTAAATAGAAAAGGATAGGAAGGGTACTTACTGCAATCCCAGAAAACCCTGAAAAGCACCAACTCTACTAATTTCAAAATCACCTGAGATCACACGACCTCTACCACCTAAATTAGTTCTCTGGTGTAACAAAATCAAAACAGCTGCCACTGAAAAAACTGGAAAAAGCAAAAGAACAAAACTCAGTGGCTGAACTAAACTGAGAGGGCAGAAGCCCCCGGAGGGGACCCTGAAGGCCCCCACAGAAGTGCAGGACAAAATGCAAAAATATAGCAAAAACACAAAAGAAGACAAAGTCTTATCTGTTAGCAGGAGATGCAGACACGACACAGCAGGCTACAAGGGAAACTGGAATGAAGGATTCAGACCAGAACAATTGATCACCGGCAACCCTGATGGGAAAATGACTCCCTTATATAAGACCAGTCAGTAACACCTGATTCCCAGTCATCACAATCTTCACTAGCACCGCTTGTAACCACCAGAGGGAGCCTCTGCTCAGAACTCATCTCAAACCCATTCACAACACAAAAGAAAAGTCAAAGATGCTATAAGATTTTTATAGGATGAAAAGGTTGAAGTGGTCATAAATGATGATGAAAAGGCCAAACTTTTAAATTCCTATTTTGCATCTGTGTTCTCTAAGAAAACAAATGAAACAACTAATCTTCACTGTGCTATCAAAGGAATAAACGTATCCACACTATCTATAAACAGAGAGATGGCTAGGGAATTCTTCGCTAATTTAAATGATTTTAAATCTTCTTGTCCAAATTAATTACATCCTAGGTTACTGAAAGAGATAGCAGAGGAAAATGCAGAACCACTAGCCAGATTCTTTGAAAATTCCTGGAAAACAGGAGAAGTACCAGAAGATTGGAGAAGGGCACATGTTGTCCCTATCTTCAAAAAGGAAAGAAGATGGAGCCAGAAAATTACTTCTATACCAGGAAAAGTCTTTTGAACAAGTTATTAAACCGCATGTATGTAAGTACTTGGATTAGAATACAGTAATTAACCAGAGCCATCATGGGTTTGTAACAAACAAGTCATGCCAGACTAATCTAATTTCCTTCTATCATGGAACCACTGACTGGGTGGATCAGGGATATAGTGTATATTGATTTCAGCAAAGCATTTGTTAAAGTATCTCATAATATCCTTATTGAAAAAATGACCAAGTACGCGATTGACAAGGCTACTGTTAGGTTGCTTTATGACTGGCTCAGTGATGATACTCAAAGAGTGGTAATAAATGGCTGCTATCCAATTGGAAGAGTGTTTCAAGTGTTGTACCACAAGGCTCTGTCTTGGCTCCAGTGTTTTTCAACATTTTTATAAATGATTTAGAAAAGGGAATGGAAGGTAAACTACCATATATCCTCATGTATAAGCCGACCCGTGTATAAGCCGACCCCCCTAATTTTGCCACAAAAAACTGGGAAAACTTATTGACTCACGTATAAGCCTAGGGTGAAAAATGATTATGCCCCCAAATGATGCTCCACAGATTATGCCCCCATATGCTGCACAGATTATGCCCAATATGCTCCACAGATTATGCCTCCATATGCTCCAGATTATGCCCCCATATATTCCACAGATTATGCCCCCGTATGATCCACAGATTATGCCCAATATGCTCCACAGATTATGCCTCCATATGCTCCAGATTATGCCCCATATGTTCCACAGATTATGCCCCCATATGCTCCATATTATGCCCCCATATGTTCCACAGATTATGCCCCATATGCTCCAGATTAAGCCCCAAATGTTCCACAGCTTATGCCCCCATATGCTCCAATTATGCCCCCATATGCTCCAGATTATGCCCATATGTTCCACAGCTTATGCCCCCATATGCTCCATATTATGCCCCATATGCTCCAGATTATGCCCCCATAGCATAGGCCTCATATGCTGCTGCTGCAAAAAAAAAAAAATGACATACTCACCTCTCGTCACTGGGGGCCAGGTGTCGGTGTACTGAGCAGGCGGTGACACCGACGCGCTATGGGGGACAGGTGCCGGTTGTCACCGCTCGCTCAGGACCCCGGCACCTGTGATATTTACCTGTCCTCTCTGCACCGCTGCGCATTGCTCCCTCGGTCTGACTCCTCTGGCTGTGAATGATCTGGCAGGGGGCGGGGCGCGCACTAATGACATCATCGTGCCCTCTGCCTGATCATTCACAGCCAGAGGAGTCAGACCGAGGAGCAGCGCAGCGGTGGACCGAGGGACAGGTAAATATCGCTATACTCACCCCTCCACCGGCGTGTCCCTGCAGCCTCTCCTCTTCTCCCGACGCTCTCCGCAGCGCTTCAGTCCTGCAGCGGTCACGTGGTACCGCTCATTAAAATCAAGAATATGTGCATATTCATGACTTTAACCCCTTACTGCCATCAGACGTACTATCCCGTCCATGGTACTTGGGCCTGTATGACCATGGACGGGATAGTACGTCCCTAGGGGAGCGCAGCCGATCGCGGCCGGGTGTCAGCTGATTATCACAGCTGACATCCGGCACTATGTGGCAGGAGCGGTCACGGACCGCTCCCGGCACATTAACCCCTGCCACACCGCGATCAAACATGATCGCTGTGTACCGGGGGCACAGGGAAGGATCGTGCAGGGAGGGGGCTCCCTGCGCGCTCCCCTGAGACCCTCAGAGCAGCGCGATGTGTCGCGCTGTTCCGAGGGTCCTTCCTCCCTGCAGGACCCTGGATCCAAGATGGCGCCGGGGTCCATCCGGGTCCTGCAGGGAGGCGGCTTCCCCAGTGCCTGCTGAGAGCAGGCACTGAGAAGCCTGCAGCGATGCCAGAGTGATCGCTGGTGTGACAGATTGCTGTGCACACTGTCACACCAGCAATCTGACCCTATACAGTGATGTCCCACCCTGGGACAAAGTAAAAAAGTTAAAAAAATAAAATTGTTTAAAAAAATCATTAAAAAAAATAAAAATATTCCCCAGTGAATAAATTTTTTTCCTGTAAATAAATAAAAACAAAACAATAAAAGTACACATATTTGGTATCGCCGCGTCTGTAACAACACCCCCTATAAAACTGTCCCACTAGTTAACCCCTTTAGTGAACTTCTTAAAAAAAAAAAAAAAAACAAAGCAAAAAAATCAATGCTTTATCATCATACTGCCAAACAAAAAGTGGAATAACACGTGATCAAAAAGACTGATATAAATAAACCTGGTACCGCTGAAAACGTCATCTTGTCCCGCAAAAAACGAGCCACCACACAGCATCATCAGTGAAAAAATAAAAAAGTTATAGCTCGCAGAATAAAGCGATGCAAAATTAATAATTTTTTATATAAAATTGGTTTTATTCTATAAAAGCGCCAAAACATAAAAAAATGATATAAATGAGGTATCGCCGTAATCGTACTGACCCGAAGAATAAAACTGCTGTATCAATTTTACCACACGCGGAACAGTATAAACGCCTCCCCCAAAAGAAATTCATGAATTGCTGATTTTTGTTCATTCTAACCTCCCAAAAATCGACATAAAAAGCGATCAAAAAATGTCACATGCCCAAAAATGGTAACAATAAAAACGTCACCTCGTCTCGCACAAAATAAGACCTCACAAGACTCTGTGGGCCAAAATATAGAAAAATTATTGCTCTCAAAATGTGGTGATGCAAAAACTATTTTTTGCAATAAAAAACGTCTTTTAGCGTGACAGCTGCCAATCAAAAAACCCACTATAAATAGTAAATCAAACCCCCCTTTATCACCCCCTTAGTTAGGGAAAAATAATAAAATTAAAAAAAAGTATTTATTTCCATTTTCCCATTAGGGCTAGGGTTAGGGTTGCAGCTAAAGTTAGGGTTAGGGTTGGCGCTAAAGTTAGGATTAGGGTTAGGGTTGGGATTAGGGTTATGGGTGTGTTAGGGTTAGGTTTGTGGTTAGGGTTGGGACTAGGGTTAGGGGTGTGTTGGGGTTAGGGTTGGAGTTAGAATTGGGGGGTTTCCGCTGTTTAGGCACATCAGGGGCTCTCCAAATGTGACATGGCGTCTGATCTCAATTCCAGCCATTTCTGCGTTGAAAAAGTCAAACGGTGCTCCTTCACTTCTGAGCTCTGCCATGCGCCCCAAACAGTAGTTTACCCCCACATATGGGGTATCACTGTACTCTGGACCCCAAGAGTTATTGTGCAATTTGTCCTATTTCTTCTGTTACCCTTGTGAAAATAAAAAACTGGGGGTAAAAATATCATTTTTTTGTTTTTACTGCTGTACGTTATAAACTTCTGTGAAGCACTTGGGGCTTCATAGCGCTCACCACACATCTAGATAAGTTCCTTGTGGGGTCTATTTTCCAAAATGGGGTCACTTGTGGGGGGTTTCCACTGTTTAGGCGCATCAGGGGCTCTCCAAATGCGACATGACGCCCTCAGACGATTCCATCAAAGTCTGCAATCCAAAACATCACTACTTCCCTTCCGAGCCCCAACGTGTACCCATACAGTAGTTTTCTCCCACATATTGGGTATCAGCGTACTCAGGACAAATTGGACAACAAATTTTGGGGTCCAATTTCTCCTGTTACCTGTTGTGAATGGGTTTGAGATGAGTTCTGAGCAGAGGCTTCCTCTGGTGGTTACAAGCGGTGCTGGTCTGTCCAGTGAAGATTGTGAGGACTGGGAATCAGGTGTTACTGACTGGTCTTATATAAGGGAGTCAACTTCCCATCAGGGTTGCCGGTGATCAATTGTTCTGGTCTGAATCCTTCATTCCTGTTTCCCTTGTAGCCTGCTGTGTCGTGTCTGCATCTCCTGCTAACAGATAAGACATTTTCTTCTTTTTGTTTTTGTGCTATATTTTTGCATTTTGTCCTGCACTTCTGTGGGGGCCTTCAAGGTCCCTCCGGGGGCTTTTGCCCTCTCAGTTTAGTTCAGCCACTGATGTTTGTACTTTTGCTTTTTCCAGTTTTTTCAGTGGCTGCTGTTTTGATTTTGTTACACCAGATAACTAATTTAGGTGGAAGAGGTCGTGTGATCTCAGGTGTTTTTGAAATTAGTAGAGTTGGTGCTTTTCAGGGTTTTCTGGGATTGCAGTAAGTACCCTTCCTATCCTTTTCTATTTAGTTAGTTTGGGCCCCAGCGTTTGCTCATACTATTTTCTTTCTGTGTCAGTATTTCATCTTGTCTAACAGCCATTACATGTTTGGGGGCTTTCTATGTTCTTTGGGGTTCTGCTCCAGGGCAGATAGCTTTCCTATTTCTATCTTTAGGTGTAGTTAGTTTCTCAGGCTGTGACGAGGCGTCTAGGACCAACGTAGGAACGCTCCACGGCTGCCTCTAGTTGTGGTGGTTAGTCAGGGTACTGCAATCTCATAGATTCCAACTGCACTCCTCAGCTACCGAAACATAACAGTTACCCTTGTGAAAATAAAATATTGGGGGCGAAAAAATCATTTTTGAAAAAAAAAAAAGGATTTTTTATTTTTACGGCTGTACGTTATAAACTTCTGTGAAGCACTTCGGGGTTCAAAGTGCTCACCACACATCTAGATAAGTTCCTTGTGGGGTCTATTTTCCAAAATCGGGTCACTTGTGGGGGGTTTCCACTGTTTAGGCAGATCAGGAGCTCTCCAAACACGACATGGCATCCAGCCAATTCTGTGTTGAAAAAGTCGAACGGCGCTCCTTCCCTTTGAAACTCTGCCATGCACCTAAACAGTGGTTCACCCCCACATATGGGGTATCAGCGTACTCAGGACAAATTGCACAATAACTTTTGGAGTCTTGTTACCCTTGGGAAAATATAAATTGGGGTGAAAAGATCATTTTTGTGGAAAAAATATGATTTTTTAATTTTACGGCTCTACGTTATAAACTTGTGTGAAGCACTTGGGGGTTCAAATTGCTCACCAAAGATCTAGATAAGTTCCTTAGGGGTCTAGTTTCCCAAATGGGGTCACTTGTGGGGAGTTTCCACTGTTTAGGCACATCAGGGGCTCTCCAAATGCAACATGGCGTCCAATCTCAATTCCAGCCAATTTTGTTTGGAAAAAGTCAAATAGTGCTCCTTCCATTCCGAGCTCTGCTGTGCGCCCAAACAGTGGTTCCCCCCCACATATGGGGTATCAGCGTACTCAGGACAAATTGGACATCAAATTTTGTTGTCCAATTTCTCCTGTTACCCTTGGGAAAATAAAAAATTAGTGACTAAAAGATAATTTTTGTTGGAAAAAAATAGGATTTTTTATTTTCATGCCCGGGCATTATAAGCTTGTGTGAAGCACTTGGGGGTTCAAAGTGCTCACCAAAGATCTAGATAAGCTCCTTAGGGGGTCTAGTTACCAAAATGGGGTCACTTGTGGGGGGTTTCCACTGTTTAGGCACATCTGGGGCACTGCAAACGGAACATGACCCCCATCAACGTCTGCATTCCAAAACGTTACTACTTCCTTTCCAAGCCCTGTCGTGCGCCCAAACAGTTTTTCCCCCCCCCACATATGGGGTATCAGCGTACTCAGGACAAATTGGACAACAACTTTTGGGGTCCAATTTCCTTGGGAAAAATCAAAAATTTGGGACTAAAAAATCATTTTTGTTGAAAATTGTTTTTTTTTTCACACCCAGGCATTATAAACTTTTGTGAAACACTTGGGGTTCAAAGTGCTCACAACAGATCTAGATAAGTTCCTTAGGGGGTCTAGTTTCCAAAATGGTGTCACTTGTGGGGGGTTTCCACTGTTTAGGCGTATCAGGGGCTCTCCAAACACGACATGGCGTCCAATCTCAATTCCAGCCAATTTTAGTTTGAAAAAGTCAAATGGCGCTCCTTCCCTTACGAGCTCTGCCGTGTGCCCAAACAGTGGTTTTCCCCCACATATGGGCTATTGGCGTACTCAGGAGAAATTGCACAACAACTTTATCTGTCCATTTTCTTCTTTTACCCTTGTGAAAATAAAAAAAAAGTTTGTAATAGATCATTTTTGTGACTAAAAAGTTAAATATTCATTTTTTCCTTCCACGTTGCTTCAGCTTCTGTGAAGCACCTTGAAGGGTTAATAAACTTCTTGAATGTGGTTTTGAGTACCTTGAGGGGTGCAGTTTTTAGAATGGTGTCACTTTTGGGTATTTTCTGCTATATAGACCCCTCAAAGTGACTTCAAATATGAGGTGGTCCTTAAAAAAATGGCTTTGTAAATTTTGTTGTAAAAATGAGAAATCGCTGGTCAACTTTTAACCCTTATAATTTCCTAAGAAAAAAAAAATTTGGTTCCAAAATTGTGCTGATGTAAAGTAGACATGTGGGAAATGTTATTTCTTAACTATTTTGTGTGACATATTTCTCTGTTTTAAGGGAATAAAAATTCAAAGTTTGAAAATTGCAAAATTTTCAAAATTTTCGCCATATTTACATTTTTTTCAAAAATAAACGCAAGTTATATGGAAGAAATTTTACCACTAACATGAAGTAAAATGTCACGAGAAAACAATCTCAGAATCGCGAAGATCCGTTGAAGCGTTCCAGAGTTATAGCCTCATAAAGAGACAGTGGTCTGAATTGTAAAAATTGGCCCGGTCATTAACGTGCAAACCACCCTTGGGGGTTAAGGGGTTAATGAGCGGTGCCATGTGACCGCTGCAGGAAGGAGCCGGAGATCGTGGGAGAAGCAGGGGGGCTGCAGAGACCGCGCCGGCGGAGGGGTGAGTATGATCCGACACCCCCGCTCCCCCTCCCCCGCCGACCCCCGTATATGACCCACGTATAAGCCGAGAGGGGGACTTTCAGCCCTAAAAAATGGGCTGAAAATCTCGGCTTATACATGGGTATATATGGTAATCATATTTGCAGAAGATGCAACGCTAGAAGGGATAGCTAACAAAAAAATTGCAACTACAGAATTGGAGGACTAGAACTAAGCTACAGCACGTGTGAAAAGACTTGGGGGGACTAGAACTAAGCTACAGCACGTGTGAAAAGACTTGGGGGTACTAATAGATCACAGACTGCACATGAGTCAACAGTGTGATGCTGGAATGTATTAGGTGAAGCATAGAGTATAAATTATTTGAAGTAATCCCCCTCTACTCCTCCTTAATCAGACTTCATCTGGAATACTGTGTCCAGTTCTGGACACCACATTTTAAAAAAGACATTGAAAAACTGGAGCAAGTTCAGGGAAGAGCTACCATGATGGTGAGCAAACTGCAAACTATGGTTTAACACTAGAACTACTGATGGAGTCATTTTGACTCCTTTCGTTTTTTATTTATCTTCTGTGACTACATTTTTCAGAATTCCGGCTTGAAACTCGGTGACTTTTCCTCAAATATGACGTGAAAAAAGATTTTGTGAGAATAAATAATTTTGGTGAAAAATTTGCGCGTTTTTTTCAAAATTTACCAAGAACTACTGAAGGGAGTCATTTTGACTCCCTACTATATTTTGAGGTCCTTTTGTCACTAAATGTTGCTATAAAGTTTTGTGCATAATTTTTTCACTCTGTCTTATTTACCCTGATGTTCATATAGATGTAGTTCAATTTACATGTCAACTTTTCACATTTTCCTTGTGTTTTACCTGCTTGTATTACTGTGTAATGCTGAACAAAATAGCTTGTTTACTCTAGGCTCTTATCTTATGCTAATTTTTGATTCATATATATTGACACATATAAAGAACTGTACGCTTGCAGAAGCATGCAGGAACAATAATTTACAGTTTACTCTATCTGATGAGGAGCTAGATGCATTCATTGCGATATTCTATGCTCGTGGAATATCTGGCACGAACCGTCACTCGATTAGCAGTATTTGGTGTAATGACTGGGGAATACCGTTTTGCAAAGCGACAATGTCTAGGGACCGCTTTGTTGAAATTATGAGGTTTCTCAGATTTGATGAGAAATCTACTCGATCGGAGAGACTGCAAACGGACAAGTTTGCTCTATTTTCTACTGTGTGGGACAGGTTTATTGAAAATTGTATTGCGTGTTACAAACCTGGCCCATACATAACGGTGAATGAGCAACTTTTCCCAAGCAAAACTAGGTGTCCATTCACGCAGTACATGCCTTCCAAACCAGATAAATATGGCCACAAATATTGGCTAGCTGTTGATAAGGAGAGCAAATATCTGGCAAATGGCTTCCCTTATCTAGGCAAAGATGACACACGCCGTGCTGAGGACCGTTTAGCTGACCATGTGGTAATGAAGTTATTGGACCCGTTTTTGAAAAAAGGTCGCAATGTTACAACCGATAATTATTTTACTTCAGTAAAATTAGCTAAACAGCTAAAAAGCAAAGGAACAACCATCGTGGGAACACTGAACAAGATAAGGCGAGAAGTGCCTAAAGAAATAAAATCCATGAAAGAGGAATTGTACAACACTAAAGTGTTTAGAAATGAAGACAATTTTACACTTACAGTATATCAAGGAAAGCCCAACAAAAATGTTGTCATTTTGAGTTCCGTCCATCCAGATGTTGTTGTTGCGTCTGATTCCGCTAAAAAAACTCCAGAAACGGTAAAGTTTTACAATGAAACAAAATATGGAGTAGATGTAGTGGATCAGATGGCACGAAAATACCACACGAACATGCACAAGGAGATGGCCTGTTCATGCATTTGAAAATGCCTTAGACTTTGCGGGTATAAATGCATGGATAATATTCAATGAGATAACCCACCAAAAAATGTCACGCAAGGCATTTTTGCAAACGCTTGTGAGAGAGTTGAGTGGTCCTTATGTCACAGATAGGGAAAAGGGTTCCACGTCCCAAGTTTCTACATGCTCAGAAGTGATGGTTCAAACAAAATTTTGCCAGATCAAAGAAAAGTGCAAGAAAAATAGATCTGTCGGCAATTGTAAGACTTGTGGTAAGTCTTTGTGTGGGCAATGTACTGCCATAAATCAAAGGCAATGCCTAAAATGCGAAACACCAAATGTTTAGAAGGTGAATTCTGCGCCATATTTTCATTTTTATGCTCCTCCACCTACATTTTCTCTGCTTTTTGTTCTTCAGTTGTTGTTTATATGTGTGCACTTGAATAAAAAAAAATGTTTGAAAAACGTCTATTATAATTATTGTTATTTTCTGTAGAAAAATAAGAAAAGCAGAAAAAAAACAATCAAAAGCATTACTGTTGGATCTCACAATAATAATACATTACAAAAAATATAATTATTAATAAATAACCACAAATGAAACTCTAAAAATAAACGAAAACAAGCAAGGAGTCAAAATGACTCCTTTCAGTAGTTCTAGGCGGGGTCACGAGTCCAGTAGTCCTAGTGTTAAGGATCTGGGAATGTTTAGCTTGCAAAAACTAAGGCTAACAGGAAAATTAATAGCTGTCTACAAATATCTGAAGGGGTGTCACAGTGTAGAGGGATCATACTTATTCTCATTTGCAAAAGGAAACACGAAAAGCAATGGAATGAAACTGAAAGGGAGAAGATACAGATTAGATATTAGAAAAAACTTTTTGACATTGAGGGTGATCAATGAGTGGAACAGGCTGCCACGAGAGGTGGTAAGTTGTCCTTTAATGGAAGTCTTCAAACAGAGGCTGGACAGACATCTGTCTGAGATGGTTTAGTGAATCCTGCATTGAGCAGGGGGTTGGGCATGATGGCTCTTGAGGTCCCTTTGAACTCTAACATTCTATGATTCCTATGTTGTCTTGGTAAAAAATTACTTACACAATGACTTCCTTCTCAGTGCCATCTAGGGAAAAACAGACATGGTCTTGAAAAAGAAAAAACAAGCATCCAACAGAAAAAAAACATTGGGGTACATTTACTTGAAGGGTTATTTTTAAAATTATAAGGTATCCCCTATCAATAGGCTAGGAGATAACTAAGGAGGGTCCAATGGCAGGGACCCCGAAAATCCCAGTAACCAGTCTCTGCAAAGGCAGATGAGGAAAAACGGGACTCCAGCTTCCATAAAATGAATGAAACTTTATTTGTGTAAATTACACATAAAACCTCCTGGTTCAAGATAGGAGTGCACTACATAGCACGGGCAATAGCGACGTGTTTCGACCTAGATGCGGTCTTTGTCACAGCTGTGACAAAGACCGCATCTAGGTCAAAACGCGTCGCTATTGCCCGTGCTATGTAGTGCACTCCTATCTTGAACCAGGAGGTTTTATGTGTAATTTACACGAATAAAGTTTCATTCATTTTATGGAAGCTGGAGTCCCTTTTTTCCTCGTCTGCCAAGTCTCAAGTCCATGGTCTGGATTTCCCTCCGTGCATCTCCAAGTTGGTGAGCTGGCTGGAACTGTGTTCCTATTTTTCTTTTCTTATAAGTCTCTGCAAAGCCTCATCTTGAATAGAGCAGAGATATGCATTCTGAACCTCAGTTCCATTTATTGTCTCTGGGACTTCTGGATATAGCTGAGCTCGGTACTTTGCATTCTCTGATGCATAGAGGATAATTTTAGATTCTGGGAATACCTTTCTAACAATCAAGCAATGTTTTGGTTGTTTCATTGTTTCTAAAAGCTTCTTTTTGGGGGGATGGGGGATGCGGTGTTGCTGTATGAAAGCTCAATTAATGTACCTCAGATTATTTTCTTAATGGCATCATTTTGGGGTACCTAAAGGGTATTTTTTGTGGGGAGGGAATGCAAAGAAATCCCACCAATTTCAGCTTTGTTCTATGAATTTATTTTTTATTTTTTCTCCCATATATGGAAAAAAAAGTCATATTTCTCAATTCTGTCTAATTCTTAGGCTATGTTACACATGGGGCGTTTTGCAGCTTTTTTGTAGTTGTCTTTAATGAATTTTCACAGATGGCATGGACAGACATCTATCTATGAGTTTAGAATTTCATGACAGGGTTTTTGCATTATATGGCTCTTGAGGTTTTGGACATCTCAATCATTTATGGGATTTCTCATTTTTTGGAAAAAATTACATTACACAAAACCCCCAAAAATGCTGGAAAACTTACAAGCATGGTTTGAGAAAAAAAATACAAAGCATCCAGTGAAAAAATAAATTGGTCAGTTACATTTGCTTGAGTGTTTGATTTTTAATTTAAGGTTTTCCTATTTCATTAGGCCTATGGAGATACTAGAGGGGGTCCAATTGCAGGTACCCCGCAAACATCCCAGTAAACATGTCTATGCAAAATCAGAATGGGAGAGAAAAACAGGACCATTCTATGCTTCCATATAATAGCTGTAATTTTATTGTGGGTAAATATAACTAGTAAAATCTTCTGTTCAGATACTATCACAACAATTGCACTAGGGCAATAGCGAACGTAGACCTAGTGCGTCTTTGGACACAGCTGTCAATAATGACTCTTTAACGAGCCTTGTTACATGACATAAGATAAAAGCCAAACCACAATCTCAATTTAAAAAATAAATAAATGAATTTATCCGTAGCCGACCGAACATTCTCTGACTACGTGTGGTCACGTGCAGCCTGACGTCACGCCAGGTCCTGCTCCTCTCACTTCATCGGAAAGGACGCCGCTGCAGACCGCAGGTGTCTGGAAGCTTTGCCGACGAAACAGTCATCACCCCTGGAGATTCATGACGTCACCCCAGGTCCTGTTTCCAGGTACATCAACCGGAACCATAGAGCTGCTTGATGCAGCCAGCGCAGCTCCAACCTGAAGACAGACATCACACTGCCATAGGAACAGTAAACGGTCTTCTACTCCACCAATGGTTTTTGCCTGCAGGCACTTCCCTTGAACTACAGGTACTAACGCGTCTTGTACATTATAGGGGCTCTTTGCCACCGGCCGGGGCAGCCCCTACGTTCGTGTTTATCATTTTTTGCATTTTTGTTCTGATCGTCTAATCATTGCCATTTGAACCATTAGTACCACTTCGGGTCGACCAAATTAACCCTACTTTTACATTTTGTGCAGTGGTAATTCTCTGGGTGCAGTGAGTTTCACCTAATTCTCATTTGCCTGATTTTATGTGATATTGTCAGACTGGAGCACGTATAGGATTTGTCCTAATTGCATGGCACGATAGATCACTTTACTGCACAAGTCACTTTCTCTTTGCCTATAAAAATCAATATAGGTGTTATTATCTCTAGAGATTGCTCAGTTTAATGCTGCTACAGGTTGCTTTGCCATACCTATATTCTATTCTTGGTTCACTATAGATAATTTTAATATATTTATTTCTCTTTGTGTACTTTAGTCTGTTTATTAATAATAAAAATCTTTTACTATTAGTCCGTTAAAATATCGAGGTTATTATGTGCATCAATTCATTTATTTATTTTTAATTTTACACTTTGGCAAAGTAGTGGTCTTTGTCTAATTTTTGCAGTACTTTAGTGTTAACTCTAGCTCTACTATACTCCATCATACACAATCTCAATTTGCACACACAGTGTTTGGTTTATTGACCCTCGTCAGTGCAAAGTATGTGATCTGATTTGGCTAGGTAAATTGAGATTCTGGTTTGGCTTTTATCGTAAAGCCCGGGTCTCACATAGCGATACACCAGCGATCCCGACAACGATCAGGATCACTGGTGTATCGCTACATTATCGCTGCTGAGCTGCCAAACAGGCAGCTCAGGCAGCGATCAGCACAGCGACACTGCAGGTAACATCGCTTAGTTACCCGCAGTGTACGTTGGATACCAGCGCCCTGATGCAGGGAGCTGGTAACCAAGGTACACGTCGGGTTTCCAGGCGCTGCGCGGTGCCTGGAAACCCGCTGTGTACCTTGGTTACCAGCTCCCTGCATCAGGGCGCTGGTATCCAAGTTACACAGCGGGTTTCCAGGCACAGCCCCGCGCCTGGAAACCCCCTGTGTACCTTGGTTACCAGCGGATCGCTGGTCTCCCGCCTGTCACACGCAGCGATGCGTGCTGGCCAGCGGGAGACCAGCGATCAAAAAAATGTCCAGGACTTCAGCGACGATCAGCGATACCCGCAGGGGGGCTGATCGTCGCTGAATGTCACACACAGCGATATCGCTGGGGAGATCGCTGCTGCGTCACAAAACTAGTGACTCAGCAGCGATCTCGCTAGCGAGATCGCTGTGTGAGACGGGGGCTAAAGTCATATGGCAAGGATTGTTAAAGGATCAATATTGACTTTTAGGATTGCTATTTCCAATAGGTGTCACTAGAGTTCTAGTCCTCTTCCTCTCTGAAGAGGCAATTTGCATATTTAATTTCATAGATGAGCATATGTAAGGAGGTAGCAGAGACCTTCCTTTGCCCTCCCCACACCAGACCTATGTGACCATTTGTGTATGTAAAATATGTTGTGTCTAATATGTAATGTGAAATGTGCTCCTATTGTATGATGATTAATGTTATGTACCTGTATGTTCTAAGTATCATTGTGCTGTGTTTGCAGTGCCCTAATGTTTACCACTACTGGTATATGTGTAGAGTTGGGAAAGCAAACAGTTAACCTTGTGACTGGGTCAGCAGCAGAAAGGAGGGAGGAAGCTGCTGCTCACAGTCAGTAGCCCGGGCACGTTGGCCCAGGGTAGACATGTAGCAACAGCCAGGGCATTGCCAGACCCCAGGAGGGGAGGAAATCTGCTGCCCC
Source organism: Oophaga sylvatica (assembly GCA_033576555.1). NCBI lineage: Eukaryota > Metazoa > Chordata > Amphibia > Anura > Dendrobatidae > Oophaga > Oophaga sylvatica. The sequence goes on along the minus strand of JARQOD010000002.1, from coordinate 510,822,628 downwards.
GGGCTAAGACTCAAGGACCACAACACGGGCCCCAGGACTATGGAAGGGCCCCCGCTGAAGGGACTGCGAGCATCCAGATTCCAGCTATAATCCTGAACTTAATTACCTGGACTACTGTGGCTGGGGGAAGAAAAGGTAATCCATGGGGAAAGCTGTGTCTGTCCTGTGTTTCATGTGCAAGGTGCCGGGGTGTCTACGGACTGTGTTTTTTGGGTGAACTTGGTCAGGACTACTACCTTGGTCACCCTTGTTACACATGCATGGCGTATAAGTCTCCTCACTCTGACATGGCAAGCCTGGCTTTTCACTCTCCACAAGGAGACACGTTACACCTAGACCCCAGTACTTATAAACATTATAAAATCAGGCTTTATAGTAAATTTTTTTGTATTCTGAGAAACAGATCTTTTATATGCCTTTTCCTGACATTTGCAGTAAAAGCCCAGCTCCTGCTGCAGTGTCAATGGACCACTTGGTAGTACCCATGAGATCATTGTGACAGCAGTATTATGCAGCACTTACGTCTAAGTGGTATAGCGTTATAAGAGCAAAGAGTCAGTTATGACTTGGTTAACACTGGTTACGCCTCCTTTCATTTAAAATAAGCTGTAGAGGCCCATATATCTTAAAGGGGTTGTCTACTACTTGCACAATCCCTTTTCAATCCTTATGTGCCCCCCATGTGACTTAACAATGTTTGTGGCCAATCAGCGGGTGCTTTACTCTCCCCACCTTGGGACAGTTCACATACATTTGGAAGAAATGAGAAAACAGCGTTGTCCGAATGATGGGTGTGTGAAGCGGCCACTGAATGGACGCAGGGATTTCGTGATATAAGGTCAGACGATCTCCAACACTGCTGGACCAGCACCAGCACCAGAGGTGAGTATAACTATTATTATTTTGCAAGGAGGAAACATAGGAATTGAGAAGGGGTTGTCTGAGTAGTGGATAATCTCTTTAACAGAACATTTATCTATTAAAAAAACATGGATTAAAAAAAGCCTGTGATGTGAATTGTAGATAAATTGTGACTTGAGAAACAGTCCATATGCTCTTAAAGTGCTTGTGCTTGATAAGTGTAATGTGGTGTATAGTGGTTACTGTATAAACCAAGTTATTTTGCTAGACCAAATAATTAATTTGACTCATGCTAAAATAAAAATTACCTTTATATGTGACTATCTATGTGAATCAATTATCTAATATATAATTACTTTGTAATGTCTTCACATTCTGTTCTGTCTAGATGTGTCCAGATCCCAGAATTCCTAGCAGCGGAAGTTCAACGACCGCCATTTTGGGACACCCAAATGAGGGGTATCTCAAAATGGAAACTGCTGGTGGTACCTGCCTCAGCCTCTTGCGCGGTATCACCAGCGGAACACTGTCGCACCACACACACACACACTGAATATGCCGTATGCACATACACACACAAACTATATACGCCGTACGCACCACACACACACTGTATACGCCGTACGCACCACACACACACTGTATACGCCGTACGCACCACACACACACTGTATACGCCGCACGCACCACACACACACTGTATACGCCGTACGCACCACACACTCATTGTATACGCCGTACACACCACACACTCACTGTATACGCCGTACGCACCACACACACTGTATACGCCGTAAACACACTCATGCACTTTATATGCAGTACTCACCACACACACAATGTATACGCTGTACGCACCACACACACACTGTATACGCCATATGCACCACAAACACACACACACTGTAAACGCCATACGCACCACAACCACACACACTTTATACGCCGTACGCACCACACACACACTGTATACGCCGTACGCACCACACACACACACACTGTATACGCCGTACGCACTACACACACACTGTATGCACCACACACTGTATACGCCGTACACACCACACACACACACTTAATATGCAGTACTCACCACACACACACTGTATACGCTGTACGCACCACACACACTATACGCCATATGCACCACACACACACACTGTAAACGCCGTACGCACCACACATACACACTGTATATGCTGTACGCACCACAACCACACACACTATACGCCATATGCACCACGCACACACTGTATACGCCATACGCACCACACACACACTGTATACGCAGTATGCACCACATACACACTGTATACGCTGTACCACCACACACACACACACTTTATATGCAGTACTCACCACACACACACTGTATACGCTGTACGCACCGCACACACTGTATACGCCGTACGCACCACACATACACTGTATATGCAGTATGCACCACACACACTGTATACGCCGTATGCACCACACATACACTGTATACACCGTACGCACCACACACACACTGTATACGCAGTATGCACCACACACACTGTATACGCCGTACACACCACACACACACTTTATATGCAGTACTCACCACACACACACTGTATACGCTGTACACACCACACACACTGTATACGCCATATGCACCACACACACACTGTAAACGCCGTACGCACCCACACACACACTTATACACTGTATGCACCACAACCACACACACTTTATACGCCGTACGCACCACACACACTGTATACGCCGTACGCACCACCACACACACACTGTATACGCTGTATGCACCACAACCACACACACTTTATATGCCGTACACACCACACACACTGTATACGCCGTACGCACCACACACTGTATACGCCGTACGCACACACACACACTGTATACGCCGTAAACAGCCTCTTGCGTGGTACCATCAGACAGCAGACATGGAGGATATCACATGGGGTAGACAGGTCAAAGAAGAGAGCACGGAGGGGAGAAGTCAGCACATGGGGAAAGAGAGAGTGGATAGGTGGGTGAGCACATGGGGGGAGAGATTCTCAAGCTGCAAAGCCTGCCCCCAATCGTGACATTACCACCCTACCGATGCAATAGCATCAGGCCTCCATCTAGTAATATAGATAAGAGGAAAATGTGAATACAAATATTAAAAATGGTAATAAACAAGTGCGCATGAGGACAACATTGAAATAATAAAAGTAATATATTACTGAAAACTCGGAGAATAAGATAATTAAAATATGTAGTCTTATATTAATCTTTAGCATCATAAAGTAAAACGTAACCAAATTACATATAACATAGAGTTAATCACAGTGATCCGTCATACCAACTGTGCAGATTACATATAGGACAAAAATAGTTCAATGCATAATCCTAAATGTTATTTTCTTTCCTTTCCCTCTTTCATATATTGTTCTTTATTTTTCTCTTTTTCTTTTTTCTGTTATTTGGTCGAATGAAATAGATGCTAGCGGTAAGGAACTCACTCAAACCTCCATCTCTCAGATAGACGGCCATGTCCAAAACCATAACAGGTATTGAGCAAAAACTAATTAGAAATAAAATTTTAAAAAATTAATACATAACAGTAAACAATTAGACACTAAACACAAAAATTCCTTCAGAATTACTAAAATCTTTACTTTTAATCAGATTCTTGAAGATATACAGAATGTGCAGGGAAAAAAGCCTTTGATATATTCTGCAGAAGTTTCGGGTTTCCTGATGTCTGGTGAGTAAAGACTCTTGGATCTTTCAGCTATAATAGCTGGTCGGAAAGGTAATATCTGTTCCAGTACTGGATAAGTTTTGAGGATGTCCCAATGTTTTAAACAATTTGAGCAAACTGGTCCCATTGTATGTTATATAGCGTGACTAGCCTAACAGGTTGTTTAGAAATGTCTTTTGAGGGACAGGATTTTTTATAGAGAAGATTGTTACTGGGAGTGACCGTCTAAAATAACAAAGGAGTGGCTTCAGAACAACTCTGTGACCATTCTTAACTGGCCCAGCCAGAGCCCTGACCTAAACCCAATTGAGCATCTCTGGAGAGACCTGAAAATGGCTGTCCACCAACGTTCACCATCCAACCTGACGGAACTGGAGAGGATCTGCAAGGAAGAATGGCAGAGGATCCCCAAATCCAGGTGTGAAAAGCTTGTTGCCTCATTCCCCAGAAGACTCATGGCTGTACTAGCTCAAAAGGGTGCTTCTACTCAATACTGAGGAAAGGGTCTGAATACTTATGACCATGTGATATTTCAGTTTTTCTTTTTTAATAAATTTGCAAAAAAATTCTACATTTCTGTTTTTTTCAGTCAAGATGGGGTGCAGAGTATACATTAATGAACTTTCTTGCATTTACCAAATGGCTGCAATGAAACAAAGAGTGAAAAATGTAAAGGGGACTGAATACTTTGTGAACCCACTGTATATATCTCCCATCCTGATATATATGTCTCACTTCCTGATATATATATCAGGGTATAAATGTTCCCTCTTCTGCTGTTGCTCTGCAATGCATTTTAGCTTAATGTGCATCCTTGGACATACATCCAGCTGAATATGACCTGGCATCAGCGGGCCCCCTTCCCGCATCGGCCGAATTGTTATGCCCCTGCTTCTCTGCATTATTCACAACTTATCTGCAAGCACACAACTCTGTACTGCACATAACACTGTAGACATATGCAACTCTGCTACACAAACAGTATATATACACACTATCCTGCTGCATGCACAGTAAATACACACACCAATATGCTGCCCAAATATGTCCACATACTGCTGTGCTACATACATATACATACAACTACCACTGCTGCAGGTATCTTATACCTATTTTAATCATGAGTTGTTTAGTAACGGACATAAGGTATCCTATTCCCCATACATTCCAGTTTCCTGAAGGTATGTGACTAATGACATGACTGTGATATACTGGGAGTAGTGTTATGTTTCGGTAGCTGAGGAGTGCAGGTAAAAAAGGCAATACACCAGAGCAGTTGGAATCTATGGGATTGCAGTACCCTGACTAACCACCACAACTAGAGGCAGCCGTGGAGCGTTCCTACGTTGGTCCTAGACGCCTCGTCACAGCCTGAGAAACTAACTACACCTAAAGATAGAAATAGGAAAGCTATCTGCCCCGGAGCAGAACCCCAAAGATAATAGAAAGCCCCCAAACATGTAATGGCGGTTAGACAAGAGGAAATACTGACACAGAAAGAAAATAGAATGAGCAAACGCTGGGGCCCAAACTATCTAAATAGAAAAGGACAGGAAGGGTACTTACTGCAATCCCAGAAAACCCTGAAAAACACCAACTCTACTAATTTCAAAATCACCTGAGATCACACGACCTCTACCACCTAAATTAGCTCTCTGGTGTAACAAAATCAAAACAGCAGCCACTGAAAAAACTGGAAAAAGCAAAAGAACAAAACTCAGTGGCTGAACTAAACTGAGAAGGCAGAAGCCCCCGGAGGGGACCAAGAAGGCCCCCAAAGAAGTGCAGGACAAAATGCAAAAATATAGCAACACACAAAAGAAGAAAAATTCTTATCTGGTAGCAGGAGATGCAGACACGACACAGCAGGCTACAAGGGAAACTGGAATGAAGGATTCAGACCAGAACAATTGATCACCGGCAACCCTGATGGGAAAATGACTCCCTTATATAAGACCAGTCAGTAACACCTGATTCCCAGTCCTCACAATCTTCACTAGTACCGCTTGTAACCACCAGAGGGAGCCTCTGCTCAGAACTCATCTCAAACCCATTCACAACAGTACCCCCCCCCTTGAGGAGGGGTCACCGAACCCTCATTTGAGCAACCAGGTCGGTCAGGATGAGCTCTATGATACGCACGGATAAGTCTCCTAGCATGGATGTCCGAAGCAAACACCCAAGAATTGTCTTCCTGACCATAACCTCTCCATTTAACCAAATACTGGAGTCTTCGTCTAGAAAAACGAGAATCCAATATTTTCTCAACCACATACTCCAGATTGCCCTCAACCAAAACAGGGTCAGGAGGCACAGTAGCAGGAACCACTGGCTCAACAAACCTCTTCAACAAGGACTTGTGGAACACGTTATGGATCTTAAATGTCCCTGGAAGAAGCAAACGAAAAGAAACAGGATTAATAATCTCCATGATCTTATAAGGTCCAATGAACCTAGGCTTAAATTTAGGAGATGCTACTCTCATAGGAATATTCTTTGAGGACAACCAGACCAAGTTCCCCACTTTAAACCGAGGACCATCAGTCCTATGCCGGTTAGCAAACCGCTGGGCCTTCTCCTGAGAGAGGGACAACCTCTCCACTACCTGGTCCCAAATCTGTTGCATACGCTCAACAACAGAGTCAACACCTGGACAGACAGAAGCTTCCGTCTGTCCTGAAGAAAATCGAGGGTGAAAACCAGAATTACAGAAAAACGGAGACATCAAAGTGGCAGAGCTAGCCCTATTATTAAGAGCAAACTCAGCCAAAGGCAAAAAAGAGACCCAGTCATCCTGATCAGCAGACACAAAGCATCTTAGATAAGTCTCTAATGTCTGGTTTGTTCTCTCAGTTTGACCATTGGTCTGAGGATGAAATGCCGAGGAAAAAGACAATTGAACACCCAGTTTAGAACAAAAAGTCCTCCAAAATCTGGAAACAAACTGGACTCCTCTGTCAGACACAATGTTCTCAGGAATGCCGTGTAAACGAACCACGTGCTGAAGAAACAGCGGCACCAATTCAGAGGAGGAAGGCAACTTAGGTAATGGCACAAGATGTATCATTTTGGAAAACCTATCACAAATTACCCAGATGGTGGTCATTCTCTGAGAAACAGGAAGATCGGAAATGAAATCCATAGAGATATGGGTCCATGGTCTCTTGGGCACAGGCAATGGCATCAACAAACCACTAGAGCGAGAGCAAGGCTTGGAGCGAGAGCAAGTCCCGCAGGACTGCACAAATTCCCTGACATCGCGAGACAAGGTAGGCCACCAAAAGGACCGACTAACCAAGTCTCTGGTACCAAAAATTCCGGGATGCCCAGCCAATGCGGAACAATGAATCTCAGACATCACACTCTTTTTCCATTGGTCCGGGACAAACAATTTTCCAACAGGGCAGCGCTCGGGACCTATCCTCCTGACACCCCTCCAGAGCAAGTCTCAAATTGGGCGAGATGGCGGAAAGAACTACACCCTCTTTCAAAATAACAGAAGATCAGATAACTCAGGAGAGTCCGCAAGGAAACTCCTCGAGAGGGCATCCGCCTTAACATTCTTAGTGCCAGGAAGAAAGGAAACCACAAAATTAAAACGTGTGAAAAACAAGGCCCACCTGGCCTGTCTAGGATTGAGTCGCTTGGCAGATTCCAGATAGACCAGATTCTTATGGTCCGTAAGGACCACCACCTGATGTTTGGCTCCCTCCAGCCAATGTCTCCACTCTTCAAAAGCCCACTTCATGGCCAATAACTCCCGATTACCCACGTCATAATTACGTTCAGTAGGAGAAAATTTTCGAGAGAAAAAGGCACAAGGGTTACTTTTAGAGGTCTCTGGATCTTTTTGGGACAAAACGGCACCTGCCCCAATTTCAGAGGCATCAACCTCCACCTGAAATGGCAGAGAAACATCAGGCTGCCGTAGAACAGGAGCAGAAGTGAATCTCTGCTTAAGTTCCTGAAATGCAGAGACTGCCTCAGGAGGCCAATTCACCACATCAGAACTCTTTCTGGTCAAATCAGTTAATGGTTTAACAATAACCGAGAAATTACCAATAAATTTACGATAAAAATTGGCAAAACCCAAAAATCTCTGAAGAGCCTTTAATGAAGTAGGTTGGACCCAATCACAGATGGCCTGAACCTTGACCGGGTCCATTTCAATAACAGATGGGGACAAAATGAATCCCAGAAATGAGATCTTCTGTACGCCAAAAAGACACTTTGATCCCTTCACATACAGAGCATTATCCCTCAAAATCTGGAACACAGTCCGAACATGTTTCACATGAGAGTCCCAGTCATTAGAAAAAATCAAGATATCATCCAAATAAACAATCAGAAATTTGTCCACAAAATCCCTGAAAATGTCATTCATGAAGGACTGGAAGACGGAAGGGGCATTAGTGAGCCCAAAGGGCATCACTAGGTACTCAAAATGCCCTTCAGGGGTATTGAATGCCGTCTTCCATTCATCCCCGTGCTTAATGCGAATAAGGTTATACGCCCCCCTGAGGTCAAGCTTGGTAAACCAAGTAGCGTTTTTCACCCTGGAAAACAGGTCAGAAATCAAGGGTAACGGGTATTGATATTTCACAGTAATATTGTTCAAGAGACGATAATCAATACACGGCCTTAATGAACCATCTTTTTTGGCCACAAAGAAAAAACCGGCACCTAAGGGTGAAGAGGATGGTCTGATATGACCCTTCTCCAATGATTCCTTGATATAAGACCGCATAGCGTCATGTTCAGGTACAGACAAGTTAAAAAGGCGACCTTTAGGGAATTTACTACCCGGCACTAATTCAATAGCGCAGTCATAGCTCCTATGGGGAGGTAAGGATGCAGATTTACTTTCGCTAAACACATCAGAAAAATCAAACAAAAAGTCAGGAACATCCTGAGCTTGGGGGGAGGCAGAAAAAACAGGAGTGTTGGTATTAACACATTGGCAGCCCCAACTGGTTACAGACACAGATTTCCAATCCAAAACAGGATTATGAGACTGTAACCAAGGGAAACCCAGCACGATAATGTCATGCAGATTATATAGAACCAAAAATTTGCAGCACTCCTGGTGATCAGGTTCAACCCTCATTATCACCTGAGTAGAAAACTGGGGTTTATTCTCAGCCAAAGGGGTAGAATCGATCCCCAGTAGGGGAATAGACTTCTGTAGGGGTATCAAGGGAAACCCACAACGTTTAGCAAAATCATAATCCATCAGGTTAATAGCTGCTCCAGAATCAACGAAAGCCTGAGCAGAAAATGAGGACAGAGAGCATATCAGAGTGACAGTTAATAAAAACTTAGTCTGAACACTACCCAAGACAACTGAGCGTGCAAAACGTCTTCCCCGCTTAGGGCAGACTGAAATAGCATGAGAGGCATCACCACAGTAGAAACATAACCTATTGCGCTTTCGAAACTCATGACGCTGTGCCCCAGACACCACTCCATCACACTGCATGGGCTCAGAAGCTGGCTCACAAGGCAACACCACTCCACGCATACTTCTCCGCTCACGCAAACGTCTGTCAATTTGAATCGCTAATGACATAGAATCATTGAGACCAGAGGGGACAGTGAATCCCACCATAACATCCTTTACATTATCCGACAGACCCTTCCGGAAAAGGGCCGCCAAAGCGTCGTCATTCCATTTGGTCAGGACTGCCCACCTACGGAATCTCTGACAGTATAACTCAGCGTCATCAAGCCCCTGATTTAATGCCAACAAGGCTTTTTCAGCTTGATCAGTGACATTAGGCTCATCGTACAATAACCCCAAAGCCTGAAAAAACGCATCAACATCACTCAAAACAGGATCCCCAGGTATCAGGGAAAAAGCCCAATCCTGAGGATCGCCGCGCAGGAGAGAGATGATAATTTGAACCTGCTGCGCTGCGTTTCCTGAGGACTTAGATTTTAAGGCAAAAAACAATTTACAATTATTTTTGAAATTCTGAAACTTAGCTCGATCCCCTAAAAACAAATCTGGCATGGGGATCCTAGGTTCCACAACAGGCAACCCAGCAAGATAGATAGCAATACTCCGAACCTCAGTGGCAAGCTGATCCACACGGCCAGACAACTGTGCAAACTCCATTGGGAGAAAAGATCCTCCCCAGCACCCAGAGATACAGAGGGAAAAAAAAAAAATGCAACAAACAGAAAAATATCTCTGACAACTCTGACAACCTTTTTTCTATCACAATATTTTTTCCCTTCTGTGAGTACCATACAATTTTCAATTTTTAGGCCGGTGATACTGTTATGTTTCGGTAGCTGAGGAGTGCAGGTAAAAAAGGCAATACACCAGAGCAGTTGGAATCTATGGGATTGCAGTACCCTGACTAACCACCACAACTAGAGGCAGCCGTGGAGCGTTCCTACGTTGGTCCTAGACGCCTCGTCACAGCCTGAGAAACTAACTACACCTAAAGATAGAAATAGGAAAGCTATCTGCCCCGGAGCAGAACCCCAAAGATAATAGAAAGCCCCCAAACATGTAATGGCGGTTAGACAAGAGGAAATACTGACACAGAAAGAAAATAGAATGAGCAAACGCTGGGGCCCAAACTATCTAAATAGAAAAGGACAGGAAGGGTACTTACTGCAATCTCAGAAAACCCTGAAAAACACCAACTCTACTAATTTCAAAATCACCTGAGATCACACGACCTCTACCACCTAAATTAGCTCTCTGGTGTAACAAAATCAAAACAGCAGCCACTGAAAAAACTGGAAAAAGCAAAAGAACAAAACTCAGTGGCTGAACTAAACTGAGAAGGCAGAAGCCCCCGGAGGGGACCAAGAAGGCCCCCAAAGAAGTGCAGGACAAAATGCAAAAATATAGCAACAACAGAAAAGAAGAAAAATTCTTATCTGGTAGCAGGAGATGCAGACACGACACAGCAGGCTACAAGGGAAACTGGAATGAAGGATTCAGATCAGAACAATTGATCACCGGCAACCCTGATGGGAAAATGACTCCCTTATATAAGACCAGTCAGTAACACCTGATTCCCAGTCCTCACAATCTTCACTAGTACCGCTTGTAACCACCAGAGGGAGCCTCTGCTCAGAACTCATCTCAAACCCATTCACAACAGAGTAGTGTTGAGCGATATTGCTCGATATCTAAAAATATCGTATAGAAATTGTATCGCCGATATCACTAAATATCGGCGATATCCGATTTCGATACCGGAAGTCCCATGTAAGTCTATGAGAACAAAATATCGCAACTAAAAAAAACCTTTATTTCCTTGTAAACACTAAATATACACACATAGAATACATATATATATATACATGTCATTGTGACATATATATATACATATATGTATAGTTTATACACTTCTACATAGTAAAATATCCTCTGATTCAATTGCCGGGTAACGCCGGCTTCTGTGAAAAGACAGAAGCACCCGACATGAAATGACACTTGGTGTACATAGGGTTAACCATGTCTTTTCATGTCGTTTGCAATCTGATTTGCACAAACAATTACATCAGTCTATGTGTGCAAAATTTCACACCTGTAGGGGTTAATTAAAGGTGTAAATTCGTTGTAAAAAAAACGGACTTTTTTGCTACGAATTTACACCTTTAATTAACCCCTACAGGTGTGAAATTTTGCACACTTACACTCATGTAATTGTTTGTGCAAATCAGATATCAAACTACATGAAAAGACATGGTTAACTCTATGTAAACCAAGTGTCATTTCATGTCGGGTTCTGCATTTTCACAAAAGCCGGCAATTGAATTAGCGGCTATTATACTATGTAGAAGTGTATGAACTATAAATATAAATATATATATATATGTGTCACAAGTTTAATGACATGTATATATATATATGAGGTGTAAAATTGCTGAAAAAAAAGGCGTGGGCTCCCGCCCTATTTTCGCAACCAGACAGACAAAGCCAGTGAGTGGGGGCAGATAATAATAGCCCAGAGAGGGACCATTATTTTTGGCCCCCCCCGGATACTAACATCTGCCCCCAGACACCCCAGAAAGGGCAAATCTCTAATTAGATTTGCCCTTTCTGGCACTTTGCCCGTCTATTCCCATTGCCCTGTAGCGGTGGCGAATGGGTTAATAAGGGGTTAAAATGACCTTGCAATTGAAAGGTCACTTTAAGCCAGGTTAATAATTGAGAGCTGTCAATTAGACAACTATCAATTATTAATCCTATTGTATGAAAGAAAAATCAAACACACACACTTTAATAAAAAAGAAGTTTAATGAAATAATCACACAGTTTTTGACCATATTTTATTTTCCTGCTAAAACCATTTCCTGTAATAAAAATAAAATAATAAAGCAAAATTATTCTTACCAACCGATGTACAGTCAGGTCCCACGGTGTAATCCTTCAGAAAGGGTTAATGTTTACTGCAGGGACCGCAGCTAATGCTGCAGCCTCACAGTAAACCCCCAAATGAATGAGTTCCTCTCCTGGCTGACAGGAGAGGAAGTGGAAAGCTTAATTGATTGCTTTCCACTTTCACTTCAGGTCAGCCAGGGACACAATCAGTGACGTCAGAGGGAACTGGTTAACAAAAATAGGGGATCCCCTCGAAAAAAATTGGCGTGGGGTCCCCCCTATTTTTGTTAACCAGCCAGATGAAGCAGACCGCTGAGGCCTGGATTTTCAGGCTGTTAAGGAGCCAAGATCCATGGACCTTGCCAGCCTGATAATACCAGGCCACAGCAGTCTGCATATCTTGGCTGATTAACAAAAATAGGGGATCCCCTCGAAAAAAATTGGCGTGGGGTCCCCCCTATTTTTGTTAACCAGCCAGATGAAGCAGACCGCTGAGGCCTGGTTTTTCAGGCTGGTAAGGATCCAATATCCATGGACCTTGCAAGCCTGATAATACCAGGCCACAGCAGTCTGCTTAGCTTGGCTGGTTAACAAAAATAGGGGATCCCCTCGAAAAAAAAACGGCGTAGGGGTCCCCCTATTTTTGTTAACCAGCCAAGTAAAATGCAGACTGCTGCGGCCTGGTATTAAAAGACTGTCAAGGCCCATGGATTTTGGCCCTCAACAGCCTGATAATACCAGGCTACAGCAGCCCCACATTTGGCGCATCAAAAGATGTGCCAATTGTGGCACTTTACCCGGCTCTTCCCACTTGCCCTGTAGCGGTGGCAAGCGGGGTAATAAGGGGTTAATGTCACCGTTGATTGCACGGTGACAATAAGCCCGGTTAATAATGGAGAGGTGTCAATAAGACACCGATTCATTATTAATCCCAAAGTTATTAAATGCATAAAAAAAAGACAAAGCAAGAAAAAAGTATTTTAATGAAATAAAAGAGACAACACACTTTTCATTTCTTTTATTGTACTCTCATTCCTGCGACGCCATCGATCTCCTGTAAAAAAAGAAAAAAAACAAACCAACAGTATACCACCTGTCCGACGCAGTCCATAACGACAGTCCCACGACGATCCAGCTCTGCTACATCGCAATGACAGGCAGAGCCTGTCATCGCAACGCAGCACAGCTGATTACCTGCTTCCCCGGCGGTGACGTCATTGGACTGACTGCTTTACGGCCGGGATTACCCAGCAGTCACTGCAGTTATCGCGAGAAACTGCATGTGACCGCCGGGGAGAAGAGGATGGCGGCCATGAAGCAGTCCAGGACGTGACCGCCGGAGATCTTCTGCCAGGTAAGTGCCGCTGACTCCTGACAGACCCGACGGACACTGACAGTGACAGACCCGACCGACGGACACGGACAGTGACAGTGACAAATCCGATTCCGGTATTCGATATGACGAAAATATCGAAACGAATTATCGAAAGGCCGATAGAGCTAATATCGGCCGATAGCCGATATTTGCATTATCGTATCGCTCAACACTAACTGGGAGGTCTTTCATCTCCAATGTGCAGTGGTGTGTTGTTTCCAGATCTGTTGCTTAGTGAGAACTGTGCAGGTGATTAGTAAAAAAAAGTAGAAAAAAACGTTTTGACAGTGAGGGTGGTCAATGAGTGGAACAGGCTGCCACAAGAGGTGGTGAGTTCTCCTTCAATGGAAGTCTTCATCAGAGGCTGGACAGACATCTATCTGAGATGGTTTAGTGAATCCTGCATTGAGCAGTGGCTTGGACACCATGACCCTTGAGGTCCCTTCCAACTCTATCACTGTATGATTCTATGATTTTCAGGTTCAGTGATGTGCAGATTCATCTACCTTTTTTGCCCTTCACTGATCAGATTTATCAGTGTCAGGCAGGAGTAGAGAGAGAACTGTGTCAATGTACAGTTTTCTCAGTTCTCAGGAAGAATTTTACATTAGTGCCCCTCTTGTCACAGAGAAAGCTGCCTCCAAGCTGTAAGACACACAAGATTTTTCCTTGCTAAAATGTGCTTAGAAAAGTCAGAAAAATATGGTAGTTATTTTGGTTCATCCAAATTAGTGTTTAGTATGTATTCATGTGTATTAGGAGAGAAAATGCAGGATTAAAAAATCAAATTGCCATGGTTATATCTTTTTTCACGATTCCCATACTACAAATAAGGTTTTTGATTTTTTTTTTTACTGGTTGCTAAATGGATATGAATTCATAACCTGTCAGCAGGATAATGCTTAGTAACCTACAGACAGTGTCAGGTTGGCGCCATTATATTGATTAAAATGAATGATACCTGGGGTGATTAAATCCGTTTTGAGGTTTGCTGTTTAATCTTTATTTGTAGTTTCAGTTAATGAGATTCATTTGCTTCTGGGCGAGCCTGTGGGGGGCAGTCTTAATGTGGTGCTCTGCTTACAAATGCATCTGTATGGCTTATCATTGGTCACTGATCCCTCAGTGACCTGCCCCCTATTTCACATACTGAATATGTTTTGGAAAAAAAAAATGTCACATACAGCAGGCAGGCTGCAGCGGCACCAGCGCTGTAGCATGATTGCATCTATAATATCCATGTAATTATTTTATTTGGTGATATACATGTATTCTGAAAAAAAATACTCTCTCAAAATGGCCATTCTTGCGTAGTAGCATCTATCGGCAATCCACTAGATGCTACTGCACAAGCGCCGCTGGCACCATTTTGCTAGAGGAAAAAAAATTGACTCCACCAAGATGGCACCGGCATCACCTGAACAGTAGCATCTATTGGATCGCTGATAAATACTACTGTGCAGGCACAAGCCGGCGCCATTTTGAGAGAGATTTTTTTTCTGAATACATGTATATCACCAAATAAAAAAATTACATGGATATAATAGATGCGATCATGCCACACTGCAGGTGCCGCCACCTGCCTGCAGAATGTGAATTTTTCTTGTAAACATATTATATTCAATATGTAAAAAAAGGGGGCAGGTCACTGAGGGATCAGTGACCAGTCAGAAGCCATACAGATGCATACGTAAGCAGAGAACCATATGAAGACCCCCCTACAGGCTGCCCCGGAGCATGAGAATCTCATTAACTGAAAAACACAAATAAAGATTAAACAACAACCACATGACGGATTTCATCAACCAAGGTATTATTTTAATTTAAACAGCAAACAAAAAGGCAGCAACACTTACCTGCCCAGATCTTGGAACAAATGCACTACAGGGTGCAGCCAGCCCATAAGGCAAGATATTAGCAATACAGGTTGTGGAGGACAAACCCGGTTCCTCCCACGTCACAGCTCTCTGGTGCCCCCTTTGTCTCTCAGGTCAGTAAGGGAACTGCACCTAGAGCAAATGGCCTCTGGGGAGGATGTCCTGTTACCCACTGGGTATTCTAAGATTCGTGATCAGAGTAAAAGCATCAGCCCAAAATTAATTTTATGGTTTAATTGCCTTAAGGGCACACTAGATAATTACAGAAATATGCAGTAAGCTATACAACGGAATTACAGTGGATTTGCAGTCAGAGTAAAATATAACAATAATGGTACAAGGCTTAGAGGTATTAGCTAGAGGTCAATGTTACCAGGCTGTAGGTTGCATGTGGACTCCGGGAAACGCTGCGATCCACAGGTACGAATCTTAGTTGCCGGACAGTCCCCAAAACGTGTGCCACTGCTCCCTTGGCAGATCTGTCCCTTGTTCTTTCTTAGATCTTCATCCTTGTTCTTCTGGGTGAATAGGCCGAGTCTGCCATCCGCTCACAGTTCTTAAACCTGTTAGGTCCCTCCCCTCGGTGTCAGAGGGTGGGTTAATAATATCCACTCTCAGCTCCTTGCAGAATTTATTCCCAATATCTAAGAAAGGGGTTTACTTTCTCCAGGACGATCGGATCAGGACACGAGAGGTACCAGTGAATGCAGTTTGTTTTGCCTGTCACGTGGAGAACAAACATGGCCCATTTGGCCCTCCACGGTGGCCCAATCTCTATATCTCAGGTCCCCGAGCCATCACCGACTCGGGAGTCGCACTGTCAGATGCTCGAGGTCCGCAGGATCACGCAGATATTTTTTATGAGACTGTACCTCGAAAGGCGTGCTCATAATTCATAATCCTAGAACGGAGTCGTAGTGGCTGGGAGAGACAATGGATGTGTTTTCTGTGTCTAGCTGACAGGTATAATTTAATTGAAGCCCCCAGGCATCTCCAGGCCCCATGCTGGTATGGCTCCAGACTAAAACTTTGAAATCCTGTTTTGGGCCTGATCTATTTAGCATACTAATAGACCTTTTTATTCACAGTGGAGACTAAACCCTGTTGTATTGAATATGCCCACAGGCCATGGGGGCCAGGAGCAGCCATCTGCCTGTGGCTCTGTGAACAGACAAAATGGCCCCTGAGACAGGCCAATCTCAGACATGAGGCGAGCCTTATGCCCCATATCCAAGATGGTGGCTGTTCCTTCATTAAACAGGTGCAAAATACCAGATCAACAGCCACTCTCCACATACCAATTCGAGGATGGGGTAACTGCCCAGTATACAGTTGCACAATAAAGGCCCGCATAGGGTGTTGTTCACACAAGGTTACTGCATAGTGTCTGGTTCACAGCCTATTAGTCAAGCCCCTACTTTTCGATTAGGCTGCACCCCGAAAAATATAGTGCAAAAAATACAAAAATAGTGAGGTATTAGTTGATATTTTGTGTGGGGAACGAACTTACGTATTTTGGCCAAAATATCACTATTTTTTTGCACTATATTTTTCGGGGTGCAGCCTAGCTCAAACACGTCTGGTCTCGCATGAGGGGTGTTCACACTGTGATGCCACCCACACCATTACTGACCCACTGCCAAACCAGTCATGCTGAAGGATGTTGCAGGCAGGAGATCGCTCTCCACGGCGTCTCCAGACTGTCACGTCTGTCACATGTGCTGAGTGTGAACCTGCTGCCTGCAACATCCTTCAGCATGACCGGTTTGGCAGTGGGTCAGTAATGGTGTGGGGTGGCATTTCTTTGGAGGGCCACACAGCCCTTCATGTGCTTGCCAGAGGTAGCCTGACTGCCATTAGGTACCGAGATGAGATCCTTTGACCCCTTGTGAGACCATATGCTGGTGCGTTTGGCCCTGGATTTTGCCTAATGCCGCACAATGCCAGACCTCATGTGGATGGAGTGTGTCAGCAGTTCCTGCAAGATGAAGGCATTGAAGCTATGGACTGGCCTGCCTGTTCTCCAGACCTGAATCCGATTGAGCACATCTGGGACAGCATGTCTCGCTCCATCCACCAACGTCACGTTGCACCACAGACTGTCCAGGTGTTGATGGATGCTTTAGTCCAGGTCTGGGAGGAGATCCCTCAGGAGAACATCTGCAACTTCTTCAGGAGCATGCCCAGGCGTTGTAGGGAGGTCATACACACACGTGGAGACCACACACAATAGTGAGCATCATTTTGACTTGTTTCCACTTTAGTTTTGTCTTGTTTTGATTTTCATTCTGACTTGTTCAAAAATTTGATTTCCATTGATGATTTTTGTGTGATTATGTTGACAGCACATTCAACTTTGTACAGAACAAAGTATTCAATGAGACTATGTCATTGATTTAGATCTAGGATGTGTTATTTGAGTGTTCCCTTTATTTTTTTGAGCAGTGTATGCCTGCTGCTTATACAGGTCAAGAAGTAATTTGGTTGAAACAACTTTTGGAAGATTTCGGCAAGCCATTAGCTCATCCAACAGTTATCTGTGAGGACAACCAATGATGCATTAAACTTGCCAGCAGTGAGAAGATTAGAGCAAGGACTGAGCACATTGATGTAAATCATTACCACTTACATGACTAAGTGAAGTTAGTGGAACGTGGTGTACTCGAGTTTGTTTATTGCGAGTCTGACAAGATGATAGCTGATGGTATCACAAAGCCATTATCAAGAGCCAAGTTTGTGGACTTCAGAACTGCAATGGGACTAACAGGATAAGTAGTTGTTGAGTGGTGGTGTTGGAATATGTTTGGTGCAACAACTCCATTTCTGTCTATGAGTGTTTAGTTGCTAGATTTCTATGCTGTTTATAAAGTAAAAAAAAACTCCCAGAGGCTCACACAGGGAGAGCATGTGACTGTATTTCCTGTTTTCCTGGGTCTGTGTATGAGAGAAGCAGCCTGCTGTAGATGCTGCACAGATAGAGACACACAAATGATTTACTCCTGATCTATTAAGCTTATCATATATTGTTCCTGTTTGTTCCTGAATAAAGAAGCTCTGTTGTCACAAGCTTGAGAGTATCCTGAATAATCCGCTGCCAACAGTTGTGCACGGCGCCATTCTTTCCCGGCACTGAACAGTCACAGAGCGGTCCTGCCGGAAATTCAGCTGCCTCTGCTGATGTGATGGGGCGGGACTACCGGCTGTTAATCAGAACCTCGGAAGTCCTGGCCTAGTTGACAGCAGAGGCTTCTGAATCCCTGGCAGGAGCGGTCTGAGACTGATCTGTGCTGGGGAAGAACGACGCCATGCACAACAGGCAGGTAAGTTGCAATTATATGCCTGTTAGTACTTAGGCATATTTTTTGTTATTTTGGAAAGTCCAGAGTATACTCTTTAACATTAGCATTCCCCCTTGGCATTTGATTTTGCACACCCTAGGAACATATGGCCCAATATGGAGTTCATATGGTTTGCTACTATGGAACCAAAGGAGCTCTGTGAATTGCTGTAAAGTGTTGGTGTTGTGCCCTAGAGTCTATACTAACTTTACACTAGAGAAGAAAAATCTACAGTTTGTCACTCACACATTGTTTGTTCTTGATAAAGGACTTTTTAACCCCTTCCCGACCTGTGAAGCCACGTAGGCGTCATGAAAGTCGGTGCCAATCCGACCTGTGATGCCTATGTGGCGTCATGAAAGGATCGCGTTCCTGTGGGTCGGGTGACAGGGGTCATTGAAAGGTCACCCGACCCGCAGGCACAAGACCCTTTGTGCTTCACCACAGGGGGGTTGACTTAACCCCCACGTGGCTACGATCGCTCTGATTGGCTGTTAAAAGTGAAACAGCCAATCAGAGCGATTTGTAATATTTCACCAATGAAATTTGGTGAAATATTACAATCCAGCCATGGCCGATGCTGCAATAGCATCGGCCATGGCTGGAGACTGAGATCCAACCCCCCCCGCACACCGAGTGACGGCGGCGTTCGGCCGCCGCCACCGACTACCTGCTCCCCTCCTTTTTCCGGTCCCTCCAGGCCTCCGATCCCACACCCGGTCTCCAATCCCCCCCAGGTCTCCGATACCCCCCAGTTACTGCCGGAGTCGCGTCTTCCTCCCGGCGTCTATCCTGCCCAGTCCATGGGCGCCGCCATCTTCTAAAATGGCGGGCGCATGCGCAGTGCGCCCGCCGAATCTGCCGGCCGGCAGATTCAATAAATGAATGAAAGTACATTTTGATCACTGTGATAGACCCTGTCACAGCGATCAAAATAAAAAAAAGTAAATAACCCCCCCTTCATCACCCCCATAGGTAGGGAACAATAATAAAATAAAGAAAATATTTTTATTTTTATTTTTCCATTAGGGTTAGAATTACAGTGAGGGTTAGGACTAGGGTTAGGGCTGGGTTTAGGACTAGGGTTAGGGTTAGGACTAGGGTTAGGTTAGGGTTAGGCTGGATTCATATTACACTCTAGCAGTCCGTTAGACGTATTGCGTTACACTGCGGTATAACGTGGTGTAACGCAGTCCGTTAACGCTGCCCTTCGCCCCATTTGCGGGCGCATCGCACCGCATGCCGTAAAGCGGCATGTGGTTACGACGTGCGTCATTCAGTGACGGAGCCTCGGACGCGGGCTGCAGTGTCTGGACTCCGTCACCGCTAGCACAGATGAATCATCTGCTGATTCATCCGCGCTAGCGGATATAGCATAATGCGATCACGTTATGCTATACCGTTACCAGACCGTCAACGCTATGTGTTGAACGGGCTGGTAAAACGTAATGTGATCCTAGCCTTAGCATTAGGGTTAGAATTAGGGTTACGGTTGGAATTAGAGTTAGGGTTGGAATTAGGGTTAGGATTAGTGTCAGGGGTGTTTTGGGGTTAGGGTTGGGATTAGGGTTAGTGTTATATGGTTAGGGTTGGGATTAGGGGTGTTTAGGGGTTAGGGTTGTGGTTAGGGGTGTGTTGGGGTTGAAGTTAGAATTGAGGGGTTTCCACTATTTAGGCACATCAGGGGGTCTCCAAACGCGACATGGCGCCACCATTGATTCCTGCAAATTTTGAGTTCAAAAAGTCAAACAGTGCTCCCTTTATTCCGAGCCCCGACATGTGCCCAAACAGTGGTTTACCTCCACATAAGGGGTATCAGCGTACTCATAAAAAATTTAACAACAACTTTGGGGGTCTAATTTCTCCTGTTACCCTTGGTTAAAAAAATTGGGGACTAAAAGATCATGTTTGTGGAAAAAAAATGATTTTTTATTTTCACAGCTCTGCGTTATAAACTTCTCTAAAGAACTTGGAGATTCAAAGTGCTCACCACATATCTAGAGGAGTTCCTTGGGGGATCTAGTTTCCAAAATGGGGTCACTTGGAGGGGTTTCTACTCATTAGGCACATGATGGGCTCTGCAAACATAACATGACGCCCGCAGACCATTCCATCAAGTTGGCATTACAAAACGTCACTACTTCCCTTCCGAGCCCAAACGTGTGCCCAAACAGTGGTTCCCCCCCACATATGGGATATCAGCGTACTCAGGACAAATTGGACAACAACTTTTCGGGTCTAATTTCTCCTGTTACCCTTGGGAAAATAAAAAATTGGGGACTAAAAAATCATGTTTGTGGAAAAAATATGATTTTTTTATTTTCATGCCCGGCGTTATAAACTTCTGTGTAGCCCTTGGGGGTTCAAAGTGCTCACCACACATCTAGATAAGTTCCTTGCGGGGTCTAGTTTCCAAAATGGGGTCACTTGTGGGGAGTTTCTACTGTTTAGGCACATCAGGGACTCTGCAAACGTAACATGACGCCCGCAGACCATTCCATCAAAGTCGGCATTTCAAAACGTCACTACTTCCCTTCCGAGCCCAAACGTGTGCCCGAACAGTGGTTCCCCCCATATATGGGGTACCAGTATACTCAGGACAAACTGTACAACAACTTTTGGGGTCCAATTTGTCCTGTTATCCTTGTGAAAATAAAAAATAGTTGGTTAAAAAAATCAGTTTTTGAGGAAAAAAATAATTTTTTATTTTCACGGCTCTCATTATAAACTTCTGTGAAGTACGTGGGGGTTCAAGGTGCTCACCATACATCTGGATAAGTTTCTTGGGGGGTCTAGTTTCCAAAATGAGGTCACTTGTGGGGGGTTTCTACTGTTTAGGCACATCAGGGGCTCTGCAAACGTAACAAGATGCCCGCAGACCATTCCATCAAGTCGGCATTTCAAAGCGTCACTACATCCCTTCCGAACCCTGACGCGTGCCCAAACAGTGGTTCCCCGCCCACATATGGGGTACCAGTGTACTCAGGACAAACTGGACAACAACTTTTGGGGTCCAATTTCTCCTGTAACCATTGTGAAAATAAAAAATGGGCTAAAAAATCATTTTTTGAGAAAAAAAATGTTTCTTTATTTTCACAGCTCTGCGTTATAAACTTCTGTGAAGCACCTGAGGGATCAAAGTGCTCACTGTGCATCTATATATAAGTTCCTTAGGGGGTCTAGTTTCCAAAATGGGATAATTTGTGGGAGAGCTCCAAAGTTTAGGCACACAGGGGCTCTCCAAACACGACATAGTGTCCGCTAACGATTGGAGATAATTTTCCATTAAAAAAGTCAAATGGCGCTCCTTCCCTTCTGAGTTCTGCCGTGCGCCCAAACAGTGGTCCCCCCCACATATGGGGCACCAGCGTACTCAGGAAAAACTGGACAACAACTTTTGGGGTCCAATTTATCCTGTTACCATTGGGAAAATAAAAAATAGCAGGCTAAAAATGATTTTTGAGGAACAAAAATGATTTTTTTATTTTCACTGCTCTGCGTTTATAAACTTCTGGGAAGCACTTGGGGGTTCAAAGTGCTTACTACACATCTAGATAAGCTCTTTGGGGGGTCTAGTTTCCAAAATGGGGTCACTTGTGGAGGGTTTCTACTGTGTAGGCACATCAGGGGCTCTGCAAACGCAATATGACGCCCGCAGAACATTCCATCAAGTCTGCATTCCAAAATGGCGCTCCTTCCCTTCTGAGCTCTCCCATGCGCCAAAACAGTGGTTCCCCCCTACATATGGGGTATTGGCAGGGCCGGCGTCAGCACCCGGCACACCCGGGCAAGTGCCGGGGCCCTGAGCAGGCGGGGAGGCCCACTCGCCGTCGGGCCCCCGGCGCCCGTTAGCGGAGGAGAGCGGTGTAAGCGCCGCCGCTGGGGCCCCCCCGCTTGCTCAGGGCCCCAGCAGGAGCTGGCACAATACTTACCTCTCCCGTGCCTCCGCTGCCGCAGCTCCGGGCTCCAGAGGGCACCGGCGCTTCCTCTCACAGCAGGCCGCTGAATGACGTAATGTCACGACGTATAACAGATATATTCTATGATAGTAACATATATCTAATGAGACAACACTCTATATTTCATATTATAGAAAATATCAACATGTATACGTAGAATCTGCCAGCAATGTCTTATCTGACATAATATCCAATGTATAGTGGGTCTATACTGTGCACGTGAAACGCTGTCTCAGGATAGAGGTGGACCGGGGTCTATGCTGACCCTGAACTGGGGTCCTGACTAGTCCCTCTACCTGGAGGTACTGTTAATGGTACAGAGGTCCAGGCCGCCAGCGTAACCCTGTCTCCTGTAGATCCCTGACCACTGTAATCTAGTCCTGAGAAGGACCCTGATTACCACCACAGGGAATGGGCAGGCAACAGCTTACACACAGTCAAATACAAACGAGACAGACAGGGGGTAAAGAAAACACTGCCTTGCATACAAAACTTCCACTACAGAGGAACACAAAAGGTTAAGAAGATAAACAATAAGCGAGGAGAGGAAAAACCACAACAGGCACTCTTAGCTTAAGTCTTCTCAGAAACGATCCGCTCTGCTGGTCTGAATGAATGCTTTCACCGGCAACTTCCCCAGCAGACCAGCAGGTATATGAAGGAAGCTAATTAACAAAACATCAATCGCAGCTGGGCGAGGCTGTCTGTCCAGCATCGAGAGAGAAAGAATTAACTCCCTCAGTGCTGAAAAACCCCCAGCACCAGAAACTCAGCTGTGCGAAGTCAGGGTGTGCAATCGCGACGATCTCCGCCGCGACACACCCTGACAGTACCCCCCCTTCTACGAGGGGCCTCTGGACCCTCAGGGCCTGGTCTATCTGGGTGAGTAGTGTGGAAGGCCCGAACCAATCGGTCTGCATTAATATCCGAGCAGAAACCCACATCCTCTCCTCAGGACCATACCCCCTCCAATGAACAAGGTACTGAAGGGACCGGCGATTCAGACGTGAGTCAATGATCTTCGATACCTGAAACTCCAAATTACCATTGACCACCACTGGAGGAGGAGGTAGAGGTGACGGTATAACTGGTGCCACGTACCTCTTAAGCAACGATTTGTGGAACACATTGTGGATTTTAAACGTAGGAGGGAGGTCAAGACGGAAAGCCACAGGATTAATTATTGAACTGATCCTGTATGGCCCGATCAACCTGGGACCCAGTTTCCAGGAGGGAACCTTAAGTTTTATATTCTTGGTAGACAACCATAATAGATCGTTCACACTTAGGTCCGGACCAGACACTCTCTCCTATCAGCCATACGTTTGTATCGGTTCCCCATAGTGCTCAGATTATTAAGCACTCCTCTCCACACTGAAGCAAGTGACGACGAAAATCTTCCTCCTCAGGAACCCCAGAAGAGCCCCCCCCATTGAAAGTACAAAACTGGGGGTGAAAACCATATGCCCCAAAAAACGGGGACTTACCAGTGGACTCGCTCCGCCTATTGTTAAGACGAACTCTGCCAGAGGCAAGAAAGAAGACCAGTCCTCTTGGTTCTCTGAGACAAAACACCGGAGATATGTCTCTAAGCTCTGATTCAGACGCTCTGTCTGACCATTAGTCTGCGGATGAAAAGCCGAAGAAAATGACAACTGCATCCCCCGACGAGAACAAAATGCCCTCCAGAATTTGGACACAAACTGAGACCCCCGATCCGACACCACATCGGAAGGCAACCCGTGAAGTCTCACAATCTCCCCAATGAACACCTGCGCCAGAGTTTTAGCATTAGGAAGAGCAGGAAGAGCAATAAAATGTGCCATTTTGCTGAACCTGTCAACTATAACTAGTATGACAGTTTTACCTGAAGACGGAGGGAGGTCCGTAATGAAGTCCATAGACAGATGGGTCCATGGACGCTCCGGGATTTTCAACGGTAAAAGGGCCCCAGACGGACGGGTATGTGGGGTCTTAGAGCGCGCACATACCCCACAGGACGCGACAAAAGTTACCACCTCTTTATTTAAGTTAGGCCACCAAAACCGGCGAGAAACGAGATCCACAGTTGCTTTACTCCCTGGGTGTCCTGCCAAAGCAGAATTATGATGTGCCTCGATAACCTTTTGTCTTAACTGATCTGGAACAAACAGTCTCCCTGGAGGTCCTACAGGGGCGTCCCCCTGAGCCTCCAATATCTCCTCCTCAAGCTCAGAGCATAAAGCCGACACCACAACTCCCTCCTGAAGAATAGGAACCGGGTCATCCGTCTTCCCGGCCCCCGGGAAACTACGAGACAAGGCATCAGCCTTTACATTTTTGACCCAGGACGATATGTGACGACAAAATTAAACCTGGTAAAGAACAACGACCATCTAGCTTGTCTGGAATTCAGACGTTTTGCAGACTCTAAATACAGCAGGTTCTTGTGATCAGTAATGACGGTGACCGAGTGGACTGCCCCTCCAAAAAGTGACGCCACTCTTCAAAAGCCAACTTAATGGCCAAGAGTTCCCTATTGCCGACATCATAATTCCTCTCGGCGGACGACAATTTTTTAGAGAAGAAAGCGCACGGATGCCATTTACCAGGGGACGGACCTTGAGATAATACCGCACCCACTCCTACGTCAGATGCGTCTACCTCCACAATGAACGGTTGTGATGCATCAGGTTGGATGAGTATGGGTGCTGAAGCAAAACATTTTTTCAAGGAGGAAAATGCTTGACAAGCTTTGTCAGACCACCTAGAAAAATCCGTCCCTTTTTTTGTCATGTCAGTGAGAGGTTTGACAACGGATGAGAAATTACGAATAAATTTCCGGTAGTAGTTAGCAAACCCCAGGAAACGCTGCAGTGCCTTAAGATCCTCTGGCCGATCCCATTCAAGCACTGCCTTCACTTTCCCAGGGTCCATACAGAAACCAGAAGCTGACACCAGGAATCCTAAAAACTGAAGTTCCTGTACGGCGAATACACACTTCTCCCATTTGGCGTACAGTTTATTGTCTCGCAAGATCTGCAACACCTGTCTCACATGCTCCTGATGAGACACAAGATCCGGCGAGTAAATTAAGATGTCATCTAGATAAATGACAACAAACTGTCCCACTAGGTGGCGAAAGATGTCATTAACAAAATGTTGAAACACCGCCGGGGCAGTAGTCAGACCGAAAGGCATGACAAGGTTCTCATAATGTCCCTCCGGAGTGTTAAACGCCGTCTTCCACTCATCCCCCTCCTTTATCCTAATCAGATTATACGCCCCCCTGAGATCCAACTTAGAGAACCATTTGGCGCCCACAATCTGATTGAAGAGATCAGGAATAAGTGGGAGCGGATACGGATCTCGGACCGTAATCCGATTAAGCTCACGGAAATCCAAGCAAGGGCGTAGGCCTCCATCTTTTTTCTTCACAAAGAAGAACCCCGCGGCCACTGGGGAAGATGAAGGTCTAATATGCCCCTTGGCTAGACTTTCCGAAATATAATCCTTCATAGCTTGCCTCTCAGGACCAGAAAGGTTATATAACCTAGATTTAGGTAACTTAGCATCAGGAAGCAATTTTATAGCACAGTCATACGCGCGATGAGGAGGTAATTCTTGACACCCCTCTTCTGAAAACACATCCTCAAAGTCCTCCAGAAAAGGAGGTAAGGTTCTAGGCACGACCGCACCGATGACCGTGTTCATGCAGTTACTATGGCAAAATTCACCCCACTGGCTTATCTCTCTGGATTGCCAATTAATAACTGGGTTATGTTTAGTTAACCAAGGAAGTCCCAACACAATAGGAGTGGGAAGGCCCTCCAACACATAACAAGACAATAGTTCTTTATGTATTGCCCCCACTCGAAGGTCTATGTTATGCACGGCTTGCACAAAGCTACCTTGACCGAGAGGCCTGGCGTCAATAGAGAATATAGGGATAGGTTTGGCCAATACACTCAGTTGCATACCTTGCACCTGGGCAAACCGAGCGTCCACCAGATTAGCCGCGGCCCCACTATCCAGAAGAACAGAAATCCTCTCAGTTCCTGTACCTACCACCACCTCCGCTGGCACGAGAAACTGAGACGGACTTGGGGACGAAATACATACTCCCAGATTGTCGTCCACCACACAACCTGGGATCAACAGTTTTCCGGCAACTCCTTGCTCAGCAAAGTACGGGATGGACACCCCCCAACAAAATGTCCCTTTCTCCCGCAGAAGTAACACTTTCCTGTCTTGCGGCGCACCGCCGATCCCCTCCCTCGAAACGATGTCCCTCCTAACTGCATAGGCTCCTCAGAACAAACCAGGGGAACCTCAATATGAGGGACTATAGTAGAAGGTGGAGTCATCACAGGGGGCGGAGTTACCTCGCACCTCTCTCGAAGCCGTCTATCAATGCGAATCGCAAGGGCCATAGCGGCCTCCAGTGACGGGGGAGAATCATACTGAGCCAACACATCTTTTAATTTGTCAGATAATCCTTGACAAAACTGGCTCCTAAGAGCTGGGTCATTCCACTGAGTATCTGTGGCCCATCTACGGAACTCAGAAGAAAATTCCTCCGCCGGACGATCTCCCTGCTGTATCTTACGTAACTTCATTTCAGCAAGGGAGACCCGATCCGGGTCATCATATACCAGACCCAGGGCTGTAAAAAATCGATCTACTGACTGGAGAGCCGGGGAGTCTGGAGGAAGAGAGAATGCCCAGGATTGAGGGTCCCCTTGTAAGAGCGAGATGACAATTCCCACCCTCTGGTCTTCACTCCCCGAAGACCGAGGCCGTAGCCGAAAATATAATTTACAAGCCTCCCGGAAGGTAAAAAATTTGTCCCGCCCACCAGTGAACCTGTCCGGGAGAGCCACTTTAGGTTCAGATCTGGTTTGCTCCCGGGGGTACAAAACCTTGGACTTAACGTCCGTCAGCTCCATGGACAAACTCTGCAACTGCTGAGCTAACTGGGCTACTGGATCCATGGTAGCTGGGGAGAATCTTTTAGAAGTGGCCGGTGAAAATGTCACGACGTATAACAGATATATTCTATGATAGTAACATATATCTAATGAGACAACACTCTATATTTCATATTATAGAAAATATCAACATGTATACGTAGAATCTGCCAGCAATGTCTTACCTGACATAATATCCAATGTATAGTGGGTCTATACTGTGCACGTGAAACGCTGTCTCAGGATAGAGGTGGACCGGGGTCTATGCTGACCCTGAACTGGGGTCCTGACTAGTCCCTCTACCTGGAGGTACTGTTAATGGTACAGAGGTCCAGGCCGCCAGCTAACCCTGTCTCCTGTAGATCCCTGACCACTGTAATCTAGTCCTGAGAAGGACCCTGATTACCACCACAGGGAATGGGCAGGCAACAGCTTACACACAGTCAAATACAAACGAGACAGACAGGGGGTAAAGAAAACACTGCCTTGCATACAAAACTTCCACTACAGAGGAACACAAAAGGTTAAGAAGATAAACAATAAGCGAGGAGAGGAAAAACCACAACAGGCACTCTTAGCTTAAGTCTTCTCAGAAACGATCCGCTCTGCTGGTCTGAATGAATGCTTTCACCGGCAACTTCCCTAGCAGACCAGCAGGTATATGAAGGAAGCTAATTAACAAAACATCAATCGCAGCTGGGCGAGGCTGGTCTGTCCAGCATCGAGAGAGAAAGAATTAACTCCCTCAGTGCTGAAAAACACCCAGCACCAGAAACTCAGCTGTGCGAAGTCAGGGTGTGCAATCGCGACGATCTCCGCCGCGACACACCCGTGACACGTCATCATTCAGCGGCCGGCTGTGGCAGAGAGGGCGCGAACGCCAGACAGGTTAGATGTGTGTGTGTGTGTGTGTGTGTGTCTGTGTGTGTGTGTCTGTGTGTGTGTGTCTGTGTGTATGTAGTGCGGTGCTTTGTGTGTGTGTATGTATGTATGTATGTATGTGAGAGAGTGCTTGTGTGCTGTCTGTGTGTGATGATGGGCAGGCATTGATGATAATGGGCAGGCATTGATGATGATGGGGAGGAGATGATGATGACGGGCAGGCATTGATGATAATGGGGAGGCCATGATGATGATGGGGAGGCCATGATAATGATGGGCAGGCATTGATGATATTGGGGAGGCGATGATGATGATGGGCAGGCATTGATGATAATGGGGAGGCCATGATGATGATGGGGAGGCCATGGTAATGATGGGCAGGCATTGATGATATTGGGGAGGCGATAATGATGATAGGCAGGCATTGATGATAATGGGGAGGCCATGATGATGATGGGCAGGCATTGATGATATTGGGGAGGCGATGATGATGATGGGCAGGCATTGATGATATTGGGGAGGCGATGATGATGATGGGCAGGCATTGATGATAATGGGGAGGCCATGATGATGATGGGGAGGCCATGATGATGATGGGCAGGCATTGATGATAGTGGGGAGGCTTTCCACAGCGCCCTTTCCTGAGCCGTAACAGTGCAGAACGCAGTACAGCGCAGAGGAGAGCTCCATATTTTGTATGGAGCATTATATGGGGACCAGTATCCTGTATGGAGCATTATATTGGATCCAGTATTCTGTATGGAGCATTATTTTGGTTCCAGTATTCTGTATGGAGCATTATATTGGGTCCAGTATTCTGTATGGAGCATTATTTTGGGTCCAGTATTCTGTATGGAGCATTATATGGGGGGTGACATCCTGCATGGGGTATTATATGGGTGATGAGGGGGAAGACTATGTGGTGCCCATAGTATTGTATGGAGGACTGTACTGTCCAGTCTGTACTGTGCGCTGTGAGGATTTGGCGGTTTTTGAGCTATTGTACAATTTACAATAGATATCACTCATGTAATGGAAGAAGTGAAGTATTTGGCGTTGTACTGTACCTATATTTCTCTGCTGTATCTGTGCATCATGAATCGTGGTCTGTGTTAAAGGGGCCCACTGAGGCTCCTTCGCCCGGGGCCCATAAAAACCTGGAGCCGGCCTGGGTATTGGTGTACGCAGGACAAATTGCACAACAACGTTTGTGGTCCAATTTCTCCTGTTACCCTTGTGAAAATAAAAATAACGGGCTAAAATATCATTTTTGAGGAAAAAAATGATTTTTTTTTATTTTCACTGCTCTGTGTTATAAACTTCTGTGAAGCACTTGGGGGTTCAGAGTGCTCACAACACATCTAGATAAATTCCATAAGGGGTCTAGTTTCCAAAATGGTGTCACATGTGTTTTTTTTTCACTGTTTAGGCACACAGGGGCTCTCCAAACACGTTGTGGTGTCAGCTAACGATTGGAGCTAATTTTCCATTCAAAAAGTTAAATGGCGCTCCTTCCCTTCTGGGCCCTGCCGTGCGCACAAACAGTGGTTTATGACCACATATGAGGTATCTGTGTACTCAGGATAAATTGCCCAACCAATTTTAGGATCCATTTTATCCTGTTGCCCATGTGAAAATGAAAAAACTGAGGCTAAAATAAAATTTTTGTAAAAAAAAAGTACTTTCTTTTTTTTACGGATCAATTTGTGAAGCACCTGGGTGTTCAAAGTGCTCACTATGCATCTAGATAAGTTCCTTGAGTGTCTAGTTTCCAAAATGGGGTCACTTGTGGGGGAGCTCTAATGTTTAGGCACACAGGGACTCTCCAAATGCGACATGGCAACCGCTAAATATTCCAGCATATTTTCCATTCAAAAAGTCAAATGGTGCTTCTTCCCTTCTGAGCCCTGCTGTGCGCCCAAACAGTGGTTTATGACCACATTTGAGGTATCGGTGTATTCAGGAGAAATTGCCCAACAAATTTTAGGATCCATTTTATCCTGTTGCCATGTAAAAATGAAAAAATTGATGCTAAAAGAAAATTTTTGTTGGAAAAATTAAGATGTCCATTTTTTCCTTCCACGTTGCTTTAGCTCCTGTGAAGCACCTGAAGGGTTAATAATCTTCTTGAATGTAGTTTTGAGTAGCTTGATGAGTGTAGTTTTTATAATGGTGTCACTTTTGGGTATTTTCTGCCATATAGACCCCTCAAAGTGACTTCAAATGTGAGGTGGTCCGTAAAAAAAATGGTTTTGTAAATTTTGTTGTAAAAATGAGAAATCGCTGGTCAACTTTTAACCCTTAAAACTTCCTAACAAAAAAAATTTTGTTTCCAAAATTATGCTTATGTAAAGTAGAAATGTGGGAAATGTTATTTATTAAATATTTTGTGTCACATAACTCTCTGGTTTAACAGAATAAAAATTCAAAATTTGAAAATTGCGAAATTTTCAAAATTTTCGCCAAATTTCCATTTTTTTCACAAATAAACGCAAAAATGATCGACCTAAGTTTACCACTAAAATGAAGCCCAATATATCACGAAAAAACAATCTCAGAAACACTAGGATCAGTTGAAGCGTTCCTGAGTTATTACCTCATAAAGGGACAGTGGTCAGAATTGCAAAAAATGGCAAGGTCTTTAAGGTCAAAATAGGCTGGGTCATGAAGGGGTTAATGAGTTAATTGCACATGAAAATGAAGTCACAAATCCATGGCTTATATGTGCACTTTACACCGAATATAGAAACATCTTTATGGAAATTCACATTTATTTTGATTGGATAGCACAATTTAAGAATAACCAATACTGTATATGGGTCCCAAGTTGCTAAGCCAGCTTGTGTCTTGGATGTTTGAGGCTTTCATGAGCAGTACAGCCGGACACCTGTTCTATGAGTCATCGTATTCCACTGTGCAAAGTATCACATCCAATCTTCCTTCCGTGCTCACGCTGAAGATTCTGAAGCTGCAAGACAGTGGGTGTTTGTGCTGCTCTGCCATTTACTGATATTTATGAAGGAAACTCTTAATTGCTCTTGTGGGCGAAAATCTGCATGTTAAACAGGTTTTTAACTTCAAGTTATCAACACATCAAGACTGTTAAAAATTATAGGGACAAGCAGAATATTAGGGAGAAATGCTACAGGGCTCGTTTTAGTTCTGACTGGTTACAATCGCTGGGGAGCAGTTCAAAGTTAAAATTTGTTACAGTAATTGAATTTTGAAAGGGAAATAAGGTTTAGATAAGAACATCATTTATCACAGCATATTGGAATATTAAGTCATTTTTCTCATTCCTTATACTGAAGCATATTCATGTAAGTAAATGATGCATGAAAGTGATGATAAAGTACTGTAACTAAAGGAACAAATAAATAGGTATAGAAAAAATTGAGTTATGGGTGAACTCTTTTAGCATTTCAGAGGCTACTGATCACCCTTAGGCTATATTCACATCCTTTTAGCTCCATTTCAATGGCTCTGTCAGGGATTACATCTAAGCCCTGAAAAATGGGATTGAGGTGTATTTCCCAATGGAGTCACTTTGTGCGCTGGTGGACTTCATTTTCTTCAATATCTACCGAATTAGGGTGAGCACCAGAACTGTGCTGCTAACTATAGACCTGTCTCCAATCTTCCCTTCAGCTCTAAACTTTTGGAACACTTGGTCCATTCCCGTGTAATATGTTATCTCTCAGATCACTCTTCTTTTGACCCTATACAATCTGGTTTCCGCTCTCTACACTCTACTGAAACTGCTCTTTCTATAGTCTCTAATGATCTACTAACAGCTACATCTAATGGTCACTAGTACTCCATGCTGATTCTCCTTGATCGCTCTGCAGCATTTGACACTTTGGTTCACCAGCTCCTCCTCACTATGCCCCGCTGTTATTAACTTCAAGCACATTGTTCTCTTCCTTTTCTCCTTCTATCTCTCTGACTGCTCCTTCACTGTATATTTTGCTGGCTTCTCATCCGCTCCTCTTTGCCCCTCTGACGGGGTTCCTCATTGCTCAGTTCTAGGCCCCTCTCTCTTTCCCTTATACACTGCCCCTATTGTGCAAACAATCAGCAGATTCGATTTTCAGTACCATCTATACTGATGACACTCAATTATACACATCATCTAACATCACCTCTACATTACTACAAAATACCACTGATTGCCTTTCCACTGTCTAACATTATGTCCTCTTTCTATCTAAAATTGAATCTGTCAAAAAGTGAACTCCTTGTGTTTCCTCCCTCCACTTACCTACCTATGCCCGATATTGCTATTTCCGTGTGTGGTTCCACAATTACTCCCCAGCAACATGGCTGCTGACTTGGTGTCATGTTTCATTCAGATCTTTCCTTCATCCCCCACATCCGATCACTCACTCACTAATGTCACTAACACCTTAAAACATCTCTATAATTCAACCTTTTCTTACCTTTGACAAGGCAAAAACTCTTACTTTACTCTTATTCATTCTTGTCTGGACTATTGCAACTCTGTACTAATCAGTATCCCCCTTACTAAACTCTCCCCTCTCCCACCCATCCTGAATGCAGCAGCCAGGATCATATTCCTTTCCAACCACTACACCGATGCCTCTACCCTGTGCCAGTCACTACAATGGTTGCCCATCCGCTACAGAGTTCAAGTTAAACTTATCACTCTCACCCACAAAGCTCTCCACAGTTCTGAATGACCCTGCATCTCCTCCTTCGTCTCAGTCTACTAACCTACCTATGCCCTCCGTTCTGCTAATGACTTAAAAAACTCACATTCTCATCTCCAAGACTTCTCGCATGCTAAGCCAATTCTTTGGAATGCACTACCCAGGACGATTCGATTAATTTTCAATATTTTCACTACACAGTTTGTGTATAATCACTTGACCTGCTTAATGAACGTTTGTGGCATGCTGATCGTTTGTTTGGATATTGATACACATTCGCAACAAATTTTTTTATTCTTCTTACGAATCTTCAACCCCAATTACAAAAAAGTTGGGACAATGTATATAATGTAAGAAGAACAAGAATGCAATGATTTGGATATCTATTTTAACTAAAGTTGGGTGAATTTATTCTAAAGGAATTGAATTCTACTCAAATGTTATAAAAATCAATATTATCCAGAATGTGGAATTTTTGTAATTTTCTCTGTACAAATTCTGCAAACAGTGGACAACTGGCCATCACTGTGCTAAATCATAGAGGACTGGCAAAGATCTAATATATAATTACCAATAAACTCTGTCACACACTTCCGGCGCTTGTGTCTCTTCCACAATTCACCACAACTGGAAGTACGCCGACCACCATATTGGAACACCCAAGTTATGGGTAATCCGATATGGCGGCCGGGATTCATATCCCCGGCCAAAACCGCGCATGCACCGCTCATTGGCTGAGCCACTGTCATGTGTGCATCGCCACGAAGATCGTCGCGGTTGCACATTCTGACTTCTCACAGCTGAGTTGCTGTTTCTTTGTGTTTGGCAGTGAGGGAGTTAATTCTGTCTGTGCTCGGTTCTGGGACTGGGTTCAGTTTCTCCCGGCTGCAATTGATTATTTGTTGATTGGTTTCCTTTAAATCCTTGGTTGTCTGTTTGGGGAGTTGCCAGTGAAATTCTTCATGCAGACCACAGATAGGATTGTATCTGTATAGACTTAAGTTAAAGAGCTCCTTAGTTGTTTTAAGCTCACCTTGCTTAGAGTTTAATATCCCAGATCATTTATGTTCCTTCTGTGTTTGAGTGTGTATGCAAGTCTGTGTTTTCTCCAGTCTGTCTTATATGTCTAATCTGTGTATTTAGCAGAGATCAGCCCATATCCCTTTGGTGGTAATCAGAATCCTTCTTAGGACTGATTACAGGGTTCAGGGACTGATAGGAGACAGGGTTAGGCTGGAGACTTGGACCTCTGAACCATTATCAGTACCTCCAAGGTGAGGGATTAGTTAGGACCCCAGTTTAGGGTCAGGTTAGACCCCCGGTCCTCCTCTTTCCTGTGACAGTGTATCAAGTCCTCAAGATTAACCCTGAGTTCAACGGATATCGTGTCAGGTAAATCTATTCTATATTTACATGCTGATGTTGCTAATCTATATGTTGTATAGAGTGTTGGTCTTTTAAGAATAGTTTACTGACATCGTACACATATCATAAGACCGCGTGACATTTTCACTGGCCATTAAAATTATCCCCAGTTGCCATGGATCCAGTAGCCCAGCTGGCTCTGCAGTTGCAGGGATTATCCATGGAGCTGACGGACATTAAGTCCAAAGTTTTGTCTCCCCTGGAGCAAACCAGATTTGAACCTAAAGTAGCTCTCCCGGACAGGTTCACTGGTGGGCGAGACAAATTTTTCACCTTCCGGGAAGCATGTAAATTGTATTTTCGGCTTCGGCCTCGATCATCAGGGAGTGAAGAGCAGAGAGTGGGAATTGTTATCTCGCTCCTACAAGGGGACCCTCAATCCTGGGCATTCTCCCTTCCTCCGGGATCCCCGGCTCTACAGTCTGTAGATCGATTTTTTACTGCCCTGGGTTTGGTATATGATGACCCAGATCGGGTCTCTCTTGCTGAGACAAAATTACGTAAGATACAGCAGGGAGATCGTCCGGCGAGGAGATTTGCTTCTGAGTTCCGTAGATGGGCCACAGATACTCAGTGGAATGACCCAGCTCTTAGGAGTCAGTTTTGTCATGGGCTTTCTGACAAATTAAAGGACGTTTTGGCTCAGTATGATTCTCCTCCATCACTGGAGGCTGCTATGGCCCTAGCTATCCGTACTGATAGACGGCTTCGGGAGAGGGGTGAGGTAACTCCGCCCCCAGTAGTTGCTCCACCTACTACAAAAGTCCCTTATGTTGAGGTTCCCCTTGTCTGTTCAGGTAGAGTAAGCAATAGTGAATATATAAAATATAACTTTTAATAATATACATTTAAAAGTATGAGGTGTGTCACCCAATAAAACATGCTGTCAGAAAAAAAAGAGGGTGGTATTACATGTACCCTAAATTAAATGCAAAAAAGAACACATGCAGACAGCTATGAGGATAAACGATTTGCCAACAACAATAAGAAAGTGGCAACTAAATGTCTTGGTGCTACCAAATGGAGGAATACCAACACAGCCCTCCAAGATGTAAAGGCAATCACCAGATTGTCTGGTGATTGCCTTTACATCTTGGAGGGCTGTGTTGGTATTCCTCCATTTGGTAGCACCAAGACATTTAGTTGCCACTTTCTTATTGTTGTTGGCAAATCGTTTATCCTCATAGCTGTCTGCATGTGTTCTTTTTTGCATTTAATTTAGGGTACATGTAATACCACCCTCTTTTTTTTCTGACAGCATGTTTTATTGGGTGACACACCTCATACTTTTAAATGTATATTATTAAAAGTTATATTTTATATATTCACTATTGCTTACTCTACCTTTAAATTTGGTGAATCAGTCTGATATTTTCTCCAGCCGACACTGGAGTTTTGCTTGTTCCCTTGTCTGTTCAGAGGAGCCTATGCAGTTGGGAGGGACATCATTTCGTAGGAGGGGATTGGTGGTACGCAGCAGGACTAGAAGGTGTTTCTTCTGCGGGAAAGAGGGACATTTTGTTGGGGGATGTCCATCCCGTGCCTTGTTGAGCAAAAAGTTGCCGGAAAACTGTTAATCCCAGGTTGTGTGGTGGACGACAACCTGGGAGTATGTATTTCGTCCGCTAGTTCTTCTCAGTTCCTTGTACCAGTGGAGATGGTGGTTGGTACGAGAGTGGAGAGATTTTCTGTTCTTCTTGATAGTGGGTCCGGGGCTAATCTGGTTGACGCTCAGTTTGCTCAGGCTCAAGGTATGCCTCTGAGTGTATTGGCCAAACCGATCCCTATATTCTCCATTGACGCCAGGCCTCTCGGCCAAGGTAGCTTTGTTCATGAGGTCCATAACATTGATATTCGGGTAGGGGCGATACATAGGGAACAATTATCTTGTTATGTGTTGGAGGGTCTACCTACTCCCATTGTGTTGGGACTTCCTTGGTTGGTTAAACATAACCCTGTGATTAATTGGCAGTCCAGAGAGATAAGCCAATGGGGTGAGTTTTGCAAAAGTAACTGCATGAACACAGTCATTAGTGCGGTCGTGCCTAGTACATTGCCTCCTTTTTTGGAGGACTTTGGGGATGTGTTCTCTGAGGAGGGGTGTCAGGAGTTACCTCCTCATCGCGTGTATGACTGCTCTATTAATCTCCTTCCTGATGCTAAGTTGCCTAAAGCTAGGTTGTATAACCTTTCTGGTCCTGAGAGGCAGGCTATGAAAGACTATATTTCGGAAAGTCTGGCCAAAGGGCATATTAGACCTTCATCTTCCCCAGTAGCCGCGGGGTTCTTCTTTGTGAAGAAAAAAGATGGAGGCCTACGCCCTTGCTTGGATTTCCGCGAACTTAATCGGATTACTGTTCGAGATCCGTATCCTCTCCCTCTTATTCCTGATCTCTTCAATCAAATTGTGGGCGCCAAATGGTTCTCTAAATTGGATCTCAGGGGGGCGTATAATTTGATTAGGATAAAAGAGGGGGATGAGTGGAAAACGGCGTTTAACACGCCGGAGGGACATTATGAGAACCTTGTCATGCCTTTTGGTCTGACTACTGCACCAGCAGTATTCCAACATTTTGTTAATGACATTTTTCGTCACCTTGTGGGGCTGTTTGTGGTCGTATATTTGGATGACATTTTAATTTACTCGCCAGATATTGTGTCTCACCAGGAGCATGTGAGACAGGTGTTGCAGATCTTGCGAGACAATAAACTATACGCCAAACTGGAAAAGTGTGTATTTGCTGTACAGGAACTTCAGTTTTTGGGTTTCTTGGTGTCAGCCTCCGGTTTCCGTATGGACCCTGAAAAAGTGAGAGCAGTGCTTGAATGGGATCAGCCAGAGGATCTTAAGGCTCTGCAGCGTTTTCTGGGGTTTGCTAACTACTACCGGAAATTTATTTGTAATTTCTCATCTGTTGTCAAACCTCTCACTGACATGACAAGAAAAGGGACGGATTTTTCTAAATGGTCGGACAAAGCTTGCCAAGCTTTTTCCTCTTTGAAAAAATGTTTTGCTTCGGCACCCGTTCTCATCCAACCAGATGCATCACAGCCGTTCATTGTGGAGGTGGACGCGTCTGACGTAGGGGTGGGTGCAATATTGTCCCAGGGTCCGTCCCCTGGTAAATGGCATCCGTGCGCTTTCTTTTCTAAGAAGTTGTCGTCCGCCGAAAGGAATTATGATATCGGCAATAGGGAACTTTTGGCCATTAAGTTGGCTTTTGAAGAATGGCGTCACTTTTTGGAGGGGGCAGTCCACCCGGTTACCGTCATTACTGATCACAAAAACCTGCTGTATTTGGAATCTGCTAAGCGTCTGAATTCCAGACAAGCTCGATGGTCGTTGTTTTTTACCAGGTTTAATTTTGTCGTCACATATCGCCCTGGATCTAAGAATGTTAAGGCTGATGCCTTGTCTCGCAGTTTCCCAGGGGCCGGGAAGACGGATGACCCGATTCCTATCCTTCAGGAGGGGGTGGTAGTGTCGGCTGTATGTTCTGAGCTTGAGGAGGAGGTATTAGAGGCTCAGGGGGACGCCCCTGCAGGACCTTCAGGGAGACTTTGTCCCAAATCAGTTGAGACAAAAGGTTATTGAGGCACATCATAATTCTGCTTTAGCAGGACATCCAGGGAGTAAGGCTACTTTAGATCTCCTTTCTCGCCGATTTTGGTGGCCTAATGTTAATAAAGATGTTATAACTTTTGTCGCGTCCTGTGGGGTTTGTGCTCGCTCTAAGACCCCGCATACCCGTCCGTCTGGGACCCTCTTACCCTTGAAACTTCCGGAGCGTCCATGGACTCATTTGTCTATGGACTTCATTACGGATCTTCCTCCGTCGTCAGGGAAAACTGTCATACTGGTGGTTGTTGACAGGTTCAGTAAGATGGCACATTTCATTGCTCTTCCTGCCCTCCCTAATGCTAAAACTCTGGCACAGGTGTTCATTGGGGAGATTGTGAGACTTCATGGGTTGCCTTCTGATGTGGTGTCAGATAGGGGGTCTCAGTTTGTGTCTAAATTTTGGAGGGCATTTTGTTTACGTCGGGGGATGCAATTGTCATTTTCCTCGGCTTTTCATCCGCAGACCAATGGTCAGACAGAGCATCTGAATCAAAGCCTAGAGACTTATCTTCGGTGTTTTGTCTCAGAGAACCAGGAGGACTGGTCTTCTTTCTTGCCTCTGGCAGAGTTCGCTCTTAACAACAGGCGGACCGAGTCCACTGGTAAATCCCCGTTTTTTGGGGCATATGGTTTTCATCCCCAGTTTTGTACTTTCAATGGGGGGGGCCCTTCTGGGGTTCCTGAGGAAGAGCGTTTCTCGTCGTCACTTGCTTCAGTGTGGAGAGGTGTATTGAATAATCTGAGTGCTATGGGGAACCGTTATAAACGTATGGCTGATAGGAGGAGAGTTTCTGGTCCAGATCTGAATGTGAACGATCTGGTATGGTTGTCTACCAGGAATATAAAACTTAAAGTTCCCTCCTGGAAACTGGGTCCCAGATTCATCGGGCCGTACAGGATCAGTTCCATAATTAATCCTGTGGCATTTCGTCTGGACCTCCCTCCTACGTTTAAAATCCACAATGTGTTCCACAAGTCATTACTTAAGAGGTACGTGG
Organism: Oophaga sylvatica; assembly: GCA_033576555.1. NCBI lineage: Eukaryota > Metazoa > Chordata > Amphibia > Anura > Dendrobatidae > Oophaga > Oophaga sylvatica. The sequence goes on along the minus strand of JARQOD010000002.1, from coordinate 510,783,582 downwards.
CACCAGTCATACCGTCACCTCTACCTCCTCCTCCAGTGGTGGTCAATGGTAACTTGGAGTTTCAAGTGTCAAAGATCATTGACTCACGTCTGAATCGCCGGTCCCTTCAGTACTTGGTGCATTGGAAGGGGTATGGTCCAGAGGAGAGGACGTGGGTTCCTGCGTCTGACATTAACGCAGATCGGTTGGTTCGGACCTTCCACAGAACTCACCCGTACAGACCTGGCTATGAGGGTCTGGAGGCCCCTCGTAGAAGGGGGGGTACTGTCATGTGTGCATCGCCACGAAGATCGTCGCGGTTGCACATTCTGACTTCTCACAGCTGAGTTGCTGTTTCTTTGTGTTTGGCAGTGAGGGAGTTAATTCTGTCTGTGCTCGGTTCTGGGACTGGGTTCAGTTTCTCCCGGCTGCAATTGATTATTTGTTGATTGGTTTCCTTTAAATCCTTGGTTGTCTGTTTGGGGAGTTGCCAGTGAAATTCTTCATGCAGACCACAGATAGGATTGTATCTGTATAGACTTAAGTTAAAGAGCTCCTTAGTTGTTTTAAGCTCACCTTGCTTAGAGTTTAATATCCCAGATCATTTATGTTCCTTCTGTGTTTGAGTGTGTATGCAAGTCTGTGTTTTCTCCAGTCTGTCTTATATGTCTAATCTGTGTATTTAGCAGAGATCAGCCCATATCCCTTTGGTGGTAATCAGAATCCTTCTTAGGACTGATTACAGGGTTCAGGGACTGATAGGAGACAGGGTTAGGCTGGAGACTTGGACCTCTGAACCATTATCAGTACCTCCAAGGTGAGGGATTAGTTAGGACCCCAGTTTAGGGTCAGGTTAGACCCCCGGTCCTCCTCTTTCCTGTGACAGTGTATCAAGTCCTCAAGATTAACCCTGAGTTCAACGGATATCGTGTCAGGTAAATCTATTCTATATTTACATGCTGATGTTGCTAATCTATATGTTGTATAGAGTGTTGTTCTTTTAAGAATAGTTTACTGACATCGTACACATATCATAAGACCGCGTGACAGCCACCTGCCGGCTGAGCCGATGAGCGGTGCTGTGTGAGATTCAAATCCCCCGCCATAGCCGCACGTGCACCGCTCATTGGCTGAGCTGCCCGCCTGCTGAGCCAATGAGCGGTGTCGCGCTGGATTCAAATCCCCCCATAGCCTCGGCACGCTCATTGGCTGAGCCACCCGCTGGCTCAGCCAATGAGCGGCGCGGGAATCATATCTCCCGCCATTGGCTGAGCGGTGCCGCGCGGCTTTGGTATGTGTGTATGTGCGGGGCTGTGTGTGTGTGTACGTATGTGTATGCAGGCATCGTCCGATGGGACTACAAGTCCCATCTGGCTATGCCTGCTACACTGATAGTGACACATTAGCCAATGATGGGATAGTAGTAGTCCCATCATCCGAATAATGTGTTGAATGGAAAAAAACAAACAAACCATACATTACATATACATATAGCATACACAACATACAACACGAACATACACATAACATACAACACATAACATACAGAACATACACAACATACAACACATAACATGCAGAACATACACATAACATACAACACATAACATACAGAGCATACATATAACATACAACACATAACATACATAACATACATATAACATACAACACATACAGAACATACACATAACATACAACACATAACATACAGAACATACATATAACATACAACACATAACATACATAACATACATATAACATACAACACATAACACAGAACATACACATAACATACATATAACATACAACACATAACATACAGAACATACATATAACATACAACACATAACATACAGAACATACACATAACATACAAATATTAACATACAGAACATACATATAACATACAACACATAACATACAAAACATATACATAGCATACAACACATAACACACAGAACATACACATAACATACAACACATAACATGCAGAACATACATATAACATACAACACATAACACACAGAACATACACATAACATACAACACATAACATGCAGAACATACATATAACATACACACATAACATACAGAACATACGTATAGCATACAACACATAACATACAGAACATACATATAACATACAACACATAACATACAGAACATACATAAAACATACAACACATAGCATACAGTACATACATGTAACATACATCAGATAACATACAGAACATACATATAACATACAACACATAACATACAGAACATATATATAATATATATATATATATATATATTATATATATAATATAAAGCACATAACATACAGTACATACATATAACATACAACACATAACATACAGAACATACACATAACGTACAACACATAACATACAGAACATACACATAACATACAACACATAACATACAGAACATACACATAACATACAACACATAACATACAGTACATATGTATAACATACAACACATAACATACAGTACATACATATAACATACAGAACATACAGTACATACATATAACATACAACACATAACAGAGTATATACTCACCAATCACCTAATCCCCGATGCCATCAATCTCCTGTAACAAAAATAAAATAATAAAGAAACCTATACATCACCTTTCCGCCGTAGTCCAGTGATTATCGAGTGTCCCACGACGATCTCTGGTGTAGAACACTGACACAGCGCTCTACACCGCTCCTGCGATACACTGACAATGGAGGTAATCCTCCGCTGTGTGAATCGCTCTGCCGCCGGGAGAGAATGACGTCACTTCCGTTCATTCTCTCACTGGCAATGCTGGGTGAGAAAATTCCCACGCAGCTTTGCCATAAAGTGAGAGAATGAACTCAGGTAACCTCAGTGATGCACTCCAGGAGCCATTGTCTCCTGTCAGTGCATCACTAGGAGTCCTTACAGAGCAGTGACATCACCTGATGTCACTGTTCTATAGGGGAGACAGTCGTGGGACATTCGTTATTAATTAGACTGCATCGGACAGGGAGTATACGGTTGTTTTATTTTTTTTACTTTTTATTACAGGAGATCGAGGGTGTCGCTTGGATCTGAACGTGTAATAAAGATATGAAAACCGTGCTGTGTTTTATTTCATTAAAATACTTTATTCTTATGTGTGTGTGTTTTTTAACCCTTTATTAATATAAGATTAATAATGGAGAGGCGTCTTATTGACGCCTCTCCATTATTAACCGGGCTTAATGTCACCTTACAATAGCAAGGTGATATTACCCCTTATTACCCCATATCCCACCGCTACAGGGGAGTGGGAAGAGAGGGGCTAAGTGCCGGAACTGCCGCCAATCCTGGGGCAGCTGGGTGCTGGTATTTTTAGCCAGGGGGTGCGCCAATATCCATGGCCCCTTCCTAGGCTATGAATATCAGCCCGCAGCTGTCTGCGTAGCCTTTCTGGCTAAAAGTTATAGGGGGACCCCACGTCATTTTTTGGGGGGTCCTCCTATTTTGATAGCCAGTAAAGGCTAGCTGCGGGCTGTTATTAATAGCCTGGGAAGCTCCATGGGTATTAACCCCTTCCCAGGCTAGAAATATTGGCCCGAGCCGTTTTTTTCCCTTTTTTTTTTTAAATTAACGCTATTGCGTGAAGATTGTGTGTGCGTGTGTGTGTCTTTAACTATGTAGCATTCTATCTATTATCTATGTAATATCTTTCTTATCTAATATCTATCTATTATCAAATATTATCTATTATCTATCTATCTATCTATCTATCTATTATCTATCTATCTATCTATCACTCATATCTATCCATATCTATCTATTATCTATGTAATGCAGTATCGGTTGGACGAATGTAAAAGAGGAGGTTGGACAAGAAATTACATCACAAACCTTTTTTTTGTTAAATAACACATCTTTATTTAGCTAACAAAAACGTATACAAATCCGCATGAAAAAAACGAATCAAAAAAGCACCTGCATTTTCTGCCAAGAGGTCCTGTTTTTGTGCAGAAAATTCAGCAGTCAAATCTGCAACGTGTGCACATACCCTTAAATCCCAATGAGTGGTGCCGTGCGGCTTTAGCTGGGGATTTGAATCCCGTGCCGCTCAAAGCCGCTTGGTACCGCTCATTGGCTGAGCTGCCGCCGGCAGAGCCAATGAGTGGCGCAGGATTCAGATCCCACGCCAAAGCCATGCGGCACTGCTCATTGGCTGAGCAGGCTGCACAGCTTTGGCGGGGGATTTGAATCCCGCGCTGCTCATTGGCTCAGCCTCCGGCATCTCAGCCAATGAGCAGTGCCGTGCGTGATTTGAATTCCCCGCCAAGGCTGGCGACAAATCAGCTGCTAGCGGTATTGGTGGCAGATTTGAATGCCGCTAGCAGCTGATGTGATTGGTAGCCCGCCACCGGGTTGCCGATCTATCAGCTGTTAGCGGTATTGCCGATCTCCCGGCGGTGTTAGCACCACTAAGGATACACAGATGTTCATTTCACCGCACTTCTGATGCAATAGCATCAGGTCTATTTCTAGTTTAAAATAAACTAGACCTGGTAGGGCTTCCGTCTCCCTGGTTGATGTACTTTGTAGGTGACCTTGCTCACTTTCTGTACTATCTCGTAGGGGCCATGCCATTTGGCCAAAAACTTACTTTCCACCGTGGGAATTAGGATCAGGACCCGATCTCCGGGGTTGAAAGTCCTAACTTTTGCTGACTGATTATATATATTCTGCTTTGAGCTGCTTGGGCTCTCTGCAGGTGATCCTTAACCAATGGCATAACCTTAGTGACCCTATATAGCAGGTTATTGTTCATGGCAAAATGGGGAAACCGTTTATCAGAGCCGGGCTCTTGTGGGATCTCATTCAGAACAGTTATACTTTCCCTGGCATTTTTAAGAGTGGGGTCTCGCAACTGCTCACTCCCAAAATGGTCACGGGACACAGGTAGGTCAGGGACATTCTGTTCCAGAGAACCACTATCCTCCTTCCCCAACATCACCTGCAAAGGAAATTCATCATTATCATTATCATCACATAAATTCAACAACACATTAGCATTGTGTTCCGCCCCTATGGACCGCGCAACCTCAGTAGGAGCTTCATCACACTGTCCGGTAGAACCTTTTTTTTTTCCAGAGACCCCAAAACGGGAAAGTCACGACCCAATATGACTGGGTGCATCAAGTTCTTCACTACCCCCACTACCCCCACTTCATACGAGACCTCCCCGAGTGTTGTGACCAAGTCCACGGAAATCACCGGGTAGACTTTGGCGTCTCCATGGATGCACCCCTCGCTCAGGTGTTTATTGGGGATGAAGTCCCTATCAACCAGGCTGGCATGTACCAAAGTCACTCGACTCCCTGAGTCTAGGAGGGCTTGTACTGGGCAGCCATTTATAACCACCTGGGACACCTGTGGGTCAGTCTCCTGAGCTGGGGCGGCCACGCACACGGGTTCCGCGAGGAAAGAGAGGGACCTTCCAGCATCACAGTCCATAGGTTCCCCCACTAGTGGACAGTTGGCTGAAATATGACCCCGTTCACGGCATTTCCAACACTGTCTCAGGTCTGGGGGTTCAGACGGGGAGACCTTTCTGGGCCTGGGGACTTCCGACAGGGAAGCATCAGCCATTGCCTCACACATGTCCCCTCGGGGCTGAGACGGTCTATCAGCAGTCCCCCTGACCCCAACAGCTGGAACTCTCTTACCAGGAGGTGTCGGAGGCCGGGAACTCCGAAATGATGACCGCTCGGACGGCTGGGCATGGAGGTAGTCTTTGGTGGCGAAGTACCTCTCTATCAGGCTGACCAGTTGATTGGCGTCTTTGGGGTCTCCCTGTCCGACCCAGTGCTGCACCTCAGGAGGAAGGGCCCAGATGTACCAGTCCATCACAACTTTTTCGACCATTTGGGCAGGGTTGCTGATGTCAGGCTCCAGCCACTTCTTTACCAGATAAATCAGGTCATACATTTGTGAGCGAGCAGGCATCAGACAGCAGTACTGATGAAAACTGGCCGCAACTAGTTTTATTGAAAGCTCACAGCAAGAAACATAAATCAAACCATAAAACAAAATCCTAAGCCTGGCAGGCTGCTAACTAGACACAGTTCCCTCACTACCGTGGTCTAGGCTCTAGCAGCCTGGCCAAAACAACACATATAATGTAGTTACCAGAGCGTGGCTTCCAGGAGACTTCCAGCGGCGTCTGAAGCCAGATTCAGACTGAGAGCCCTGTCTGTGTAACTCTACCACCTATTTCTGGCTGCTTAATTGGACAGCTGAGTGCACTCAGGGTTAAGCTGCAAGCCTGTACTGGATGGGGAGTGGAGTGAACGTCGTACTGCCATCCTACCTTCACTCCAACATTCTTCATGCCACCCAGCTAAGAAACCTGGGCGAGATATACACCCCGTCCAGTACGCACCCCTTCACTGTCTCACACCATGTATAAGTATATAAGGGGACAATTCAAATATCTCTCTGAGGATCTGTTTATACCAAGGAAGGTGACGGTCACAAGGGGGCAATATCTGCGTCTGGAGGAGAGAAGGTTTTTCCACCAACATAGAAGAGGATTCTTTACTGTTAGAGCAGTGAGAATCTGGAATTTCTTGCCTAAGGAGACGGTGATGGTGAACTCAGTTGAGGAGTTCAAGAGAGACCTGGATGTCTTCCTGGAGAGTAACAATATTGTATCTTACAGTTATTAGGTTACTAAGAAGGACGTAGATCTGGGGATTTATTCTGATGGAATATAGGCTGAACTGGATGGACAAATGTCTTTTTTCGGCCTTGCTAACTATGTTACTATGTTGTTATGCTTGCTCTTCCCTCTATGGTCTTCAGTGCATGTTTTTACCGCAGCCATGTACTGCATTCTCACTACAGGCCAAGACTTTTTTCCGGAGGTCATGGCCTATCACTCCAGAGCATTGTAAGGGACATACAACTTGCTGAGAAAAACTTCACTAGAAATTGAATTTCCTGATTAAATCTGCACAGTTTGTCATATTCCAATCCCAACTGCACTTATAACCATATTTTATTCACCAAAAGACATAAAATACATATAAGAAGTTGATAGACATTTATTCATAAGATTTGAAAAAAAAAACTGATTTAGAAATTGAAGGCAGCAACACGTCATAAAAGTTGGAACAGGGTTAAAAGGTTAAAAAAAAGGCTAGAAAAGTAAGTGGTACTAATGAAAACAAGTGGGAAATCAATTTTCAACTAAGTCACATGACTATGTTTCTAAAGGGAATCTGTCAGAAGGTTTTTGCTATGTAATCTGAAGACAGCATTTCAGTGATGCCTCTCTTATCAAGCTATGTTTGCCTGCAATGATTGTTTTAGAACCCGAAGCTTATTATTGCTGTGACTCAGCAGCACATGCCTCCTGTTCAAGTAACGCCGCCTCCCGTGACAGGCACCTCACTGTCTATAAACATTGTATATACAGAGCCTGGTGTGGGTGGCGATAGCTTCCTCAGCTGTGCTGCATGCTAAATCTAAAAGCTCTGATTGTGTTAGAACGGCTGCACCCAGTAATCTAAGTGATAGATCGTTGGATTCAGCTTCTCTTTGCCTTCATCAAGATGCTCTCAGATGAGCTAGCAAAAACCTGGTGACATATTTCCTTTGAAAGATCATGTTAAAGAAGCAGAATCTCTCAGAAGTAAATATGGTTAGAGGTTCACCAATTTGTGAGCTACTGTGTTTAAAAATTGTGGAATAATTTCAGAAAAATGTTCCTGAATGTAAAAATATAAAGACTGTGAATATCATAATATAAACAGTACATCATATAATTAAATGATCACGGATTCTGGAGAAATCCATGAGCACAAGGAACATGGTCAACTGTCAATATTGGCTGATTAATGTGGAGAAGCCGAAAAAACAATGGTTCAATAGTGTCTATTTTTTCTTTACTGTAATATTGGATGATTGTGATCTATAGGCCCTCAGGTGGCACTACATTAAAAACAGGCATGACTCTCATACAAATCACTGTATGACTACAGAAGTACTTAACTGTGACCACACTTCGCAATGCAAACCACAAATGCAATTCAAAACTCTACCATGCAAAAAGAACCCATATATTAACACAATCCAAAAACGCCGCCAACTTCTCTGTTCCAAATCTCACTTAAAATGGATTGAGGCATAATGAAAACGGTTCTGTGGTCAGATGAATCAAAATATGAAATTCATTATGGAAACCACAGACTTACGAGATTAGGGACTATCCAGTTTGCTATCAGCACACAATTCAAAATCTTGCACCTCTGATGGTATGAGATTACAGTACTGCCTATTGCAGGAGCAGTTGACACATTTTAAAAGTCACTATCAATTTTGAGCATAATACAGAGGTTTTAGAACAACATAGGCTCCAATCCAGACAATCTCTATTTCAGTGAAGGCACTGAATATTTCAGCAAGACAATGTTAAACCATGCAATGTATCCAACATAATAGAATGGCTACACTGAAGAAGAGCTTTAGTGATTAACTTGTCACCTGGAGTCCAGACCTTTCACCAGCAGAAAAAATTTGGTGCATTATGAAATTAAAAATCTGGCAAAGATACATGGGTCAAGATGGAGAATTTGTCTACATTACAACTATAAAAGCTCACACTCATCTGCTTTTAAATTAGGCAAGTGCAATCCAATAAAAAATTGGATTGCACTTTGACTAATGTTGTTGAATGACTACGTAGTCATCTGTGATTTGTTTTCTTAGCTTGGATCAGACTGAGAAAAAAAATCGCAGCATTCTGTAAGTCGCCGCCTATATCAGACGAGACTCGCCAATGCAAGTAAATGGGTGCAAGAAAAAAAAATCGCACAGTACGCGGACCATGCGTGTGCCGTCCGATTTTTATGCACCCGTCTCATAGGAAACCCGACGTTTCATCAGCCAAGTACAGTAAATTCACAGAGTGAACCATCAGAATAGAATAGATAGAATAAATATACTGCATAAAATGGAATAGATGGATAGAAAGATGTCAGTGACTTATATAGTTAGTGCAGTGCATGTAGATGTATTTAGCTTAAAAATAAATAAAAGAAAAAATAGCATGGGGTCCCCACATTAACCAGCTGAGGGAAAGCAGAAAGCTGGGGGCTGGTGTTATCATTCTGGGAAGGGCCCACTATCCATGAATCTTTCCAGCTTATTAATATCAGCTCCCTGCTGTCTGCGTAGCCTTACCACTATGAGTGTGCGAAAATAGAAGAAATGCATCTTATTCTTGGATTGCTGAGCATAAAGAAATTTGTCTTCTGCCTCACTACACCATGCTTAGTCAGCTGAGAAAATATATTTCTCCTTCAGCAGCAGCACAAGTATATGCTCATAATAGAGCTCCCTTGTCAGTTGAGACACAGGTCTCAGAAGCTGACATGTGGCTAGAATGGGCTGCTGTGTGAAATATGTAATGGGGGCAATTTTGTTACATTCCAGGAGCATCCCATTAAATAGACTCAATATCAGTCTATCATACAATAGGTCATTCCTCCAATTCAAACCATGTGGTCATCGTGTATTTAAAACAAAAATGTAATGTCCTTCTGTAAGTCATAGTGCTGTATGCCAGTCACCAGTTCTATAAGCATTATATGCATGTTCAATGCTATGAAAAAATGATTCAAACTTCTGTCTGGCAGCTCGTGATACTCCTGTTTTTCTATTTAGACTATCACATACAGTACAGACCAAAAGTTTGGACACACCTTCTCATTTAAAGATTTTTCTGTATTTTCATGACTATGAAAATTGTAAATTCACACTGAAGGCATCAAAACTGTGAATTAACACATGTGGAATTATATACTTAACAAAAAAGTGTGTAACAACTGAAATTATGTCTTATATTCTAGGTTCTTCAAAGTAGCCACCTTTGCTTTGATGACTGTTTTGCACACCCTTAGCATTCTCTTCATGAGTTTCAAGAGGTAGTCATCGGAAATGGTTTTCACTTCACAGGTGTGCCCTGTCACGTTTAATAAGTGGGATTTCTGGCCTTATAAATGGGGTTGAGACCATCAGTTGTGTTGTGCAGAAGTCTGGTGGATACACAGCTGATAGTCATACTGAATAGACTGTTAGAATTTGTATTACGGCAAGAAAAAAGCAGCTAAATAAAGAAAAATGAGTGGCCATCATTACTTTAAGAAATGAAGGTCAGTCAGTCTGAAAAATTGGGAAAACTTTGAAAGTGTCCCCAAGTGCAGTTGCAAAAACCATCAAGCGCTACAAAGAAACTGGATCACATGAGGACCGCCCCAGGAAAGAAAGACCAAGAGTCACCTCTTCTTCTGAGGATAAGTTTATCCGAGTCACCAGCCTCAGAAATCGCAGGTTTACAGCAGCTCAGATTAGAGACCAGGTCAATGCCGCACAGAGTTCTAGCAGCAGACACATCTCTACAACAACTGTTAAGAGGAGACTTTGTGCAGCAGGCCTTCATGGTAAAATAGCTGCTAGGAAACCACTGCTAAGGACAGGCAACAAGCAGAAGAGACTTTTTTGGGCTAAAGAACACAAGGAATGGACATTAGACCAGTGGAAATCTGTGCTTTGGTCTGATGAGTCCAAATTTGAGATCTTTAGTTCCAACCACCGTGTCTTTGTGCGACGCAGAAAAAGTGAACGGATGGACTCTATATGGTTCCCACCGTGAAGCATGGAGGAAGAGGTGTGATGGTGTGGGGGTGCTTTGCTGGTGACACTGTTGGGGATTTATTCAAAATTGAAGGCATACTGAACCAGCATGGCTACCACAGCATCTTGCAGCGGCATGCTATTCCATCCGGTTTCCGTTTAGTTGGACCATCATTTATTTTTCAACAGGACAATGACCCCAAACACACCTCCAGACTGTGTAAGGGCTATTTGACCAAGAAGGGGAGTGATGGTGTGCTACGCCAAATGACCTGACCTCCACAGTCACCAGACCTGAGCCCAATCGAGATGGTTTGGGGTGAGCTGGACCGCAGAGTGAAGGCAAAAGGGCCAACAAGTGCTAAGCATCTCTGGGAACTCCTTCAAGACTGTTGGAAGACCATTTCCGGTGACTACCTCTTGAAGCTCATCAAGAGAATGCCAAGAGTGTGCAAAGCAGTAATCAAAGCAAAAGATGGCTACTTTGAAGAACCTAGAATATAAGACATATTTTCAGTTATTTCACACTTTTTTGTTAAGTATATAATTCCCACATGTGTTAATTCATAGTTTTGATGCCTTCAGTGTGAATGTACAATTTTCATACTCATGAAAATACAGAAAAATCTTTGAATGAGAAGGTGTGTCCAAACTTTTGGTCTGTACTGTATGTGTCCTGCAATATGTTTTTTTTTTACTGTGACTGTCATGCTACCAACATATTTCAGATTGTAGGAGGAACACTCTTTAATATATTTGATATGTGAAGCGTTCTAATTCATAAATTAATTTGGTGTATGTGAACTGAGTGCCTCTGCTTTTTTTTAAAAAAAAAAAAAAATACAAAACAAACCATGAGAGCTACAGTCAGGGCCAGAAATATTTGGACAGTGACACAATTTTTGCGAGTTGGGCTCTGCATACCACCACATTGGATTTGAAATGAAACCTCTACAACAGAATTCAAGTGCAGATTGTAACGTTTAATTTGAAGGGTTGAACAAAAATATATGTTAGAAAATGTAGGAATTGTACACATTTCTTTACAAACACTCCACATTTTAGGAGGTCAAAAGTAATTGGACAAATAAACATAACCCAAACAAAATATTTTTATTTTCAAATTTTGTGGCGAATCCTTTGGAGGCAATCACTGCCTTAAGTCTGGAACCCATGGACATCAACAAACGCTGGGTTTCCTCCTTCTTAATGCTTTGCCAGGCCTTTACAGCTGCAGCCTTCAGGTCTTGCTTGTTTGTGGGTCTTTCCCTCTTAAGTCTGGATTTCAGCAAGTGAAATGCATGCTCAATTGGGTTAAGATCTGGTGATTGACTTGGCCATTGAAGAATGTTCCACTTTTTTGCACTCATGAACTCCTGTGTAGCTTTGGCTGCATGCTTGGGGTCATTATCCATCTGTACTATGAAGCGCCGTCCAATCAAGTTTGCAGCATTTGGCTGAATCTGGGCTGAAAGTATATCCCGGTACACTTCAGAATTCATCCGGCTACTCTTGTCTGCTGTTATGTCATCAATAAACACAAATAACCCAGTGCCATTGAAAGCCATGCATGCCCATGCCATCACGTTGCCTCCACCATGTTTTGCAGAGGATGTGGTGTGCCTTGGATCATGTGCCGTTCCCTTTCTTCTCCAAACTTTTGGCTTCCCATCATTCTGGTACAGGTTGATCTTTGTCTCATCTGTCCATAGAATACTTTTCCAGAACTGAGCTGGCTTCTGGAGGTGTTTTTCAGCAAATTTAACTCTGGCCTGTCTATTTTTGGAATTGATGAATGGTTTGCATCTAGATGTGAACCCTTTGTATTTACTTTCATGGAGTCTTCTCTTTACTGTTGACTTAGAGACAGATACACCTACTTCACTGAGAGTGTTCTGGACTTCAGTTGATGTTGTGAACGGGTTCTTCTTCACCAAAGAAAGTATGCGGCGATCATCCACCACTGTTGTCTTCCGTGGGCTCCCAGGTCTTTTTGGATTGATGAGTTCACCAGTGCTTTCTTTCTTTCTCAGGATGTACCAAATTGTAGATTTTGCCACTTCTAATGTTGTAGCAATTTCTTGGATGGGTTTTTTTCTGTTCTTGCAGCTTAAGGATGGCTTGTTTCACCTGCATGGAGAGCTCCTGTGACCGCATGTTTCCTTCACAGCAAAACCTTCCAAATGCAAACACCACACCTCAAATCAACTCCGGCCCTTTCATCTGCTTAATTGAGAATGACATAACAAAGGGATTGCCCACACCTGTCCATGAAATAGCCTTGGAGTCATTTGTCCAATTACTTTTGGTCCCTTTAAAAACAGGGTGGCACATGTTAAGGAGCTGAAACTCCTAAACCCTTCATCCAATTTTAATGTGGATACCCTCAAATGAAAGCTGAAAGTCTGGACTTCAACTGCATCTGAATTGTTTTGTTTCAAATTCATTGTGGTAATGTCTACTGTAGAACCAAAATTAGATAAATGTTGTCTCTGTCCAAATATATATGGACCTAACTGTATGTTCCTTGAGATGCATCTTCTCTATATACACTAGGTGATAAAATATTCCAGTTGTTTTCCCTCTTTTAGTTAAACATTTTTATGAAGTTTTCTAGTATTATATCTTGATTGAGGACTGACAAGTATTTGTTCACTCTATTAGTAATCTGTTTTCACATTACTATACATTATAATGAATATTATATTGTAATTATTTGTTTTATTTGTAGCTGTATTTTGAGTTCTACCAATTTTGAAAATTAAAATCTGTGTTTTATCCTCCAGGCCTAGTTGAGCTTTGCAGAGAATCCAATTTCTATAAACCCTTTATCGTAACGTATTATCATTTGTTTGCTCTGTATGTTGTATGTTACATATTCGTTATCTGATCATGCTCTTCTGATGCGTTTTGGGTGTGAAGCTGTTTGTGTTCAGTATGGTGTTTCCGGCCAGAGGCTTTCTATTAATAGCTGTAGAAATTTGGCTGTTTGTGTGGCTCCCTTTAGATGTATATCTACGAAATTAGCTGAACTTTGATGAAATGTTCCTGGAAATGTTAAATTAATTTCATTATTCTTCAAGAGCAGAAAAAAAATAGCATGATTTTTCCACCATACTATCAACACATCATAATGTCAATAACAAATGATGGATGACGTGTATAAGTTATTTTTATTATTACAGTTAAACTTCTCTCACTATGCAGCAAGAAAGTTTGCAAAGGTTGAGGAAAATGTTGACCTCATCACTGATACTTTCATTTGCACGAAAAATTCTTTTTTTGAAACAAAAATAATTGAAAAAAATAAATAAAAAATTATGTTACCTTGAGGTTTAAGAATGTGAAATCTACCTGAATTCAATGTGAATGCTATGGAATACTATCCAAATGTTTATTTGATCTTATGTCTTTGATAGTCAAATATGAAGAGGAATGACTTACAGAAATTAAAGGAATCTGTCAGTAAGATCTAGCCTCCTAAGCAGTCTATTAGGGCACGTAGGTCATAGAAAGTTTAATAAAATAATACCTTGATATCTGCTCTCTGATATCTTGTTCCATGTTTTTCTTATATGTAAATGACCTATTAAGATCTACGGGTCGAAACACCGAACTGCATGAGAATCTGCTTCCAGAACTTATCTTAAATGAAAGGGGAATTACCAGTGTGAACCAAATAATTACTGACACTTTGCTCTCTTAATTACGCACACAGCTCTGCAGTGATATCAGAGCTAATACAGTAAAGTATACTGGTCAAAAAAATAAAGGGAACACTTAAACAACAGAATATAACTCCAAGTAAATCAAACTTCTGTGAAACTGTCCACTTAGGAAGCAACACTGATTGACAATCAATGTCACATGCTATCATTTTGCTATCATTTGCTGGGGCAGTAGTGTGCGAGAAGCTGACGCTAATAAGCTCAACAAACTTATCAAGAAGGCAAGTGCAGCTGTTGGTCTCCATCTTGACTCTTTAGAGGAGGTATTGGAGGATATAATTCAGAAAAAGTGTAAGGCTATAATGAACAATAATACACACCCCCTATACGAGCTGTTCTTGAAGCAGAAGAGCACATTCAGCAGCCGTCTAATCGTACTAAGGTGCAAGAAGGAGAAATTCAGGAAATCGTTTGTACCTACTGCTATGGGGATGTATAATAATTTCCTAAGGGTGGTAGAAAATAATGACTGATGGCTGGTGTATTAATGTCAATTAACATTGTCTTATATACACCCGAACTACACACTTTTATTATTTATTTATTATGTAATGTTGGTATACCTGTGCAAGATTTGTGTCCTAATATTTTATGTACTTCTGTTTGTATTGCTGCTGTAATACTGTAATTTCCCCCCGGGATCAATAAAGTGTATCGTATCGTATGCAGTTGTGCAAATGGAATAGACAACAGATGGAAATTATTGCCAATTATCAAGACACACTCAATAAAGGAGTGGTACTGCAGGTGGGGACCACAGACCACATCTCAGTATCAATGCTTTCTGGCTGGTGTTTTGGTCACTTTTGAAAGTTGTTTGTGCTTTCACACTCGTGGTAGCATGAGATGGACTCTACAACCCACACAAGTGGCTCAGGTAGTGCAGCTCATCCAGGATGGCACATCAATGTGAGCTGTGGCAAGAAGTATTGCTGTGTCTGTCAGCGTAGTGTCCAGAGGCTGGAGGCGCTATTAGGAGACAGGCCAGTACACCAGGAGACGTGGAGGGGGCCGTAGGAGGGCAACAACCCAGCAGCAGGACCACTACCTCCACCTTTGTGCAAGGAGGAACAGGAAGAGCACTGCCAGAGCCCTGAAAAATGCCATCCAGCAGGCCACAAATGTGCATGTGTCTGCACAAATGGTTAGAAACCGACTCCATGAGGATGGTCTGAGTGCACAACGACCACAGATGGGGGTTGTGCTCACAGCCCAATACCATGCAGGACACTTGGCATTTGCCAAAGAACACCAGGATTGGCAAATTCACCACTGGCGCCCTGTGCTCTTCACAGATGAAAGCAGGTTCACAATGAGCACATGTGACAGTCTGGAGATGCTGTGGAGAGCGATCTGCTGCCTACAACATCCTTTAGCATGACTGGTTTGGCAGTGGGTCAGTAATGGTGTGGGGTGGCATTTCTTTGGAGGGCCGCACAGCCCTCCATGTGCTCGCCAGAGGTAGCCTGACTGCCATTAGGTACCGAGATGAGATCGTCAGACCCCTTGTGAGACCATATGCTGGTGCGGTTGGCCCTGCGTTCCTCCTAATGCAGAACAATTGTCTCATTACTAAAATATTTGCAGCTGCAGTCATCTCACAGTGCTTCAGCTTCTATCTCACACACAGCCAGTGCGAAGAAGGGCATTGCAGCAGAGCTGGTAGCACTGGGAGAAAACATCTGCAAATGTCCTTGTTGTGTTTGTAATTGGGTAAGATTCACCTTTACTTTTTCTATGAAAAGTTACTAAATAACATTTCCCACATGTCTACCTTACATCAGCACAATTTTGAAAAAAATTTTTTTTTGTTAGGAAGTTATAAGGGTTTAAAAATAGTTAAGCAGCGATTTCTCATTTTTACAACAAATTACAAAAACCATTTTTCTAAGGGACCTCATGAAGTCACTTTGAGAGTTTATATGGCAGAAAATTCCAAAAGTGAACATTATAAAAACTGCACCTAATGTATTCAAAACCACATTTAAGAAGTTTATTTACCCTTCAGATGTTCACAGGAATTTTTAGAATGTGAAGAAAAAAATGAACATTTAACTTTAGTCACAAAAATTACATTTTACAAACAATTTTTTATTTTCACAAGGGTAAAAGGAGAAAATTGACAGATAAAGTTGTCCAATTTCTCCTGAGTATGCCGATACCCCATATGTGGCGGAAAACCACTGTTTGGGTGCACGGCAGGGCTTGGAAGGGAAGGAGTGCCATTTGACTATTTCAAACTAAAATTGGCTGGAATTGAGATCAGACACCATGTCGCGTTTGGGGAGCCCCTGATGTGCCTAAACAGTGGAAAACCCCCACAAGTGACACCATTTTGTTAATGTCACGGGTGTGTCGCCACGAAGATCATCACGATTACACAGCCTGACTTCTTGCAGCTGAGTTTTTGGTGCTTTGTATTTTTCGGCAGTGAGGGAGTTAATTCTCTCTCTCTGTGCTAGATGAGGCCCAGCCTCGCCCAGCTGCAGTCAATGCTGCAGTAGTGGGACTCCTTCAAATACCTGCCAGTCTGTTAGGGAAGTTGTCGGTGAAAGCATTCCTTGCAGATAAACAGAGCGGCTTGTGGTATTTTGGAGTTTGGAGTGAAGTTTACTTTGTGTGTTTTTTTCCCTTCCTCGCTTTATTATTTATCTCCTTACCCGTTGGTGTTCCCTCTGTTGTTGTGGTGCGAGTTTTTGTATGCAAGGTGTTTTTTTGGTTTTCCCCTTGTACTGTCTCGTTCGTCTAGTACTGTGTGTTGGCTTATATTATCCTGTCCCCTGTTGTTGTGATCGGGGTCCTTCTCAGGACTAGATTACTGAGGTTCAGGGATCCTCAGGATATAGGGGTTACGCTGGCGGCCTGGACCTCTGTACCTTTAACAGTACCTCCAGGTAGAGGGATTTGTTAGGGCCCCAGCTTAGGGTCAGCTTAGGCCCCTGACCTCCTGTACGCAGAGACTGCGTGACATTTTCACCGACCGACAAAAGATTCTCTCCAGCTACCATGGATCCAGTAGCCAGTCTTGCTCGGCAGTTGCAGAGTTTGTCCATGGATCTGGCGGACGTTAAGTCCAAGGTTTTGTATCCCCCGGAGCAAGCCGGACCAGAACCTAAAGTAGCTCTCCCTGACAGGTTGTCATGGGTGTATCGCCACGAGGATCGTCGCGATTACACACTCTGACTTCTCACAGCTGAGTTGCTGTTTCTTTGTGTTTGGTAATGAGGGAGTTAATTTTACCTAGCTCTTTGCTAAGACTAGGTCCAGCCTCGCCCGGCTGCTTTTGATTATGTTCTAATTAGATTCCTTCATATACCTGCCAGTCTGCTTGTTAGATGCCGGTGAAAGCATTCATGTAGTCTAGCAGACTGGATCGGTTCTGAGAATACTTAAGCTAAGAGCTCCTTAGTTGTTTTTACTCTTATAGCTTATAGTTTATCTCTGAGACCTTAGGTGTTCCTACTGTGTGTGAGTGTTGTATGTAAGACTTTATTTACTTTATTTCTTGTCTTTCTTGTATGTCTTTCTGTTCATTAACCGTTACCTGTTCATTCCCTTTGGTGGTAATCAGGGTCCTTCTTAGGACTAGATTACAGTTGGCAGGGATTGATAGGAGACAGGGTTTACGCTGGTGGCCTGGACCTCTGTACCTTTAACAGTACCTCCAGGTAGAGGGATTAGTTAGGACCCCAGTTTAGGGTCAGCATAGACCCCGGTCACCCTCTAGCCGGAGACAGCGTATAACGGATTCCGTATTGACCCACTGGACATTCTGTCAGGTAATTCTATGTTATTATATATCTATGCGCATGTTATATAGTATGTTGCCCTTTTGATATAGATTACTGTCATCACATACATATATATATATATATATATATATATCTGCTATACAGCGTGACATTTTCACTGGCCCTACTAAAGATTCTCCCCAGCTGTCATGGATCCAGTAGCCCAGCTGGCCCGGCAGTTGCAGGGGTTGTCCATGGAGTTGGCAGACATTAAGTCCAAGGTTTTGTCCCCCCCGGAGCAAACCAGATCTGAACCTAAGGTTGCTCTCCCGGACAGGTTCACTGGTGGGCGGGACAAATTTTTTACTTTCCGGGAGGCATGTAAATTGTACTTTCGGCTGCGGCCTCGGTCATCTGGGAGTGAAGAGCAGAGGGTGGGAATTGTTATCTCGCTCTTACAAGGGGACCCTCAATCTTGGGCGTTCTCTATTCCTCCAGGCTCCCCAGATCTCCAGTCAGTGGATCGATTTTTTACTGCCCTGGGTCTGGTATATGATGATCCGGATCGAGTTTCCCTTGCTGAAACAAAGTTACGTAAAATACGGCAAGGAAATCGTCCAGCGGAGGAATATTCTTCTGAGTTCCGTAGATGGGCAACAGATACTCAGTGGAATGACCCAGCTCTTAGGAGCCAGTTTTGTCAAGGGTTGTCTGACAAATTAAAAGATGTGTTGGCTCAGTATGATTCTCCTCCATCACTGGAGGCTGCTATGGCCCTCGCTATTCGCATTGATAGACGAATTCGGGGAAGACGCGAGGTAACTCCGCCTCCCGTGATGACTCCACCTACTACTAAAGTCCCTTATACTGAGGTTCCCCTGGTCTGTTCTGAGGAACCCATGCAGTTGGGAGGGACATCTTTTTGTAGGAGGGAATCGGCGGTGCACCGCAAGACTAGAAGGTGTTTCTTTTGCGGGAGAGAGGGACATTTTGTTGGGGGGTGTCCATCCCGGGCCTCTTTGAGCAAAGGAGTTAACCTGGGAGTGTGTATTTCGTCCCCAAATCCCTCTCAGTTTCTCGTGCCTGCGGAGGTGGTGATTGGTACTAGAACTGAGAGGATTTCTGTTTTTCTTGATAGTGGGTCCGGGGCTAATCTGGTGGACGCTCGGTTTGCCCAGGTGCATGGTATGCAACTGAGTGTATTGGCCAAACCGGTCCCTATAGTATCTATTGATTCTAGACCTCTCGGTCAAGGTAGCTTGGTACAAGCTGTTCATAACATAGATCTTCGAGTAGGGGCAATACATAAAGAGCAATTGTCTTGTTATGTGTTGGAGGGTCTACCCACTCCTATTGTGTTGGGACTTCCTTGGTTGGCTAAACATAACCCAGTGATTGATTGGCAATCCGGAAAGATAAGCCAGTGGGGTGAATTTTGCAGGAATAACTGCATGAGCACGGTCATCGGTGCGGTTGTGCCTAGGACTTTGTCTCCTTTTCTGGAGGACTTTGGGGAGATGTTCTCAGAGGAGGGGTGTAAAGAGTTACCTCCTCATCGCGCATATGACTGCTCAATAAAGTTGCTTCCTGATGCCTTATCTCGTACTTTCCCAGGGGCCGGGAAGACGGATGATCCGGTTCCTATTCCTCAGGAGGGAGTTGTAGTGTCAGCTGTATGCTCTGAGCTTGAGGGGGAGGTATTGGGGGCTCAGGGGGACGCCCCTGGGGACTTCCAGGGAGACTGATAGTTCCAGATTGGTTAAGACTGAAGGTTACGGGGAACCGTTACAAACGGATGGCTGATAGGGGGAGAGTTTCTGGTCTAGATCTGAAGGTGAACGATCTGGTTTGGTTGTCTACCAGGAATATAAAACTTAAAGTTTCCTCCTGGAGGTTGGGTCCCAGATTCATCGGGCCGTACAGGATCAGTTCCATAATTAATACTGTGGCATTTCGTCTGGACCTCCCTCCTACGTTTAAAATTCATAATGTGTTTCACAAGTCATTACTTAAAAAGTATGTGGCACCAGTCATACCGTCACCTCTACCTCCTCCTTCAGTGGTGGTCAATGATAACGTGGAATTTCATGGGTCGAAAATCATTGACTCACGTCTCAGTCGCCGATCCCTTCAGTACTTGATTCATTGGAGGGGGTATGGTCCTGCGGAGAGGACGTGGGTCCCTGCGTCTGATGTTAACGCAGATCGATTGGTTCGGACCTTTCACACAACTCACCCGGGCAGACCTGGCCCTGAGGGTCCGGAGTCCCCTCGTAGAGGGGGGGTACTGTCATGGGTGTATCGCCACGAGGATCGTCGCGATTACACACTCTGACTTCTCACAGCTGAGTTGCTGTTTCTTTGTGTTTGGTAATGAGGGAGTTAATTTTACCTAGCTCTTTGCTAAGACTAGGTCCAGCCTCGCCCGGCTGCTTTTGATTATGTTCTAATTAGATTCCTTCATATACCTGCCAGTCTGCTTGTTAGATGCCGGTGAAAGCATTCATGTAGTCTAGCAGACTGGATCGGTTCTGAGAATACTTAAGCTAAGAGCTCCTTAGTTGTTTTTACTCTTATAGCTTATAGTTTATCTCTGAGACCTTAGGTGTTCCTACTGTGTGTGAGTGTTGTATGTAAGACTTTATTTACTTTATTTCTTGTCTTTCTTGTATGTCTTTCTGTTCATTAACCGTTACCTGTTCATTCCCTTTGGTGGTAATCAGGGTCCTTCTTAGGACTAGATTACAGTTGGCAGGGATTGATAGGAGACAGGGTTTACGCTGGTGGCCTGGACCTCTGTACCTTTAACAGTACCTCCAGGTAGAGGGATTAGTTAGGACCCCAGTTTAGGGTCAGCATAGACCCCGGTCACCCTCTAGCCGGAGACAGCGTATAACGGATTCCGTATTGACCCACTGGACATTCTGTCAGGTAATTCTATGTTATCATATATCTATGCGCATGTTATATAGTATGTTGCCCTTTTGATATAGATTACTGTCATCACATACATATATATATATATATATATATATATATATATATCTGCTATACAGCGTGACACAGGTTCACTGGGGGGTGGGACAAGTTTTTTGTTTTCCGGGAGGCATGTAAATTGTACTTTCGGCTGCGGCCTCGGTCATCGGGGAGTGAAGAACAAAGGGTGGGAATTATCATCTCGCTCCTACAAGGGGACCCACAATCATGGGCGTTCTCTCTTCCCCGGGCTCCCCGGCTCTCCAGTCAGTGGATAGGTTTTTTGTTGCTCTGGGTCTCGTATATGATGACCCGGATCGGATCTCCCTTGCTGAATCTAAGTTACGTAGGATCCAGCAGGGAGATCTTCCGGCGGAGGAATTCTGTTCGGAGTTCCGTAGGTGGGCCACGGACACCCAGTGGAATGACCCGGCACTTAGGAGCCAGTTTTGTCAAGGTTTATCTGACAAATTAAAGGATGTGTTGGCACAGTATGACCCTCCCGCGTCACTGGAAGCCGCTATGGCCCTTGCTATTCGCATTGACAGACAGCATCGGGAGAGTGCGGGGTAACTCCGCCCCCTGTGATGACTCCACCTTCTTCAAGGGTCGCTTATATGGAGGTTTCCCTGGTCAGTCCAGAGGAGCCTATGCAATTAGGAGGGACATCATTTCAGGGGAGGGGACCGGCGGTGCGCCACAAGACAGGAAGGTGTTTCTTCTGCGGGAGAAAGGGACATTTTATTGGGGGGTGTCCATCCCGTCCTTTGCAGAATAAAGGGTCGTCGGAAAACTATTGATCCCAGGTTGTGTGGTGGACGGCAATCTGGGAGTAGGAATTTCGTCCCTAGGTTCGTCTCAGTTTCTCGTACCGGCGGAGATGGTGGTGGGTACGAGAACTGAGAGGATATCTGTTCTTCTGGATAGTGGGGCCGGGGCTAATCTGGTGGACGCTCGGTTTGCCCGGGTTCAAGGTATGCGATTGAGTGTGTTGGCTAAACCCATCCCCATATTCTCGATCGACGCCAGGCCTCTCGGTCAGGGAAGTTTTTTGCAAGCGGTGCATAACGTAAAACTTCAAGTGGGAGCGATACATAAAGAACTGTTGTCTTGTTACGTGTTGGAGGGTCTTCCCACTCCTATAGTGTTGGGCCTTCCTTGGTTAACTAAGCATAACCCTGTTATTAATTGGCAATCCAGAGAGATAAGCCAATGGAGTGAATTCTGTAATAAAAACTGCATGAATACGGTCATCGGTGCGGTCACTCCTAGGGTCTTACCTCCATTTCTGGCGGACTTTGAAGATGTATTCTCGGAGAAAGGGTGTCAGGAACTACCTCCTCATCGCGTGTATGACTGTTCTGTAAAACTGCTTCCTGAGGCCAAGTTACCTAAATCTAGGTTGTATAATCTATCTGGTCCAGAGAGGCAGGCCATGAAGGATTATATTTCATTCTGAAAGTCTGGCTAAGGGGCATATTAGACCTTCATCTTCCCCGGTGGCCGCGGGGTTCTTCTTTGTGAAGAAGAAAGATGGAGGCCTACGCCCTTGCCTGGATTTCCGTGAACTTAATCGGATTACGGACCGAGATCCGTATCCGCTCCCACTTATTCCCGATCTCTTCAATCAGATCGTGGGCGCCAAATGGTTCTCTAAGTTGGATCTCAGGGGGGCGTACAATCTGATTAGGATGAAGGAGGGGGATGAGTGGAAGACGGCGTTTAACACTCCGGAGGGGCATTCTGAGAACCTTGTCATGCCATTCGGTCTGACTAATGCCCCGGCGGTGTTTCAACACTTTGTAAATGACATTTTTCCGCGCCTGGTGGGACAGTTTGTTGTCATATATCTGGATGATATCTTAATTTACTCGCCGGATCTTGTGTCTCATCAGGAGCATGTTAGGCAGGTGTTACAGATCTTGCGGGATAATAAACTGTACGCCAAATGGGAAAAGTGTGTGTTCGCCGTACAGGAACTCCAGTTTTTAGGCTTCCTGGTGTCAGCATCTGGTTTTCGTATGGACCCTGGGAAAGTGCGGGCAGTTCTTGAGTGGGATCTGCCAGAGAATCTTAAGGCACTACAACGTTTCCTGGGGTTTGCTAATTATTACCGGAAATTTATTCGTAATTTCTCGTCCATGGTTAAACCTCTCACAGACATGACAAAAAAAGGGATGGATTTTTCTAGGTGGTCTGACAAGGCTTGTCAAGCATTCTCCTCCTTGAAAAAATGTTTTGCCTCGGCACCCATACTCATTCAACCTGATGTGTCACAGCCGTTCATTGCAGAGGTAGACGCTTCCGAGGTAGGGGTGGGAGCAGTATTGTCACAGGGTTCGTCCCCTAGTAAGTGGCATCCGTGCGCCTTTTTCTCTAAAAAATTGTCGTCCGCTGAGAGGAATTACGATGTCGGCAATAGGGAACTCTTGGCCATTAAGTTAGCTTTTGAGGAGTGGCGCCATTTTTTGGAGGGGGCAGTCCATCCGGTCACCGTCATCACCGATCACAAGAATCTGCTATATCTGGAGTCCGCAAAACGTCTGAATCCCAGACAAGCTAGGTGGTCGTTGTTTTTCACCAGGTTTAATTTTGTCGTCACATATCGTCCTGGGTCAAAAAATGTAAAGGTGGATGCCTTATCTCGTAGTTTCCCTGTGGCCGGGAATACGGATGACCCGGTTCCTATCCTTTAGGAGGGGGTGGTGGTGTCGGCAGTATGCTCTGAGCTTGAGGAGGAGGTATTGGAGGCTCAGGGGGACGCCCCTGTTGGACCTCCAGGGAGACTGTTTGTTCCAGATCAGTTGCGACAAAAGGTGATCGAGGCACACCATAACTCAGCTTTGGCAGGACACCCAGGGAGTAAAGCAACTGTGGATCTCCTCTCGCGTCGGTTTTGGTGGCCTAACTTACATAGGGAGGTGGTAACTTTTGTCGCGTCCTGTGGGGTTTGTGCTCACTCTAAGACCCCACATACCCGTCCGTCTGGAGCCCTCTTACCTTTGAAGATCACGGAGCGTCCTTGGACTCATCTGTCCATGGACTTTATTACGGACCTCCCGCGTCTTCGGGTAAAACGGTCATACTCGTTGTAGTGGACAGGTTCAGCAAGATGGCACATTTCATCACTCTTCCTGCTCTTCCTAATGCTAAAACTCTTGCGCAGGTGTTCATTGGGGAGATTGTGAGGCTTCACGGGGTACCCTCCGATGTGGTGTCTGATCGGGGGACTCAGTTTGTGTCCAAATTCTGGAAGGCATTTTGTACACGGCGGGGGATGCATTTGTCGTTTTCATCGGCTTTTCATCCTCAGACCAATGGTCAGACGGAACGTCTGAACCAGAGCTTGGAGACATATCTCCGGTGTTTTGTGTCAGAGAACCAGGAGGACTGGGCTTCTTTCTTGCCTCTGGCAGAGTTTGCTCTTAATAATAGGCGGAACGAGTCCACGGGTAAGTCCCCGTTTTTTGGGGCATATGGTTTTCACCCCCAGTTTTGTACTTTCAGTAGGGGGGGCTCTTCGAGGGTTCCTGAGGAAGAACGATTTTCGTCATCAATCGCTTCAGTGTGGAGAGGGGTGCTGAATAATCTGAATACTATGGGGAACCGATACAAACGTATGGCTGATAGGAGGAGAGTGTCTGGTCCGGACCTAAGTGTGAACGATCGGGTATGGTTGTCTACCAGGAATATAAAACTTAAGGTTCCCTCCTGGAAACTGGGTCCCAGGTTCATTGGGCCATACAGGATCAGTTCTATAATCCGGTGGCATTTCGTCTTGACCTCCCCCTACGTTTAAAATTCACAACGTGTTCCACAGATCGTTGCTTAAGAGGTATGTGGCGCCGGTGATACCGTCACCTTTACCTCCTCCTCCAGTGGTGGTCAGTGGTAACTTGGAGTTTCAGGTATCAAAAGTCATCGATTCACGCTTTAATCGCCGGTTCCTTCAGTACCTGGTTCATTGGAAGGGGTATGGTCCTGAGGAGAGGATGTGGGTTCCTGCGTCGGATATAAACGCAGACCGATTAATTCGGGCCTTCCACACGACTCACCCGGATAAACCTGGCCCTGAGGGTCCGGAGGCCCCTCGTAGAAGGGGGGGTACTGTCACGGGTGTGTCGCCACCAAGATCGTCACGATTACACAGCCTGACTTCTCACAGCTGAGTTTTTGGTGCTTTGTATTTTTCGGCAGTGAGGGAGTTAATTCTCTCTCTCTGTGCTAGATGAGGCCCAGCCTCGCCCAGCTGCAGTCAATGCTGCAGTAGTGGGACTCCTTCAAATACCTGCCAGTCTGTTAGGGAAGTTGTCGGTGAAAGCATTCCTTGCAGACAAACAGAGCGGCTTGTGGTATTTTGGAGTTTGGAGTGAAGTGTACTTTGTGTGGTTTTTTCCCTTCCTCGCTTTATTATTTATCTCCTTACCCGTTGGTGTTCCCTCTGTTGTTGTGGTGCGAGTTTTTGTATGCAAGGTGGTTTTTTGGTTTTCCCCTTGTACTGTCTCGTTCGTCTAGTACTGTGTGTTGGCTTATATTATCCTGTCCCCTGTTGTTGTGATCGGGGTCCTTCTCAGGACTAGATTACTGAGGTTCAGGGATCCTCAGGAGATAGGGGTTACGCTGGCGGCCTGGACCTCTGTACCTTTAACAGTACCTCCAGGTAGAGGGATTAGTTAGGGCCCCAGCTTAGGGTCAGTTAGGCCCCTGACCTCCTGTACGCAGAGACTGCGTGACAGTTAACTAGCCCCCTAAGGAACTCATCTAGATGTGTGGTGAGCACTTTGAACCCCCAAGTGCTTCACAGAAATGTATAACGTAGAGACGTGAAAAAAAAAATCATATTTTTTTCACAAACATGAACTTTTAGTCCAATTTTTTTATTTTCCCAAGGGTAACAGGAGAAATTGGACACCAAAAGTTGTTGTCCAATTTGTCCTGAGTATGCTGATACCCCTTATGTGGGGGGAACCACTGTTTGGGCGCATGGCAGAGCTCGGAAGGGAAGGAGCGCCATTTGACATTTTCAAACCAAAATTGGCTGGAATTGATATTGAATGTCATGTCGTGTTTGTAGAGTCCCTGATGGTCCTAAACAGTT
The DNA here is from genome assembly GCA_033576555.1 of Oophaga sylvatica. Classification (NCBI taxonomy): domain Eukaryota; kingdom Metazoa; phylum Chordata; class Amphibia; order Anura; family Dendrobatidae; genus Oophaga; species Oophaga sylvatica. Next base: position 510,757,384 of record JARQOD010000002.1, on the reverse strand, counting down.
CAAACCCCCAATTCTAACTCCAACCCTAACCCCAACACACCCTGTTATGTTTCGGTAGCTGAGGAGTGCAGGTAAAAAAGGAAATACACCAGAGAAGTTGGAATCTATGAGATTGCAGTACCCTGACTAACCACCACAACCAGAGGCAGCCGTGGAGCGTTCCTACGTTGGTCCTAGACGCCTCGTCACAGCCTGAGAAACTAACTACACCCAAAGATAGAAAGAGGAAAGCTATCTGCCCCGGAGCAGATCCCCAAAGAACATAGAAAGCCCCCAAACATGTAATGGCGGTTAGACAAGATGAAATACTGACACAGACAGAAAATAGTATGAGCAAACGTTGGGGCCCAAACTACCTAAATAGAAAAGGATAGGAAGGGCACTTACTGCAATCCCAAAAAACCCTGAAAAGCACCAACTCTACTAATTTCAAAATCACCTGAGATCACACGACCTCTACCACCTAAATTAGTTCTCTGGTGTAACAAAATCAAAACAGCAGCCACTGAAAAAACTGGAAAAAGCAAAAGTACAAACATCAGTGGCTGAACTAAACTGAGAGGGCAAAAGCCCCCGGAGGGGACCCTGAAGGCCCTCACAGAAGTGCAGGACAAAATGCAAAAATCAAGCACAAAAACAAAAAGAAGAAAATGTCTTATCTGTTAGCAGGAGATGCAGACACGACACAGCAGGCTACAAAGGAAACAGGACTCAAGGATTGAGACCAGAACAATTGATCACCGGCAACCCTGATGGGAAGGCGACTCCCTTATATAAGACCAGTCAGTAACACTTGATTCCCACTCCTCACAATCTTCACTGGACAGTCCAGTACCGCTTGTAACCACCAGAGGGAGCCTCTGCTCAGAACTCATTTCAAGTCCATTCACAACAGTACCCCCCCTTGAGGAGGGGTCACCGAACCCTCACTTGAGCAACCAGGTCGGTCAGGATGAGTTCTATGATACGCACGAATGAGTCTCCTAGCATGGATGTCCGAAGAAAACACCCAAGAATTGTCTTCCTGACCATAACCTCTCCACTTAACCAAATACTGGAGTTTCCGTCTAGAAAAACGAGAATTCAATATTTTCTCAACCACAAACTCCATATTGCCCTCAACCAGAACAGGGTCAGGAGGCAAAGCAGTAGGAACCACTGGCTCAACAAACCTCTTCAACAAGGACCTGTGGAACACGTTATGGATCTTAAATTTCCCTGGAAGAAGCAAACGAAAAGAAACAGGATTAAGAATCTCCATGATCTTATAAGGTCCAATGAACCTAGGCTTAAATTTAGGAGATGCCACTCTCATAGGAATATTTCTTGAGGACAACCAGACCAAGTCCCCCACTTTAAACCGAGGACCATCAGTCCTATGCCGGTTAGCAAACCGCTGGGCCCTCTCCTGAGAGAGGGATAACCTCTCCACTACCTGGTCCCAAATCTGTTGCATACGCTCCACAACAGAGTCAACACCTGGACAGACAGAAGCCTCCGTCTGTCCTGAAGAAAATCGAGGGTGAAACCCAGAATTACAGAAAAATGGAGACATCAAAGTGGCAGAGCTAGCCCTATTATTAAGAGCAAACTCAGCCAAAGGCAAAAAAGAGACCCAGTCATCCTGATCAGCAGACACAAAGCATCTTAGATAAGTCTCCAATGTCTGGTTTGTTCTCTCAGTTTGACCATTGGTCTGAGGATGAAACGCCGAGGAGAAAGACAATTGAACACCAAGTTTAGAACAAAAGGTCCTCCAAAATCTGGAAACAAACTGGACTCCTCTGTCAGACACAATGTTCTCAGGAATGCCGTGTAAACGAACCACGTACTGAAGGAACAAAGGCACCAATTCAGAGGAGGAAGGCAACTTAGGTAATGGCACAAGATGTATCATCTTGGAAAACCTATCACAAATCACCCAGATGACGGTCATTCTCTGAGAAACAGGGAGGTCGGAAATGAAATCCATAGAGATATGGGTCCATGGTCTCTTGGGCACAGGCAATGGCATCAACAAACCACTAGAGCGAGAGCAAGGCTTGGAGCGAGAGCAAGTCCCGCAGGACTGCACAAATTCCCTGACATCACGAGACAAGGTAGGCCACCAAAAGGACCGACTAACCAAGTCTCTGGTACCAAAAATTCCGGGATGCCCAGCCAACGCGGAACAATGAATCTCAGACATCACACTCTTTTTCCACTGGTCCGGGACAAACAATTTTCCAACAGGGCAGCGCTCGGGCCTATCCTCCTGACAACCCCTCCAGAGCAAGTCTCAAATTGGGTGAGATGGCGGAAAGAACTACACCCTCTTTCAAAATAACAGAAGGATCAGATAACTCAGGAGAGTCCGCAAGGAAACTCCTCGAGAGGGCATCCGCCTTAACATTCTTAGTGCCAGGAAGAAAGGAAACCACAAAATTAAAACGTGTGAAAAACAAGGCCAACCTGGCCTGTCTAGGATTGAGTCGCTTGGCAGATTCCAGATAAACCAGATTCTTATGGTCCGTAAGGACCACCACCTGATGTTTGGCTCCCTCCAGCCAATGTCTCCACTCTTCAGAAGCCCACTTCATGGCCAGTAACTCCCGATTACCCACGTCATAATTACGTTCAGTAGGAGAAAATTTTCGAGAGAAAAAGGCACAAGGGTTACTTTTAGAGGTCTCTGGATCTTTTTGGGACAAAACGGCACCTACCCCAATTTCAGAGGCATCAACCTCCACCTGAAATGGCAGAGAAACATCAGGCTGCCGTAGAACAGGAGCAGAAGTGAATCTCTGCTTAAGTTCCTGAAATGCAGAGACTGCCTCAGGAGGCCAATTCACCACATCAGAACCCTTTCTGGTCAAATCAGTCAATGGTTTAACAATAACCGAGAAATTACCAATAAATTTACGATAAAAATTGGCAAAACCCAAAAATCTTTGAAGAGCCTTCAATGAAGTAGGTTGGACCCAATCACAGATGGCCTGAACCTTGACTGGGTCCATTTCAATAACAGATGGGGACAAAATGAATCCCAGAAATGAGATCCTCTGTACGCCAAAAAGACACTTTGATCCCTTCACATACAGAGCATTCTCTCTCAAAATCTGGAATACAGTTCGAACATGTTTCACATGAGAGTCCCAGTCATTAGAAAAAATCAAGATATCATCCAAATAAACAATCAGAAATTTATCCACAAAATCCCTGAAAATGTCATTCATGAAGGACTGGAAGACAGAAGGAGCATTAGTGAGCCCAAAGGGCATCACAAGGTACTCAAAATGCCCTCAGGGGTATTGAATGCCGTCTTCCATTCATCCCCGTGCTTAATGCGAATAAGGTTATATGCCCCCCTGAGGTCAAGCTTGGTAAACCAAGTAGCGTTTTTCACCCTGGAAAACAGGTCAGAAATCAAAGGTAACGGGTATTGATATTTTACAGTAATATTGTTCAAAAGACGATAATCAATACACGGCCTTAATGAACCATCCTTTTTGGCCACAAAGAAAAAACCGGCACCTAAGGGTGAAGAGGATGGTCTGATATGACCCTTCTCCAATGATTCCTTGATATAAGACCGCATAGCGTCATGTTCAGGTACAGACAAGTTAAAAAGGCGACCTTTAGGGAATTTACTACCAGGCACTAATTCAATAGCGCAGTCATAGCTCCTATGGGGAGGCAAGGATGCAGATTTACTTTCGCTAAACACATCAGAAAAATCAATCAAAAGTCAGGAACATCCTGAGCCTGGGGGGAGGCAGAAAAAAACAGGAGTGTTGGTATTAACACATTGGCAGCCCCAACTGGTTACAGACACAGATTTCCAATCCAAAACAGGATTATGAGACTGTAACCAAGGGAAATCCAGTACGATAATGTCATGCAGATTATACAGAACCAAAAATTTACAGCACTCCTGATGATCAGGTTGAACCCTCATTATCACCTGAGTAGAGAACTGAGGTTTATTCTCAGCCAAAGGGGTAGAATCGATCCCCAGTAGGGGAATAGACTTCTGTAGGGGTATCAAGGGAAACCCACAATGTTTAGCAAAATCATAATCCATCAGGTTAATAGCTGCTCCAGAATCAACGAAAGCCTGAGCAGAAAATGAGGACAGAGAGCATATCAGAGTGACAGTTAATAAAAACTTAGTCTGAACACTACCCAAGACAACTGAGCGTGCAAAACGTCTTCTCCGCTTAGGGCAGAGTGAAATAGCATGAGAGGCATCACCACAGTAGAAACATAACCCATTGCGCTTTCGAAACTCATGACGCCGTGCCCCAGACACCACTCTATCACACTGCATGGGTTCAGAAGCAGGTTCACAAGGCAACACCATTCCACGCATACTTCTCCGCTCACGCAAACGTCTGTCAATTTGAATCGCTAATGACATAGAATCATTGAGACCAGAGGGGACAGAGAATCCCACCATAACATCCTTTACATTATCTGACAGACCCTTCCGAAAAAGGGCCGCCAAAGCGTCATCATTCCACTTGGTCAGGACTGCCCACCTACGGAATCTCTGACAGTATAACTCAGCGTCATCAAGACCCTGATTTAATGCCAACAAGGCTTTTTCAGCTTGATCAGTGACATTAGGCTCATCGTACAATAACCCCAAAGCCTGAAAAAATGCATCAACATCACTCAAAACAGGATCCCCAGGTGTCAGGGAAAAAGCCCAATCCTGAGGATCGCCGCGCAGGAGAGAGATGACAATTTGAACCTGCTGCGCTGCGTTCCCTGAGGACTTAGATTTTAAGGCAAAAAACAATTTACAATTATTTTTGAAATTCTGAAACTTAGCTCGATCTCCTAAAAACAAATCTGGCATGGGAATCCTAGGTTCCACAACAGGCAACCTAGTAAGATAGGCAGCAATACTCCGAACCTCAGTGGCAAGCTGATCCACACGGCCAGACAACTGTGCAAACTCCATTGAGAGAAAAAAAAAAAATCCTCCCCAGCACCCAGAGATACAGAGGGAAAAAAAAATGCAACAAACAGAAAAATATCTCTGACAACTCTGACAACCTTTTTTCTTTCACAATATTTTTTCCCTTCTGTGAGTACCATACAATTTTCAATTTTTTGGCCGGTGATACTGTTATGTTTCGGTAGCTGAGGAGTGCAGGTAAAAAAGGAAATACACCAGAGAAGTTGGAATCTATGAGATTGCAGTACCCTGACTAACCACCACAACCAGAGGCAGCCATGGAGCGTTCCTACGTTAGTCCTAGACGCCTCGTCACAGCCTGAGAAACTAACTACACCCAAAGATAGAAAGAGGAAAGCTATCTGCCCCGGAGCAGATCCCCAAAGAACATAGAAAGCCCCCAAACAAAGTAATGGCGGTTAGACAAGATGAAATACTGACACAGACAGAAAATAGTATGAGCAAACGTTGGGGCCCAAACTACCTAAATAGAAAAGGATAGGAAGGGCACTTACTGCAATCCCAAAAAACCCTGAAAAGCACCAACTCTACTAATTTCAAAATCACCTGAGATCACACGACCTCTACCACCTAAATTAGTTCTCTGGTGTAACAAAATCAAAACAGCAGCCACTGAAAAAACTGGAAAAAGCAAAAGTACAAACATCAGTGGCTGAACTAAACTGAGAGGGCAAAAGCCCCCGGAGGGGACCCTGAAGGCCCCCACAGAAGTGCAGGACAAAATGCAAAAATCAAGCACAAAAACAAAAAGAAGAAAATGTCTTATCTGTTAGCAGGAGATGCAGACACGACACAGCAGGCTACAAAGGAAACAGGACTCAAGGATTGAGACCAGAACAATTGATCACCGGCAACCCTGATGGGAAGGCGACTCCCTTATATAAGACCAGTCAGTAACACCTGATTCCCACTCCTCACAATCTTCACTGGACAGTCCAGTACCGCTTGTAACCACCAGAGGGAGCCTCTGCTCAGAACTCATTTCAAGTCCATTCACAACAACACCCCTAATCCTAATCCCAACTCTAACCTCAACACACCCCTAACCCTAACCCCAACACACCCCTAACCTAATCCCAATCCTAATCTTAATCCAAACCCTAACCCCAACTCTAGCCCCAACCCTAACTTTAGCCCCAACACTAACCCTAACTTTAGCCCCAACCCTAGCCTTAACTTTAGCCCCAACCCTAATCCTAACTTTAGCCCCAACCCTAACCCGAACCACAACCTAGACAAGATTATTGGAGATGGAAATTTCGTACTCCAGCAGGAATTGGCACTTGTCAACACTGCCAAAAGTACCAATTCCTGGTTTAAAAACAACAGTATCACTGTGCTTGATTGGCGAGCAAACTCGTCTGACCTTAACCCCATAGAGAATCTATGACATATTGTCAAAAAGAAATGAGAGACACCAGACCCAACAATGCATATGTACTGAAGGCTGCTATCAAAGCAACCTGGGTTTCCATAACACCTCAGCAGTGCCTCCATGCCACGCCGCATTGATGCAGTAATTGATGCCAAATGAGCCTCGACCAAGTATTGAGTGCATTTACTGAGCATACATTTCAGTAGGCCAATATTCCAGGTTTTAAAATCATTTTTTCAAGCTGGTGTTATAAAGTATTCTAATTTACTGAGATAATGACTTTTGGGTTTTCATTGGGTGTAAGCCATAATCATCAAGATTAACAGAAATAAACACTTGAAATAGATCACTCTGTGTGTAATGACTCTATATAATAGATGAGTTTCACTTTTTGTATTGAACAACTGAAATAAATTAACTTTTTGATGATATTCTAATTTTGTGAGATGCACCTGTAACTCCTTTAAGAGTAGTGTTAAGGGGCACGAGAAAGCATAGCAAAATCCACTGATCGGGGTGAGGGGGCATGTTACAGTAGGTGGGCTGCTTTTTTGTCCTAGTCCGGCCCTGCATGAATCAGGAGGATCCTTACTTTTGTTTTAAAATTAAACTTGAGTACTTGGTCATCTGTTGAAATGCTATAATTAACAGCGGTACCTGCTCGAAAAGTGTAAGATCTCAAGGATTACTGTACCATGTTTTTTAATTATGTTTAAATAAATAAAATATTTTATTACACTTGGTGCTGGAACGGCTTTCCTTGATAAACAACAGCTTCATCATGTCTAAGAGCTATTTATTAATGTACGCAATTTATATTGTAAATCTGATGACAGATAAACATTAATCTTTCAGGTGAATATTTCCATAGTTTTCTATTCCAGTAATTTTCTTCACTGTTTAACCAATTTAACAATTTCTAAAAAAAAATGAAGTAACAGTTTGTTCAAATCATCATATTATTTGGACGTTTGCTGTTCAAGTAAGAATTGGACAGCACAGTAACCAATGTTAATCAATAGAGCTGATCAGAAGACAGTTTTTTTTCTCACGGACAAGGTGTCTGTGTTATAAAAGTTGCAGCATGCACTATTCTCATGTATATCGGAAGATTCTCGCCTATTTAAGCCTGTGAGAGCATCATATTTTTATGGATACATTGTTATTCTTTGCCTTGGAAACTTTATGTGAACATCCATGTTGATGAATAAAACTGGATATCACACAAACATAAAATATGAACACATGGATTATACATGGATACAAGGTCGGACTGGGGGTGTCTGGGGCCCACAGGGGGAATTGACCCTAGGGGCCCACCCTAACAGCTATATGCAAATAACTTAGCCGTTATCCCCGATATAGTGGAGATTCGACTGTAAAACATAGGTGGCTGCTGCACATCTACTGTGCACACACCATAACTGGAATGTACAATTACGGTAGTTTGCATTACAGGGTGCAATCCGCAGGTTAGGTAGGTGATAACTTATTGATCAGTGGAATCCGACCACTGGAAACCGCACCGATCAGAAGAATGGGTAACTTTTAACCATGACAGGATACTTTTATCCCCATTTCAAAATGGAGTGGCAGATGAGATGTCTGGCCACAGCTCCATTCATCCTCTTTGGGGGCTTCCAGAAAAAAACAAGTGCAGCCCCTTAGTGAGTGAATAGATCAGTGGTCAAGTCATACATGCTGCTCCATACTAATGGGGATAAGAGTTCACATTCTGCAGATCGGTGCAGGTCCCAGCAGTCGGACCATCATTATTGTCACTTAGCCTTTGGCCACGTTCACACGTTCAATATTTGGTCAGTATTTTACATCAGTATTTGTACGGCAAAATCAGAAGTGGAACAATTAGAGGAAAAGTATTATAGAGACACGTCACCAATTCTGTATTTATCACCCACTCCTGGTTTTGGATTACAAATACTTAGACAAAATACTGACCAAACACTGAATGTGTGAACATGGCCTTAGGATAGGTGATTACTTGTTTTTACCATAAAACCACTGTAAGTGTGTGTTTGCTACTGTGTAATAGTCACAGGACAGGGAGGGGGTTAAAAGTCCAAGTATTTAATCTCTATTGGAAATCAAGAATCTTCTCCTTATTGATATCAGAGAGAACAAGTGACCTTCATACACAACACAATCCACTATACCAAGACCAGTAATGCCACATACAAAAGGAACAAATATCGCCACACCATCACCAGACCACATATCACCACCACATAGTGACCGAATAATACCACATGCAGTGGATAAATACCACCACACCATGGTCGGACCACATAGTGACCAAATAATACCACATACAGGAGACAAATACTGCCATACCATGACCAGACCACATATTACCACCACATAATGACTGAATAATATTGCATACAAGAGAAATACCACCAAATCATGACCAGATCACATATTAACACGATATAGTGAAAGTACTACAATACTGATCATTAAAAAAACAATACTAAGTAACACTAATATTACCACTGGTGACATTATACACAGGAGCTCTGTATATAGTGTCAGTGTACAGTACAGGTAATACTGTGATACCAGTGACATTAGATACAGGGAATCTGTATATAGTGTATAGGGTGCAGGTAATACAGTGATCACTGGTTACATTATACTGTACACAGGAGATCTGTATACAGTATATTGTGTACAGATAATACAGTGATCACCAGTGACATTATACATAGGAGTTCTGTATATAGTGTCAGTGTACAGGTAATACTGTGATCACCAGTGACATTAGACACAGGGAATCTGTATATAGTGTATAGGGTGCAGGTAATACAGTGATCACTGGTTACATTATACTGTACACAGGAGCTCTGTATACAGTATATTGTGTACAGATAATACAGTGATCACCAGTGACATTATACATAGGAGTTCTGTATATAGTGTCAGTGTACAGGTAATACAGTGATCACCAGTGACATTATACACCATTATATCTCCATCCTGGTATGCATAGTCCCAATCCCTATCCTGGTATGCAGGGACCCCATCTTCGTCCTGGTATGCATGGCCCCATCCTTATCCTAGTATGATTTGCCCCAATCCCTTTCCTGGTATGCAGGGCCTCATCCCCATCTTGGTATGATTGGCCCCTTCTCCGTACTGGTATGCATGGCCCCAATCCCTATCCTGGTATGTAGGGACCCCATCTCCATCCTGGTATGCATGGCCCAAATCCCTATCCTGGTATGCAGGGCCCCCATCTCCATCCTGGTATGTTTGGCCCCAATCCCTATCCTGCTATGCAGAGACTCCATCTCTGTCCTAGTATGCATGGCACCATCCTTATCCTGGTATGATTAGCCCCCATCTCCATCCTGGTATGGATGGCCCCATCCTTATCCTGGTATGATTGGTCCCAATCCCTATCCTGGTATGCAGGGCCCCATCCCCCATCCTGGTGTGATTGGCCCCCTTCCCCATCCTGGTATGCATGGTCCCCATCAGAAAAAAACCCCATTCTATTTACCTTCCCTACGTGCCCTCGCAGCATCCTGCTCTGGTGCCAGCAGCTGCTTTATGCTTGTAAGCAGCACATGGCAGTGATGTCAACGAGCACAGTGTTAGCCGCAGCTTAGGGGTTCCTGCAGCTGCCGACTTTCAAGTGTGCAGCTACTAAAGGGAAGGAATATTCATTGCATTAAATTATATAAATTTACATATGGTAACATGTAAAAGTTTGGGCACCCCTGGGCAAAATTATTGTTATCATGAACAGTTAAGCAAGTTGAAGATGAAGTGATTTCTGAAAGGGCTAAAGTTAAAGATGACACATTTCCCTTTTCATTCTGAGCAAAAAAATGTTTATGTTTTAAATTTTAAAAATTACAAAAAGGAAAATGAGCTGATGCAAAAGTTTGGAGATTTATGTGCTCGGATAACTTTGACTAAAGTTTCAGACCTAATCAGCCTGTTGGGGTTATGGCATGGTGTTGTTCCCTAAGGCTAAGAGGAGACTTAATAGCTGTCTACAAATGTCTGAAGGGATGTCACAGTGTAGAGAGATCACCATTATTCTCATTTGCATATGGAAACACGAGAAGCAATGGAATGAAACTGTAAGGGAGAAGATACAGATTAGGTATTAGAAAATGCTAAGGGGCACTCTGGTTATTGTGCCTCTCAAAGGGGTACACAGAGGGCATTATTACTTTCTAGGCAAAATGTGGGCACTGTTTTCTAGGGAACTTTCACAGGGCATTAATCTATTCTAGAGGTTTGTTTTACCATCTAGAGGGCACATGGTACCACACAGTAGATGCAGTGAATGTCTCCATTAGAAAGAACATCATCTATAAGTTACTATTTATAACTGTACTGTAATCTCCTATATATCTTCTGCATGATTGGTATCTATCACTATATGGTCACTATATAGCGGTAATATCAGTGTTGACCTTTGTATAGAGATTTTTTTTTTAGTAACAGAGCAGTCATCTGCTGAGGATCTCCAAAAATCCACTATTAGGATGCGCCACCATAGTTGTTATCAGGGCTACTTGGTTAGGTGCCCACTCAGAAGTTTCGCTCCCTCTGAACCAAAACCCTAGCTACGCCCCTGAGCAACATAGTCTGATTATGCTATAGCTCCTAAGCATGGGAGAATGCAAAAGAGAGTACACAGACAGGACATTATTGGATAGAAGCTGATTATTTCTATGTGGTAAAACATAGCTTAAAAACAGGCAGTGAAATGTTTTGCCTCACAAAAAGAATAATTTGTGGGACGCACTGTGCAGACACTGCAGTCCCGCATTAATGGTCACAGAAATAGAGCAAAAAACGGCTTTTTAAAACTTAGTCTCTCAAGGCATCTGCTAATCAAACATATCAAAATTTGTAACATAAATGTAACTCCGGTGAACCAGGTACTCTCTGGTGTTGCAAATAGGAATGCTCTTTTAAACCAGAAAGAAACGTTTTGGGTATATCATCTGGGAACATTATATCCAAATGGATTGAATGATATAGAGAGAATGAACGTTTGGGTTTTTTTTTCCTTTCTTCTTGCATCTATGTTGTTAAGGTTGGATCAATCAGTGGGTGTGCTCCTGAACTTGGTCCACACCCTAAATCAAGTGTCTGAGACTGGGATAAAAGGTTTGCTGCTATATATAAGTGTAACTGAATTTTATACTATTAGTTTTTATGATACCTGATGAAGGATATATACTGTATCCGAAACGCGTTGTATCTCCTCTATTTTAACTTATCAAATAAAAAAAATATGAAATATCATCTTTGGATGTGAGTCCAGGGAAGCGCTGCCATTCATGGGCTGGATGTGCCTTTCTTGATTTACTCATCCTGTGTGAGCCTGAATCTGGCTCTTTCACTTGGATCCACCCGAGGCAAGCTGCAAGCCCTGTCTATTGAAAGTATCCCAGAAGGATTTTTGAGGATACACAATCTAAAGCCATATTAGTCTTCTATCAGGTGAGTGCATAAAATTGTACACCCTTTAAAGACTATAATATTGTTTTTACGCACTTAGGGCGCCGCGATTTGTCTATTCTTCTCTCCCAAACAGGGCTTTTTTGTAAAAAGAATAATTTGCGATCCTATGCTGTAATATCTGTATAATCTCTTTTGCTTCCTTCCCTGCACATGAGCTGTGGTATGATCAGACCATGTTCCTGCACAGTCAGACATGGCCATTTCATAGCACACAGCAGTGGAACATTTATAAGATTATCTCAGCACAGATAATTGTGGGAACTTTTTTCATTCCACGATCTATTGATTAAAATGTTATTTCTTTGTGGGGAAACTCCGTTAACCCCTTCGCGACATGCGCCGTGCTAATACTGCTATGCAGGAGGTGCGTTTGCGCTGAGAGCAGTACTAGTATGGTGCCACGATTGTGCGGCCTCACGCTGAATGCCGCGGTGATCGCGTGCGTGTGTCAGGTGTATGTGACAGCTGACACCCAGCAGCAACACCCACGATTGGTGATAGCACCGATCGTGGGCATTTAACCACTCTGATGCCGCTGTCAGTAGTGACAGCGACATAGAGAAGCATCGCGAAGGGAGGGGGCTCCCTGTGATGTGATAGCATTGTTCTGATGGTCTCCATGGAGACCCCCGGCACCAAGATGGCCGCGGGGTGCTTCCGGGTCCTGCAGCGAAGGTGGCTTGTAAGAGCCTGCTGAGAGCAGGTGCTGACATGCCTCCTTCCCTGCGTGTCAGATCCTGATCTGACACTCTGCCGTTCAGTGTCAGATCAGCGATCTAACATTCTTTAGTGATGTCTCATACTGGGACAATGTAAAAAAGTTAAAAAAAAATATTATAATGTATAAAAATATATATTTTTTAAATCCACAAATAAAGAAAAAAGAATTAAATAAATATATTACCAATAAATAATTTATTTATGTAAATAAAAAAAAACATAAAAGTACACATATTTGGTATTGCCACGTCCGTAACGACCCGCTCTGTAAAACTGGCCCACTAGTTAAACCTGTCAGTGAACATCGTAAAAAAATAAATAAAAAATGAGACAAAAAACAATGCTTTATCATCATATTGCCAAACAAAAAGTCAATGAAACGCGATAAAAAAGATGTAAATAAAAATGGTACCGCTGAAAACGTCATCTTGTCCCGCAAAAAACAAGCCACCATACAGCTCCATTAGCAGAAAAATAAAAATGTTAAAGCTCTCAGAATAAAATGATGCAAAAATAATTATTTTTTCTATAAAATAGTTTTTACCACAAGCGAAACAGTATAAAAAAAAATAAAAAAAAAGCAATTCCTGAATTGCTGGTTTTTGTTCATTCTATTTTCAGGGTGCAGTTGGGCCCATTCGGTCTTGTAAACTGTGGTATCTGTTCACATGAGATGCATTTTGTTAGCGCTGGGCAGTCCGCCTGATTTAATAGAAGGGTGTAACTACTAGGCTGTTAAACTGGATGCTGTGCATTGCCATAGTGTGAACAGCGCCACATACAAGTCTTCATTGTGCATTAATATATCAAGCAGCCGCCCCCTCCATGGATTGGTAGGTTGTAGGCGGTTGTCTCATCGGTATTCTTGTACCTGTGTTGCCACCATCTTAACTATATGGGACCACTGCATCCTGACAGTGCATTTGTTTGAACGCCTGGGCAGGTGAGCATCTCTGCCTTTTTGCTGTGTTTTTTCATTCTGTCTACCCAAAACCAGAATAGAAAGCGATCAAAAAATGTCATGCGCCAGAAAATGGTACCAATAAAAACATCAGCTCGCCCCGCAAAAAACAAGCCCTTACATGACTGTCAGCCAAAATATGAAAAAATTATTGCTCTCAAAATATGGTGATGCAAAAACTAATTCACAATGAAAAGCGTCTTTTAGGCCTCTTTCACACATCCGTTTTGCGCCTGACGGCGCGATCCGGCCTTTTTTTATAAAACCGGATCAGCGAAATGTAATGCCGGATCCGTTTTTTTCCCATTGACTAACATTAGCGCCGGATCGCGCCGCATGGCCTTGCGGCACATCCGGTTTTTGCCGGATCCGGTGTCTGGTCTCATTCCGGCGTCTGAAAAAAACGGCAACTGTAACGTTTTTTGTCTCCCGCGAAAAAGCTGGAAGCGCCGGATCCGGCGCTTACAGCTTTTGTCACAAAGAAAGTCTATGAGCGCCGGATTGCGCCGGATCCGGCAATAGCCGGATCCAGTGTCCGGATCCGTTTTTTTTTATTTTTAGCCCAGCCCACAGCAAACATATATAAAGCATGTCAGTGGGACACTCAGCCATTAGCATGCAGCCAGCAAAGAGAGCAGGAGCCAGCCAAAGACCACCACCACCACCAACAGCACCAGCAGCACAAATGGAGCAACAGGACAGCTCATCCGACAGCAGACGGTAAATATCACATCCCCCATTCCCCAAAAATTTAACCAATTTTTTCTTTTTCAGCCAGGGCTATGGAATATCCATATATTCACTGGCTGTTTTTGTTTCCACAGCAGAGGACGCCGAACCCAGGCAGCAGCCATGGAGCAGCATCACTCCCGGAAGAGGTCATCCAACAGCAGACGGTAAATATCACATCCTCCATTCCCAAAAAATGAAACCAATTTTTTATTTTTCAGCCAGGGCTATGGAATATACATATATATATTCACTGGCCGTTTTTGTTTCCACAGCAGAGGACGCCGAACACAGGCAGCAGCCATGGAGCAGCATCACTCCCAGGAGAGGTCATCCGACAGCAGACGGTAAATATCACATCCTCCATTCCCAAAAAATGTAACCAATTTTTTCTTTTTCAGCCAGGGTTATGGAATATACATATATTCACTGGCCATTTTTGTTTCCACAGCAGAGGACGCCCAACCCAGGCAGCAGCCATGGAGCAGCATCACTCCCGGAAGAGGTCATCCGACAGCAAACGGTAAATATCACATCCTCCATTCCCCAAAAATTTAACCAATTTTTTCTTTTTCAGCCAGGGCTATGGAATATACATATATTCCATGGCCCTTTTTGTCTCTTTATTCCACAGCAGAGAACGCCAAACCCAGGCAGCGGCAGCAGAGTCAGCAGCAGCGTCAGCAGCAGCAGAAACAGCAGCAGCTGCTCCATCACCAGCAGAACTGGAGTCCAGGGAGCTGCAGCGTCACGATGACACATCTTCTTCTGGGAGCCCTCCCTCTAATCGTCAACATTTGGCGGTAAAAAATTATTATATATTTTTTTCACAATCCATCTGTGGGATACAGTCAGGGCCAGAAATATTTGGACAGTGACACAATTTTCGCGAGTTGGGCTCTGCATGCCACCACATTGGATTTGAAATGAAACCTCTACAACAGAATTCAAGTGCAGATTGTAACATTTAATTTGAAGGGTTGAACAAAAATATGTGTTAGAAAATGTAGGAATTGTACACATTTCTTTACAAACACTCCACATTTTAGGAGGTCAAAAGTAATTGGACAAATAAACATAACCCAAACAAAATATTTTTATTTTCAAAATTTTGTGGCGAATCCTTTGGAGGCAATCACTGCCTTAAGTCTGGAACCCATGGACATCACCAAACGCTGGGTTTCCTCCTTCTTAATGCTTTGCCAGGCCTTTACAGCCGCAGCCTTCAGGTCTTGCTTGTTTGTGGGTCTTTCCCTCTTAAGTCTGGATTTCAGCAAGTGAAATGCATGCTCAATTGGGTTAAGATCTGGTGATTGACTTGGCCATTGAAGAATGTTCCACTTTTTTGCACTCATGAACTCCTGTGTAGCTTTGGCTGTATGCTTGGGGTCATTATCCATCTGTACTATGAAGCGCCGTCCAACCAAGTTTGCAGCATTTGGCTGAATCTGGGCTGAAAGTATATCCCGGTACACTTCAGAATTCATCCGGCTACTCTTGTCTGCTGTTATGTCATCAATAAACACAAGTGACCCAGTGCCATTGAAAGCCATGCATGGCCATGCCATCACGTTGCCTCCACCATGTTTTACAGAGGATGTGGTGTGCCTTGGATCATGTGCCATTCCCTTTCTTCTCCAAACTTTTGGCTTCCCATCATTCTGGTACAGGTTGATCTTTGTCTCATCTGTCCATAGAATACTTTTCCAGAACTGAGCTGGCTTCTGGAGGTGTTTTTCAGCAAATTTAACTCTGGCCTGTCTATTTTTGGAATTGATGAATGGTTTGCATCTAGATGTGAACCCTTTGTATTTACTTTCATGGAGTCTTCTCTTTACTGTTGACTTAGAGACAGATACACCTACTTCACTGAGAGTGTTCTGGACTTCATTTGATGTTGTGAACGGGTTCTTCTTCACCAAAGAAAGTAGGCGGCGATCATCCACCACTGTTGTCTTCCGTGGGCTCCCAGGTCTTTTTGGATTGATGAGTTCACCAGTGCTTTCTTTCTTTCTCAGGATGTACCAAATTGTAGATTTTGCCACTTCTAATGTTGTAGCAATTTCTTGGATGGGTTTTTTTCTGTTCTTGCAGCTTAAGGATGGCTTGTTTCACCTGCATGGAGAGCTCCTGTGACCACATGTTTCCTTCACAGCAAAACTTTCCAAATGCAAACACCACACCTCAAATCAACTCCGGCCCTTTCATCTGCTTAATTGAGAATGACATAACAAAGGGATTGCCCACACCTGTCCATGAAATAGCCTTGGAGTCATTTGTCCAATTACTTTTGGTCCCTTTAAAAACAGGGTGGCACATGTTAAGGAGCTGAAACTCCTAAACCTTCATCCAATTTTAATGTGGATACCCTCAAATGAAAGCTGAAAGTCTGAACTTCAACTGCATCTGATTTGTTTTGTTTCAAATTCATTGTGGTAATGTCTAGAACCAAAATTAGATAAATGTTGTCTCTGTCCAAATATTTATGGACCTAACTGTATATGTATTCATTGTCTTTTTTTAATAACAGGAATCACAAGCTGAAGAGGAGCTCCCAGAAGAAGAAGGACGGGGTGGACAGATACCCGGAGTGGGCTCACAATTCGTAAGTATCCTGCATCAACCGCAGAAACACAACATCACACTACACACAATACATAGAAAACCATTTAGTACATATGTACAACACACAGCACCCAACACATATGCCTACATCCCAATTTTTTCTTTTTCTTTTAGTCTCCCGAATCTGGTGCTCATCAAAAAGGTCCTCACAGTGCCTCCCAGAGTTGTCGGCGTCAGAGACGCGGCAGTCACCATCGTGTAAGTATATAATTTTTTTTTTTTTTTTTTAAACCTTGTAGTGTGGAGGCTAATGTTTTTTTTTCTCATTTTATTTAACAGGCTTCACAGCGTGCTCCCAACTCGGACGGTGAGGAGGAGGGGATAGATGTGGACCTCCTCATCGATCTGGTACGAGAAAGGGAGCCGCTGTGGAACATGGGGGACCGCCGCCATGCTGATCTCATCATTACCCATCGGCTCTGGGAGGAAGTCACTTCGATAATGGTGGACCGCTGGGAGGACCTCGATGTTCGGGCCCAGACTGGTCTCCGTAAGTAATATACAGTTCAGGTTGCAGTGTTTCCCAAACTTCAGTTCTTGTGGCCCACACGGGTCAAGTTTTCAGGATTTCCTTTTGTGCAGCACTATGGAAATCCTGAAAACATGACCCGTGTGGGCCGTGAGGACTGTGGTTTGGGAAACACTGATGTTGTATACTAACCAATTTGTGCTTTCTCGTTTCAGGGAGAGAATTGTGAAGCGGTGGCGGTCTGTTAGGGATCGCTTCAAGAAGGAGTTCAACAAGGAGATGCGGGCAGCGAGTGGATCTGCAGGACGCCAGAGCAAATATAAATACGCAAGAGCCCTGGCGTTCCTGCGGGCAACAATGGTCACCAGAAGGTAAATATTAAAAGAAAATGTTAACATGTCTAACTACATTTTTTATTTCAGCCAGGGCCATTCCATATCACTATATTAATTGTATTTTTTTCTCTTTATTCCACAGCACGGTGACCAGCAATCGGGCGCCCGCAGAGTTGGACCCTTCTGGGGCAATCCCTCAGGAGACCGGCACCGAGGGACACTTCGACCACCCCGGCCAATCCGCACCTTCCCAGCCTTCCCTGACACGTGAGCCCTCTGTCCCCTCCACCAGCACTGGAGCATCGTGGCCGCCTGCATTACATGAATCTGCTGGTGAGGAGATAGCATTCCCTTCACCCCACCCTTATGCCACTGCCACCTCTAGTACACCTGCGGCTACTGGGCGGCAGCGGCAGAGGGGTCAGGAAAGGAGCTATGCGCCCGAGTTCTTGCATATGAATGCATCTTTCCAGAACTGTCTAAAAGTATTATCTGAACAAATTGCCGCAGGCATTAATCAGATAAACACCAACATTTTGGAGGTGAAGATACTTCTGCAAACCATGCATTCGGAAGCAAGAACATCTATAAATCACAGCTTTTTCAGGTCTGTAGCCGAGCGCATGGATACGCTATCTACTGACCAGCAGATGTATGTAATGCATACCTGCCACGCTGCTCTAGTGCAGGCTACCTCCCAATCCTCCTCCACCCACCCCAGTCATTCCTCCACCTGCCCCCCCCTCCAGCCACCGTCCCTCCTCCCCCTCCTATTCTGTTGTGAATGGGCTTGAGATGAGTTCTGAGCAGAGGCTCCCTCTGGTGGTTACAAGCGGTACTGGTCTGTCCAGTGAAGATTGTGAAGATTGTGAGGATTGGGAACCAGGTGTTACTGACTGGTCTTATATAAGGGAGTCACCTTCCCATCAGGGTTGCCGGTGATCAATTGTTCTGGTCTCTATCCTTGATTCCTGTTTCCCTTGTAGCCTGCTGTGTCGTGTCTGCATCTCCTGCTAACAGATAAGACATTTTCTTCTTTTTGTTTTTGTGCTTGATTTTTGCATTTTGTCCTGCACTTCTGTGGGGGCCTTCAGGGTCCCCTCCGGGGGCTTTTGCCCTCTCAGTTTAGTTCAGCCACTGATGTTTGTACTTTTGCTTTTTCCAGTTTTTTCAGTGGCTGCTGTTTTGATTTTGTTACACCAGAGAACTAATTTAGGTGGTAGAGGTCGTGTGATCTCAGGTGATTTTGAAATTAGTAGAGTTGGTGCTTTTCAGGGTTTTTTGGGATTGCAGTAAGTGCCCTTCCTATCCTTTTCTATTTAGTAAGTTTGGGCCCCAACGTTTGCTCATACTATTTTCTGTCTGTGTCAGTATTTCTTCTTGTCTAACCGCCATTACATGTTTGGGGGCTTTCTATTATCTTTGAGGTTCTGCTCCGGGGCAGATAGCTTTCCTATATCTATCTTTAGGTGTAGTTAGTTTCTCAGGCTGTGACGAGGCGTCTAGGACCAACGTAGGAACGCTCCACGGCTGCCTCTAGTTGTTGTGGTTAGTCAGGGTACTGCAATCTCATAGATTCCAACTGCTCTGGTGTATTGCCTTTTTTGCCTGCACTCCTCAGCTACCGAAACATAACACTATTCAATACCAGCCACCTCCCCAGTTCCAGCAACCTCCCCAGTACCAGCCACCTCCCCAGTTCCAGTCACCTCCCCAACTACAGCCACCTCCCCAACTCTAGTCACCTCACCAACTCCAGTCACCTCCTCAGTACCAGCAACCTCCCCAGTACCAGCAACCTGCCCGTACCACACTCCTGCCTCGTACCAACCTCCTTCCTCGTTCCAATTCCCAACCATATCACCTGCTCCTCCAGTCTCTGCCCCACCCTTCTCTCCACCACCCATCACCTGTTCTGCCTCCAACTTGTCCTCCCATTCTCTTACTCTTTCCATCCCTTCACCTCTTACTGTTCCTTCCCACCACCATCCCAGTCCTCTCTCCACACTCCCTATGTCGAAGTGTCCCGCAGCCCCTCCAGCAGTATTTCCACGCCACAGTATACTCAGTTGTAAAAAAATTTTTTCAAAAAAATAAAGACTTTTTCTAAACAAGAAATTTTATTACAAAATCAAAAATTTACAAACATTATATTAAAAAAATATTTTTTAATAAAAGTTACATTGGTTTATTCAAATTGTTGTCTGTCATTTATTTATAAGATGTAAAGTAAAAAATGTGAAACAGGTAAAAAATTTTGGGTGCACAAAAACACCATCATAACTTTGGGTAAAAGGTACATAAATTTATAACCTTTTTGCCAAAGTTGTGTCCCGAGTTGTGTAGTATCCAAAGTATTTCACCTTTTTCCCAAACTTGTGTACATTGTTAGATGATTTCCAACAAGGTACACAATTTTTGAAAAAAGGTGAAATACTTTGGGTAAAAAAACCCAACCAGGGACACAACTGTGGCCAAAAGGTTAAATACAGTAGAAAACCCACAAGAAAGTAGACAAGTTTGCTTTTAAAGGTTTACTGTGGGTACAGAAGGTACATGAGTTTTAAACATAACAAAGCAATTTATTGTCATGGAAATATATATGTATTCCATATATTCAAAGTATATTCACATATATGTATTCACAGTTCACAGTTAGATAGATCTCACTTGCTAAAAAACCTTGTGCTCACATATTTCTAGGCCAGATATAATCAGTCGTTTTAAAGAAATCTGGCCTTCATAAGACCTTCGTAAAGGAACAAATGCATGAAGTACAAAATGTCCTATTAGATATCACAAGAATATAAACAATAATTCTGCAACTTCAGCTCTTTTAATCATGATTATCATAATTATCATATTTACACTAGAACAGCCAATAATCTAGCAGCTTTTAATTGTATGTTAATTGACTAACCAGCCCCTTTTTGTAAACGTATAAAACCTTGAATGAATAATAAATGTATGTCTTTGACGAACTGTTATACTGACACTTTCGTGTGGACAGTCCTCATTTCGTTCTGAGCGCTCAAAAAGACATTATATAGAGATTTGGACATGGCAAGCAGCAAACACAGGAATTTTTATCCTAATTAAATTTCCATATCAGTTGGCGCCTGCACACGGGGCATTGGACGAAACGCACGAGGACTCGGCCGACCGGAGAGACGGGGGTGTTGGCCCTGGCCTTGGCACACGGGACGGAGACTGCAGCTCCATCAGTAAGGTAAGAAAACTTTGTCATCTTACCTGAATGTTCCCTGTGCCTAGTCCTAGCCTACACTTCCAGCCGGTCGGACGTGGTCATCACCGCATTCCCAAGTTGTGTAAAAAGTCCATACCCTTATCCAAAAGCCCTGGGATATAAGCCGAGTTGGTTGCTGCTGTGCTGTATATGTTTCATGTTTTATGTGAACCGGGAGAAAGTTGGAACGGTGACTGTGTTTTTGCTTGCTGATCTCTGGGGGCTGTATAGCAAAAGACAAATTGCTGCATAAGTTCCCGCAGTAAACTTTCACGCACCGGGAGGCCATCCCAGTCAAATCAGACGTGGAGGGCGGGAGCTTTGTTTTGGATAAGTCCACGCAGATATTCTTCACATATTGGAGGGAGGTTATCCCAAAAAATCCAGTTGTGGAAGCGAGGGCTTTGTTCGGTTAAGTTTCTGCAGTAAACTTTCACGCACTGGGAGGCCACCCAGTCAAATCAGACGTGAAGGGCAGAAGCTTTGTTTGGATAAGTTCTCACAATAATTGTCCACGCACCGGGAGGCCATCCCAGTCAAATCAGACGTGGATAGTGAGAATTTTGATGAAGGCTATTGCAGATTACTGTGACCGGCGCACCAGCCAGGGCGTACGTACAGAGCGATAGAACCTTGAGCCTCACCGCGCTCAGTGCAATTGGTGAGTTATCAGTTACCAGAGCAGCTTGTATGTGTCACAGATCATCAAAAGAGGGATTCGTATTCTCCCGGGTGTCTGTCTCACTGTCTGTATCAGGTACTGTCGCTTTAAATCACATCTCTGTGAGCTCTGTCAGTAACTCATTCAGAGCAGTGTGCTGGCTGCAGCAGCGAGAAAACCCCTTTGACCCCCCCTCCTCTGCTAATCACGTTATCAGGCATTCTGTTTCTTGGCTTTGATTTTTATTTTTTTAAGCTAGTTTTTTGGCTACAGGTTTTAATGTGAAAATTCTCAGGCATTCAGACTGAACTATATTCATTTTTTTTTTGCTATTCTGAGGAATAATAATAATTTTTTTTTATTTTTATTTTTTTTGATACGTGATTTCAGTGGCTATAGAGACAGCAAGCAGAGATATAAGGAAGGGAGGGGGGAAGCAGCCAGCTGACATTCCAGAGATTTTAAATTAGCTGTTTTAGTAACAAGGGTTGTTTTCAGAGTTTTATGATTGATACGGTTTTTCTTTTCTCCCCTTTTTGGTGAATTTATTATTTTTTTTTTTTATGTTACTTTTTCTAGAGTTTTTTACTAAATCTAACTTTTGTTTTTTAAAATTTTTCTTTTAAGTACATTTTTAAATGATTTTGGAGAGATTTTTTTTTTTTCTCTAAGCAATTTATTTTAGAGCTTTATTTCTCCAGCCATTTTTTTTTTTTTCTACAAGCTTGCCTTAGAACAAGGTCACATAGATAAGGAGAATTACAGGCTGTGGGAGAGAGCAGACACAAACTACGCAGTGGTCTGAGCAGCCCTCCCGTCGGGCATTCGGCGAGGAAATTTTTTATTTTTTATTTTTTTTTATGTGAATAAGTTTGAAAAGGTGTTAAATCATCTGTGAGAAAAAGATCACTGACATGTCACAAGAGCAGAATTCAGAGTCACACACATCACATGTCCATCATGTGGAGACACGGGACAGGTGTAGGCTGCTCTCATTAAGTAAGGAGCCTTGTACAGGGAAAAATGCTCCCCGCCTCTCTCCACAGGGAGAAGGCATTTTTGTTTCAACCATCCCCTCTCAAGAGTCACAGGGGGACACCCTCTCCTTTTCTTCTCTCGGTCCCTTTCTCTTTCTTCTTCAGACTTTTCTCCTCTTTCCTCGCTGCCATCCCTCTCATTCCTTCTTTTCCCTCCATCACATCTCTGACACATCCATTTTCTTCATCTTCCTCTTCTTCTATCTCTTCCTCTCCAACTCTCAAATCTTGTTCTTCATCTTCTTCTACTTCTCCCCCTCCATCTTTCTTCTCTCTCTCTCCTCTATCTTTCTCTCTTTTCCCCCTTTCACTCTTCTCTCCCTCCCCTCCTCTTTCTCTCGCTCCTCCCTCACACCTCCTTCTCTTCCTCTTTTTTCTACTTCGTCATCAACTGGGTCAACGCCCAATCCAAGCAATGTGGTGTCCCTGTATTCAGTGTCTCCAGCACAGGGCACCTTGTCTATCCCAAGCACAGTACAAACATTGCCAGTCATTATATCAGGAGAAGAAAGTACAAATCTCCCTACACAAAACGCTACATGTAGCCCCCAGACACAACAGTCCACTGCTAGGGCTTCACAGGGGAGTGGTATAGCTACAGGGCTGCTAGCATGGAACCATGACACTGATCCACCGCAGCCTCAGCAAGGAAGTGGGTAATCCCCATGCAGCAAGACAACTTTAAAGCCCAAATCTCACCCAGTGTATGCAGTGTATGCACCAAGTACACCATGTCACTTCTTATCTGATGAAGATGAAGATGCAACGTCACACATGCTGCCCAATACTAGGAAGAAAACACACAAGCACCAATAGAGCAGGGACAGGTAGAGGCACCATCCTATGAGCCCTTCATCCCAAGCCAGGTGATCAGTATGCTGCAGACTCAGGGATACACCCCATGCCATTTTGCCAAAAATGCAGCAGATCCAGCGAACGTATGCAGCAGCCTGGACTGATCTCTGGACCGTAATGGAAATAAAAGCAGGAGATGCATTCTGGCCAATTATGAGAGAACACTTCAAGCTTCCAACAGAGTTAGATGCGTATGCCTGGGAGACAGGACCAAAGCTAATTGAGCAACTCAGAGAATGGGCCAAAAGCAGACTGACAGGACAAACTCTCAGCCTACATGTCACGAGTCAAGACAAGACAGAGTCTGTGGAGAAGTTCCATGACAGAGTAATGCAAGTGTTTCAAGATTTGGGCCTCATTACCCATGATCAGACACACAGACGGATGTTGGCACAGGCTTTTGTGCATGGACTGAGAGAACCAATCAGGAAACCACTGGTAGCAGCAGGCCTGAGTACACGTCAATAGCAATGGACACCCTTCTCACAGTCGCAAAAGGGATAGAATCCCAGCCAGGAGTGCGCAAAACAGCTCCCCTGATGGTGGTCTCAGAGCCAGATGGCCAACCACGTTTTAAAGACAGAAGAAATGTCAAGTGTTACAAATGTGGCAAGCTTGGCCATTACCGGAACCGCTGCAGAGAACCCCTACGACCCACCACTTTGTCTAGAGAAGCAAGCCAAGGAAGAAACACAGAAAGCAGTGAAGAACCCCGTCCATAGGACAAGAGCACACCAAGTCCACAAGGAACCCCACCAGTGGGACCAATATCCTGAGAGTGGATGGCGTAGTCATATCTTTTCTTGTGGAACTCCGCAACCTCACCTACCTATCAGAATCTTCTGCTTCCTGCATGGGAATTGATGGTCAAGTCAGTATTTCCAGATTATGAAGCCCCTGAGCGTGTGGACTCAGCCAGAACACTCCATCATGTCCCAGTTTGTTGTGTAAAAAACCTGCACCCTCAACCTATTGGGAGTGGACCTACTGCAGAAGCTGAAAGCGACCAGAGTGTTCCAGGAAGATGGGACCATGACACTTTCTGCACCCCTGACCCAAGAAGAAACAGGAACCTCAAACAACCACACTGCAGACCTATCACAGGAGGTGCTGGACATAGTACCAGAAAAGCCACTCCATCACCCAGAGTCAAGATGTCTCTGACCAACTGAAGGTCTAAGTGAACTCGCCTAAGAAGACGGCCTGAGAACTTTGACATTGGCCAGGATATTCAACTCAAGAAGGACTCTACTCGCTTCATGGAATGGCAACACCTCATCCAGCTCTAACGCCAGAGGTTCATCTTTTGCAAGCACCAGGAGGTGCCCCCTGCAATCAACCAGTTCACCCAGGCCCTAGACCGGAAAAAGGCCACCCAGCTCTTCAAACTTGTGCACAAATACTGACCTGAGACCGAGCTGGAGAAAAAGAAACTACTGATGGCCCGTGCTGAGAAAAAAGCAGCCGTTTAAGGAGACGTCCAACAAGAAGACCCCCTGTGACCAGAACAGGTGCTAACACAGTAACTGTCTTGGTGGAGAACAAGGAAGCCAGCTGGTCGTCATCTCTCATGATGTGGATCCTAGTAGACGGCTTGTTTTCCCGCCAGCTCTGCACCAGCAGATGGGAGTCCCCTGCCGCATACTGAAGGACAAGGCCAAACTGGGCTGCCTCGCCATCGGAATCAATCCCAGCTTTCCACAGTGAAGAAAAAGACTGTAAACCCCACTGAGTTCAGAATGGTGCAAGGCCTGGAGGCCGCGAAAGAGGCTACGGTATTTGAAACCCCAACAGTGCTGAACCATCACACTCTGCTCTCAAGAGTCCCAGTCACCGCAACGGTATTCACGGTGAGCAACCTGGCCAGTACCTTCTTCAGTGTTTCCCCTCCACCTGGAGGCCTGCTTTCATGCACCAGTGCAGTGCATATGGACAGTGTTGTCTCAAGGTGCTCAAAACAAGCCCTTCAAGTTTCACCAAGACAATGTCCTCCATCCTCATCAACTGGATTGCAGAATATGCAAGAGTCACTCTTCTACAACACGTGGATGACTTTCTCTTTTGTGTGGTTGACATCGACACCTGCACAGTCTATTTCCTTGTCTCTCCTACTCTACCTGGAAGAACAGCAACGCAAGGTCTGGAAGAACAAAGTCCAGTGATGCCAGAAGCAAGTTACATCCCTGGGACACGTATTGCCCACCAGACGAAACACATGTCAAAAGACTGGAAGACCACTGTGGAGAAGATGGCTCCCCCAACAACTCCAAGAATGCTGCAGGACTTCCCTGGTCTAGTGTCATATTGCAGAATCTGGATCCCTGATGCCTCAGTCCTAATGCAGCCTCTGTGCGCTTGCATCAACGCAACCCGCTCCTTCTATCAGACGCAGCCTTCAACCCATTCAGGAGATTGGAAGAACTCCACAGTCTCAGCGCCAATACCAGGCCTACCTGACTATGAAAAGTCTTTCCGTCTACCTGATGGAAGAAAGAAGATCATGCTACTGGAGTCCTGGCACGGATTCACGGGGGAAAACAGAGACTTTTAGGCTGCCTCTCAGCCCGCTTGGATCCAGTTGCAAGAAGAGCACCCTCCTGCCTGATGGCAGTATCTGCAGCACACACCCTCCTGGACATGGTTGCTGAAATCACTCTTGGACAGCCACTGGAAACTCTCACTCCACATGACATCTTGGCAATCTTCAATCAATCTCAACCAACAGTAATCTCTCCACCGCCAGGCATCTTTGTGGCGCCTCTATTGCCTTTGTCTCATAATGTCACCGTCTCCAGACCTACAGTCCTCAGCCCGGCCACTCTACTCCCACTCCCAAGGGGGATACTTGGATGGCTCCAGATTTGCAGATGATGAAGAAGTTTCAACACAGGAAGTGCAGTGACCAGCAATCAAGAAATCCTGTGGTCCAGAAGTCTGTCACCTAGCCTGTCAGCCCAGGAAGCAGAATTGATAGCGCTGACGAAGGCCTGTCAGATGGCAGAAGGCAAGACTGCAAACATCTACACGGACTACAGGTACTCGCATGGCATAGCACACGACTTTAGACCCATTTGGGCTACAAGGGACTTCATCACAGCAAACGGGACAACCGTGAAGCATCATGGAGCCTTCAGGGACCTACTGGGTATACTCAAACTTCCAAAATGGTGGCAATTTGAAAAATCAAAGTGCATGGAAAACTGAAAACAGAAGAGGCGTGAGGCAATAACATGGCGGACATGGCAGCCAAAGAAGCAGCCAAAGGAAGACAACATGGAGAAGTGGGAGAGGTCGTAGAGCCGGACGGCTACTACATGACGACTGAAGACAAGAAACCTGACAAAAAGACGTCCTGGGATCTGCTCAAGAAGTTACAAGACCAAGCTCCAAAAGGAGAAGAAGAGCTGAATGCGAAAAAGCAACACGTGAAGAAGGAAGGCTAACAATAATAGACTTCAAACTCTGCCTACCACAAAGTATGCACCCTATGGTGGTCCAATGGGTAGATGGACCCACATCCACATATCAAAGACACAAATGAATGATCTGATTGGTGCTTACTGTTTCGCTTCAGGGATCTCCACCCTAACAGCCAAATTCACCAGCAGCTGTCTGACCTGCGGCAAATGCAAGCCTGGACGTATGGAAGAAAGACCCCCTCACCTCATCTGGAAAGACCACTCTACCAGCTTCAAAGGATCCAGATAGACCACATCCAGATATCGCCAAGTGAAGGATTCAAATACGCCATTGTGGTCAAAAGAAGTATTTTCAAGATGAACAGAAGCCTTCCAAGTCAGCAAAGACTACTGCAATGAAGCTACTTTCGGAAAATAGTGTGCAGATACGGGGTTCCAGAAATGATAGAAAGTGATCAGGGACCCGCATTCACAGCAAATCTGACACACAAGACCCGATTAGCAGTAGGGTCAGATTTAGGCTTACACACTCCTTACCACCCCCAGAGCAGCAGGAAGGTAGAAAAAACTGAATGAAACACTTAAGAATAGAATGCTGAAAAATTGCCCAAGAGACACGCAAACCATGGCATGACACACTCCTAATTGCACTGTTTAGCGTAAGGCACACTCCCAGAGACCCAGAAAAAGCTGTTTCGTGCCTGCATCTTCTGCTAACAGATAAGACATTTTCTTCTTTTAGTTTTTTGGTGCCTGCATTTTGTCCTGCACTTCTGTGGGGGTCTGCCGGGTCCCCTTCGGGGGCTTATGCTCCTCTCAGTTTAGTTCAGCCACTGTTTGTTCATTTGCCTTTTCCAGTTTTTTCAGTGGTTGCTGTTTAGTTTTTGTTACACCAGAGAACTAATTTAGGTGGTAGAGGTCGTGTGATCTCAGGTGTTTTTGTAATTAGTAGAGTTAGTATTTTTCAGGGTTTTTTTTGGGGTTGCAGTAAGTGCCTTTCCTATCCTTTTCTATCTAGACAGATTGGGCCCCAGCGTTTGCTCATTCTATTTTCTGTCTGTGTCTGTATTTCCTCTTGTCTAACCGCCATTACATGTTTGGGGGCTTTCTATGTTCTTTGGGGATCTGCTCCGGGGCAGATAGCTTTCCTTTTTCTATCTTTAGGTGTAGTTAGCTTCTCAGGCTGTGACGAGGCGTCTAGGACCAACGTAGGAACGCTCCACGACTGCCTTTAGTTGTGGTGGTTAGTCAGGGTACTGCAATCCCATAGATTCCAACCTCTCTGGTGCATTGCCTTTTTTTGCCTGCTCTCCTCAGCTACCAAATCATAACACTTATGTAATTGAATTGGTCAAAAACTAATGTCCATTCTCGAGTTTTTCTCCTCACTGCCAGATTTGATGATCCTGTCCAAGAGCCCCAGATGACATCAACCTCTGTGTAACTAGAGGGAAAGCCTGTTTGAATCCACGTATCACATTGCAAGGAAGCTCCCGTACCAGGAGAGACACCTAAGCCATGAAGGATGTCGTGGATGCTCTGACTGACCAGACAGATGACCAGATGACCTACCTGATGAGTTCAAGGCCAGAGACCAAGTTAAAGCAGGATTTGAGTCACTATTGCCACTAGTAACTATAAACAAAAATGTTGATTGGATAAATTACATCTATTATAACCAGCAGAGATTTGTTAACTTCACCATGGATGCTGTAAAAGGTTTGGCAGCACAGTTAGGCCCCACTTCCATTATGGCATTCCAGAATAGAATGGCTTTGGATATGATTCTAGCTGAGAAAGGAGGTGTTTACAAAATGATCAAAGACACCTGTTGCACCTACATCCCAGACAACACTGGCCCAAATGGTAAAGTCACAATGGCAATACAGAAACTTAATGAGTTATCAGAGGAACTGAAACAGAACTCAGGTGTCACTGACCCATGGGATCGATACTTTGGGTGGATGAGTGGGTGGCAGAAAATGTTGGCACAGGTTGGGACAGCCATTATGGGGGTTCTCATTTTTGCATTAATTACTGGTTGCTGTGTAATTCCTTGTATCCGCAGGAAAATGGAAAAAGCTGTTCAGGAGACAACCAATTTGATGCCACTCACCATCTTGGACCTCGCACCAGTCCGGATAGAACTGCCTGGCTTGACCAGATCTCCGAACTACCTCCAGACTGAGAATACACATCCTTGATGAATCATCCTATCAAATAAGGAGACTATGATTGCAAACACATAAACCCCCGACAGGGACAGTCCTCCTGACTGCCCATTTGCGAAAAGTCTGTATTCGGTGGGGGAGGCATGTACTAGGGGTGTCTCAACTCACCGGCAGCACAAAAGAGTTGCAGAGCTTTGGGCCAGGAGCAGGTTTTTAGGGCAAGTGGTATCTAAGGGGGGACTGTCATGGAAATATATATGTATTCCATATATTCAAAGTATATTCACATATATGTATTCACAGTTCACAGTTAGATAGATCTCACTTGCTAAAAAACCTTGTGCTCACATATTTCTAGGCCAGATATAATCAGTCGTTTTAAAGAAATCTGGCCTTCATAAGACCTTCGTAAAGGAACAAATGCATGAAGTACAAAATGTCCTATTAGATATCACAAGAATATAAACAATAATTCTGCAACTTCAGCTCTTTTAATCATGATTATCATAATTATCATATTTACACTAGAACAGCCAATAATCTAGCAGCTTTTAATTGTATGTTAATTGACTAACCAGCCCCTTTTTGTAAACGTATAAAACCTTAAATGAATAATAAATGTATGTCTTTGACGAACTGTTATACTGACACTTTCGTGTGGACAGTCCTCATTTCGTTCTGAGCGCTCAAAAATACATTATATAGAGATTTGGACATGGCAAGCAGCAAACACAGGATATTTTTATCCTAATTAAATTTCCATATCATTATCACACTCCGTCATCCTACCAGTCTAGTCTACCTTCAGGTGACAAAGTATTGGGCAAAATTGTCCCTCATTCGTAAAACCACCAGTGTACTTCGATTGGTTATGTTGTTGTAGTCTTGCAAGGTGGTATCTTGATAGTGGTCCTCAATAGAAATCTGTTCCTTGCTGAGAACAAAATTGTGTAGGACCACGCACGCTTTTATAACCTCATCCACAGAGTCTGTCTTTAGGTTTATTGTAGTCAATAAGACACGCCATTTGGCTGTCATAATCCCAAACGCGCCCTCCACCATCCGTCTGGCTCTTGTGAGGCGGTAATTGAAAATCCGTTTGGTTTGTGTCAATCCTCTGCTACTGTAAGGTTTCAAGAGGTGTTCCGACAGCTGGAAGGCTTCATCACCTACACATACAAAAGGCATAGGTGGCCCAGAGGTTTGAGGCAGTGGCCTAGGGGGTGGAACTGAAAAGTGTTTCCGTACAGTCTCTGACCCATAGCAGACAGTTTGAACACTTGTGAGTCATTGGACCGTCGATAAGCCCCAATGTCCACAGCAATGAATTTGTACTCTGCATCAGCAATAGCCATGAGGACGACCGAAAAATATTTTTTATAATTGAAGAACTCCGATCCGGTTCCTGTAGCCTTTAGAATGTGGATGTGTTTGCCGTCAACAGCGCCCAGGCAATTGGGAAACTGGCAGATCTGGAGAAAACTGGTCCGCTGTTTCAATCCACCGGTCTGTAGTTGGCTCTGGAACAAATTCTCCACCCAAAGAGTCCCATGGAGCACGACAAGTGTACTTGATAATGCCTGATATTGTTGAAATTCCCAGGCGATACTGGAAATATAGCGATGACAGCGATTCTCCTGTTGCCAGGAATCTGTAAAAAAAAAAAAAAAATTACTTCAAAATCACAGCATTACATACCAGAACTCAGCTATAACAATTGGAGATACTATAAAAAAGGTTAAAAACTAGCAGCAACAACATTCCAGTTACAAGTGTGCTCAAGCAAGCAGATCCAATACATATAGCTTACCTTATAGTGACCATGAATTGCTTCGCCGGAGAAATTGAGAAGCAACAATAGGTGTTGGATCTTCGGATTTGTTCTCCAATACGCTCCAACGAAAAATCTAAATTTTCTTTCTTCATCCGAAGGTATGCAACAAATTTCTCCGGATTTTCTCTCAGCTCCATGCAGAGTGAAGAATACACCCCACGGGTTAGTCTTTGGGCTGTGATGGGGTGGATCCACATACGGCGTCGTCGTTGGCGCTGACGCATAATGCTCTGTCGTCTCGCTCTCCTTCTCCAGAACTATCACCTTCAAGTGATTAGCCTCCGCTGTAAAATCCACCAAATTCTTCAAAATATTTCCAATAACAACATCCATCTTCGCCAGTCACTTGCTCTTCTCTCCAACCTGCACTTGCTCTTCTACAACCTGTCAAAGATGGCCTGTAGGAACAGTGTATATATAGAATTTACAGTAGCCAATCACACGTTTGGAAGCCCACAAAGGGGCGTTTTTAAAAAACTGGATCCGTCGTAATCCGGCGAAAAACGGATAAAAAACCAGATGAAACTGATGGGACTGATCCGGTTTTTGGTCGGATGCCCGAGACGGATCTGGCGAAAAACTGGATCCGTCACATCCGGTTTTACACACTATTTGCTGGATCCGGCGCTCCTGCGTCAGGCGCAAAACGGATGTGTGAAAGAGGCCTTAGTGTGTGACAGCAGCCAAACATAAAAACCTGATGTAACTCTGGTATCGCTGTAATTGCACTGACCTGAAGAATAAAGTCGCCTAATCACTTATATCACACAACGAACAGCGAAATAAATCAATAAAACCAATTCTTCACATGGTGTTGATTTTTTCATACTGCTTCACAAAGATCGCAGTAAGGCTTGGCGCACATTTATCCTGTGCTCTGCGCTGAGCGCTTACACTGGGATTTCCGTGTAAATCTCTGAAATACGTGAATCAGACAGAACCTCTGGCTGAACATTCCCTATAATGAGGCAGATGGAGGCACTGTGGACGCCATAGCACTTGTGATGGGGGATGTCCATCTTTTTAGGATTGCATAAAAGTGCCATCGGCCACTGTTTTGTGCACTTGTGAAAAGAAGAAAATTGCAGAACAGAGGCCAGATGGAGTCCAGAGTAACTCTGCTGCCTCACTATAGTGAATGGATCCATCGGGGGTTTCATCTGAATCACATCACTCAGAGATTTAGATGGAAACCCCAAAGTAAGTGGTCAGCGTAGAGCGCCGAATAGATAACTGTGATCCCAAATGTTATGTAAAATGATCCCTGTAAAAGCTTCAACTCAAACCACAAAAAAGCAAGTCTCCACTCAGATCTGTCATCTGTTAACAGAAATATAGGGGGCTTCCATGTTATTGGTAGCACAAAGGCTCTGGAAAAGCGAAATGGATCCTCACCCACCAAAAGAAATTTAGCAATTTCTCCGCTCCCAAATCCAAATGCCCCTTCCCTTCTGAGCCCCAGTGAGACTAAACAACGTTTAGCACCCACTTACATCATTTAGTGCCAACGTGCTTGGCATTTCTGTAGTGATGAGAGCCCGCCTAATTTACAGGTGCACGTCTCCAGAAGAATGGGCTGGGCATGATATATTGGTCACTACAGCGTACTGGTCACTACAATGGGAGTTTGCAATTTTCACTCAGCAACATCCACTGCTGCCTGTTTCTGGAAAACACCCATGGAGTCAAAATCGTCACTACAGCTGTAAATAAATTCCCATAGGGTTCTAATTTCCAAAATGGGATCATTTGAGGAGGATTCTGCTTTTCTAGCACTTAGAAGCTTTTTATATGGAGTCCGCAAACAAGTCTAGGAAAATCTGCGTTCCAGGAGGCAAATAGCCCTATGTCCCTCCCGAGTCACTCTGTACGGTAAAGTAGTACTCTGCAGCCACATATGGGGTATTTCTACATTCAGCAGAAATTGTGGGACAGATTCTGGTGCCATTTTACCCATTTCCTAGTGTGAAAATGTAAAACTTAGGGATAACACACAATCTGGGTGGTAAAAATGAAATTATTTTTTCTTCACTGCCCAATGGTATAAAAGTTTGTGACACACCTGCAGTGTTAATATAATCACTGCACCCCTAGATGAATTCATTGAGAGGTTTAATTGGTAAAATTGGGTCACTTATTGGGGGGTTCTGCTGTTCTGGCACCTCAGGGGCTCTGTCAATGTAACATGGCATCCTCAAACAAGTGCAGTAAAATCTGCACTGTAATATGGCGCTACTTTCCTTCTGAGCTTTGCATTGTGCCTCAAAAGGGGTATCACTGAACTCAGGAGAAATGGCACAGCAAACTTTTGGGTCCATTTTCACCTTTTGCCTTGTGAAAATACAAAATTTGTAGCTAAAAAAGATTTTTGCGGGAAAGTGTGATTTTTTTTTATATTCACATCTTAATTTATAAACTTCTGTGAAGCACCTAGTGGTTCAAGATGCTCAATTAACATCTGGATAAGGTCCCAGAGGGGTCTAGTTTCCACTATTTAGGCACATCAGGGGCTCTTCAAATGCGACATGGCGTCCGTTAATTATTCCATCAAATTTTGCATTCCAAAAGTCAAATGATGCTCCTTCCCTTCCAAGCCCTGCCGTGCACCCAAACAATTGTTTTTCTCCACATATTGGGTATCGGCGTGCTCAGGAGAAATTGCACAACAAATTCTATGGTGCAATTTCTCATTTTACCCTTATGTAAATGCAAAATTTGGAGCTAAAAATAATTATTTGGGAACAATGTTGTTTTTTTTTTTATTTCCATGGTGCTCAAGGTGCTCAATACACACATAGATAAGGTCACAAAGGGGTCACAAAGGGGTCTAGTTTCCAAAATGGTGTCACTTGTTGGGGTTTCCACTGTTTAGGCACATCAGGGGCTCTACAAATGCGACATGGCAACCGCTAATTGTTTCATATTTTACATTCCAAAAGTCAAATGGTGCTCCTTCCCTTCCGAGCCCTGCCATGCACCCAAACAGTAGATTTCCCCCACATATGGGGTATCGGCATGCTCAGGAAAAATTGCACAACAAAATGTATGGTCCGTTTTCTCCTGTTACCCTTGCAAAGGTAAAAAAAATTGGTCTAAAGGAAAATTTTTGTGAAAGAAAAGTAAATGTTTATTTTTCCCTTCCACATTCTAAAAATTCCTGTGAAGCACTTGAAAGGTTAATAAACTTCTTGAATGTAGTTTTGAGCACCTTGTGGGGTGCAGTTTTTATAATGGTGTCATTTTTGGGTATTTTATGTCATATAGGCCCCTCAAAGTCACTTCAAGTGTGAGATAGTCCCTAAAAAAATGGTTTTGCAAATTTTGTTGTAAATTTGAGAAATCGCTGGTCAACTTTTAACCCTTATAACTTCTTGACCAAAAAATGTTTCCAGAATTGTGCTGATGTAACGTAGACATGTGTGAAATGTTATTTATTAACTAGTTTGTGTGATATGACTCTGATTTTAGGGCATAAAAATTGAAAGTTGAAAATTGCGAAATTTTCTAAATTTTTGCCAAATTTTCATTTTTTTCACAAAGAAATACAAGTTATATTGAAGAAATTTTACCACTATCATAAAGTACAATATGTCACAAGAAAACATTCTCAGAATTACTAGGATCCGTTGAAACGTTCCAGAGTTATGACCTCACAAAGTGACACTGGTCAGAATGGTAAAATTGGGCCTAGTCATCAAGGTGAAAACAGGCTTCGTCTCAAAGGGGTTAAGGCCACATACATTTTTTATGTTTACACTTTCATTTTGCTCCCCTCCTTTTATTTTATTTTTTTATTTTTATTTCCATTAACATAACAATATAAGGGCTTGTTCTTTCTAGAACAGGTAGTAGTTTTTAACTAAAGTATTCATTTTATTCTATAATATGCAGAGGGTGGTCCAAAAGTAGGTGGACAGTATGTGTAATAGTGTTATAAAGGGGGAGAGTTATCAAACACGGTGTAAAGTAAAACTGACTCAGCTGCCCTTAACAACCAATCAGATTCCACTTTTCATTCTTCACAGACTCTTTGGAAAATGAAAGGTGGAATCTGATTGGTTGCTAAGGGCAACTGAGTCAGTTTCACTTTGCACATGTTTGATAACTCCCCCCCTTCATAACCCTATTACACATACTGTCCACCTACTTTTGGACAACCCTGTATTGGAAAACAGGAAAAAAAATACCAAGGAAGGTGAAATTGTGAAATAAAAATGCAATTCCGGCATTGTTTTTTTTACTGCATTCATTATGTCGTAAACATGACACAGCAATGTTTTAATTTTTTTCTGATATTATTGGTAATAAAATTCAGAATCTTGTAAAAAAGTGTTTTTTTTTTGTCGCTATATTCTGAGATCACATTGTTGGAGGGCCATTGGGAGCCCACCTGTGACTCCGCCATGTAAATGCCGCTGTCAGTAATTGACAGACATTTAAATGATTAACAGCAGTGGTCAGAGCTAGTTCCAACCGCTGCTGTTACAGGCAGTTGCCGGTCATGTAACACAGGTGACATCTGTGATGTATGAAGCGGAATCAGCATCAGATCCCACTTCATACACCCGGCAGTTTCAAACAGGTTGTCTTTAAACAAATTGTAATTTTCTGCTGACACATTAACTTTAAAGGGAATCTGTAGTCAGGTTTTTGTTATGTAATGCTGTAGGGGTTAAATACTGATTTCAGGGATGTATTAATTATCAGGCTTTGTTCAGTTGTTTGCTTACAATGAATGTTTTTCCACCATTATTACTGCTGGAGTAGGTCTCATGTGTCTCCTATACTGACCACACCCCCTCCTCCAATAGGCAGCTCACTGTCAATAGACAATGTACATAGAAAGCTGTTTAGTAGGCGGGGTTAGCTTTCTGAGCTCTACTACATGCTACATCTAAAACTCTGATTGTGTCACAACTGCTGCACCCAGTAAAATTAAGTTATACATTGTGGGATTCAAAGTCTCTGCCCCTACGTTATGCTGCTTTCAGATGAAGTACCAAAAAGCTGCTGACAAATTCCCTTTAAATGAATATATGTATTAGTTTTCCGCTAGTTTTGGCAAACCAGCATTTTGGTAAGCTTATTATGTATGAAGAAAAGGCTGACATCTCAGATTCTAACATTATTTTGTGACTGACACATTCAAAAACAGTAAATAATATATCGCAATGATCTGAAAGCAGGCCTATAATAAATCAGGCTGTGAATAAATAAATGTTTGTCGACTTCAATTCAGCCATTAGAACACTTGAATTATTTTTCTAGAGACGAGAAATAAATCTTGCTCAGCAGACGTGTCAGAAACTTGGCACATACACAAAACGAGGAGAGTCTCTGTAAACTTAATACATAATAAATGCAGATCAAGTGCTTTTGAGTGCATTTATCCCATTGCTAGGTACTTGAATTTCTATTTTTTTTGAATATCATACAATACCTGATGATCGCTGATCCATTTGTGAAGTATTTGATGGAATTAATAACAGCAATTACGGTACTTACATCATTTTATTTAGTAGATGAACAAATTATTAATAAAACGCTCTTTATAAGAATAGGGAAATGCATTGTGGATAATTTTGAAAGGGTTCTTTTTGGTAGTAGTTGTGGATCTCATGCATATGTGCAATCAGTATCACGTGCTAGGAGTAAAAATCATGGTCTGCTTGAAAATTGGGATTACTGTGCCTACAGTTACTCCTACCTTTAATAGAGTGAGGAATGTCTTTTATTATGGCTTGTGCCGAAGACTGTATTTTCAGTTCGAGTGCGATTGGACAAAACATTGGATCGCATTCTGACCATTGTTATTTTATGAAACCGTGAAAATGTCAGATTTTTTTCTCGGACAGAGCCTGTCGGAGGAAAAAAATCACAGCATGCACAATTTGCATCTGATATTCAGATCACACTCGGCCATAGAATCATACAGTGATAGAGTTGGAAGGGGCCTCAAGGGTCATCGTGTCCAACCCCTGCTCAATGCAGGATTCACTAAACCATCTCAGACAGATATCTGTCCAGCCTCTGTTTGAAGACATCCATTGAAGGAGAACTCACCACCTCTCGTGGCAGCCTTCCACTCATTGATCTCCCTCACTGTTGAAAAGTTTTTTCTAATATCTAATCTGTATCTTCTCCCTTATATAGCGCTATTAATTCCACAGTGCTTTAAATACATTATCATCACTGTCCCCATTGGGGCTCACTATCTAAATTCCCTATCAGTATGACTTTGGAGTGTGGGAGGAAACTGGAGAACCCGGAGGAAACCCACGCACATATGGGGAGAACATGCAAACTCCTTGCAGATGTTGTCCTTGGTGCGATTTGAACCCAGGACCCCAGCAAGTAGTTTCATTCTATTGCTTCTCATGCTTACATGTGCAAATGAGATTAAGGATGATCCATCTACATTGTGATATCCTCTCAGATATTTGTAGACAGCTATTAAAGGGAACCTGTCAGCAGGATTGTGCACAGTAACTACAGTGTCAGGTCAGCGCCGTTATACTGGTTAAAATGATACCTGGGTGATGAAATCCGTCTTGTGGTTGTTGTGTAATCTTCATTTTCAGTTTTGAGTTAATGATATGTTGTGCTTCAGGGCGTCCTGTGTGGCTAAATAGAAAATGGTTCTTTACAGTTAGAGCAGTCAGTCTGTGGAATGTCCGACCACAAGAGGTTAGTAATGGCCGTCACTATAACAGCTTTAAAAACGGGCAGGATGATTTACTTGGTTATAGTTACATTTGTGACAAAAAATGTAGAATTGGCGAGAAAGGTCAAACTTGATGGACCTAGGTCTTTTTCAATCTATGTAACCTTCAACTGTGAGTGTAAATTTGACCACCAATTACCTAATATTTGCATATAGTTATTTACCCTATTATCTTTAGTAAAGAGACTGTTATTTTCAAGTTAACACTGTTTCTTAGGGTATGCCACACTAAGCGAGATCGCTAGCGAGATCGCTAACGAGATCTCTATTGCGTCACCATTTATGACGCAGTAGCGGTCTCGTTAGTGACTTAGCTGTGTGTGACACGTAGCAGCGATGTGGCCTCTGCTGAGATGTCGCTGATCGCTCATGAACGTTCTGAGCCATTTTTTGTTCGTTGGTGTCCCGCTGGTGAGCCTGAATCGCTGAGTGTGACACCCTTTATGAACGACTTCACCAGCATTGCAGGAGGGACTAGGTTTTCCCAACGACCGTAGAGGTTGTTATACAGATCGCTGATGAGTTGTGTTTGGAATCACAGATCGCTGATGAGTTGTGTTTGGAATCACACACAGCTAAGTCGCTAACGAGATTGCTACTGCGTCATAAATGGTGACGCTTAATGATTGGGAATTAGCTGCACGAACAACTACCACCATCATATGATACTTAAAGGGTTGCTACTGTCCTGTGCAAATCATCATTCATCACCTTACCCTCTATGATGTGCTGATTTAGGATTCGTTATCAGCCCTGCGTTCAGAGGCCCATCTCCAACTGTCCGATATTGACTTGGCATCGTGACAAACTATTTCCCACTCTTACATTTTTTTTCTATATTTTTATTGTGGAACTTTGTGTCTCATTGAAAATGAGGACGAGTCTATTCGTGACAGTAACCTTGGCCACCGTGACGCAGATTATAGACGGCCTGGAGCACAAAACCACCCTCTGTTGTTCACCACATGAGGTTAACGCAACAGTGCACATGTGAACCTGCATATTAACAGGTGTGCTGGCCTTTTTTTGTTTTTCGGATAAATATTATGTCAATGAGAAAACCTATAAAATTGGATCATATAATAATATATAACTTAGTTATTTTGAATGGCCGATATGCAAAACTGCTAAATAGATGAAATTCACTTGTCAAATAGCATATATAATTCCGAAAATATTAATGATAGATGAATTTTAATTAAATTATGTATCCAGCAACTACTACACGACAATGTATTGCAGAACAAATCTGGCACAAATCAAGATGTTTTCAGGATTCTGTGCTTGATAGTCCACATTATGTGAGCTGATGAGCAGATGGCTTGTTGTTGAACACCACATATGTGTTTAGCTGAATCGAGCAACGAGTGACATTTCCAATTCTAAACAAAATGGAAAACAAAGTGTAGTATGCAAATTAATTTAAACCAAAAAAGTAATAAAGTCAGTAGAAAGGTTTGAAGACGGCATTCACTCTGGCAGCGCGATTTTATTTATTTATTTTTTATGAGTCTATAGTGCTTCATTTTCTTGAAAAGACACATAGCTCGGTTCATTCCCAACTCCTGGTTTATAAATAGAGTTTCAGATTTACAGAAATGCCAGAACTGCCGTGATATTTCCATATGCCGATATATGTAGTTGAAGGGGATGGGGAAGCTGTCACAAAATCTTTGGGCATATTAAAGCTTAAAGAAGCCCTCCACCCATCAAAGTTTTTATCCTCTTAATATATTGTAGTCATAAAATTTGATAGCACTGTGTACTTACAATTGCTCATTTTGCCTATCTACCCAGTAAATTATTCTCTCTTCTCTGCTCTATATAGAAACCAGAAGTCTGTTTTCCCTGCATTTATCATTCCCCTCTTTAACTTCTGACCAAGCTGCTTCTCTTTATCCCCCGCCAATAAGATATATTACAAAGTTTCTAATATTCAGTTGTACTATTGAGTTTTACAAATTTTGTTAAAAGTACATTTCTCTGTCAATAATTCTTGAAATTTGAAACATATTAGTTACAGTGAAGGGACCGATAAAACACTTAATAAAATGAAAAGATTAGTATGTGGGCTGAATTTATGAAAGATTATAATTTAAGAAGTGTATCCTAAAGATATACATGCTTATAACAATGGAGGTTTCTCTAAGAAAGAAACATGGATATGGTAAAACTTGATTAGGTGAAGGGAGCAGGATAAGAAGGTGCCTTCAGGCAATTTACTGGTCTGAGTTTAGCCAACTGTAGTACCCCAATATAATATTAACCATAATAACTATACAGAACTGACAGTCACACTCTAAATATAGTATCAGCATTAGTGTCCTACATAATGTCAATGCAGTTTGTGCTCTACCAGAGCATGCAGCTGCATAGAAATACATGCAGCAGCATGCTCCGGTCCGAGTGCTGGTGGCAGCGCCGGGTGTTCATGCAAGAGACTCGCACGAGAATCGTGCGAGTTTCTCGCATGTGTGATCCTGGCCTTACCTGTTTAGTACTGTCACATAGCTCTCCTCTGTGCAAAAAAAAAAATAAAATACAAAATTTAATCTATTTCTCAGTTTTGAGTTGCAAAAAAATTATCTATGGGTACTGGAAGATTAGACATTTTCCTCTCCTCTTCTCATTGTCCTTTGCCTATAAGACAGTGGCATTTAACGGGGTTGTCCAGAATGAAGGGAATTTCATAATACTGTGTTTCCCTGAAAATAAGACAGGGTCTTATATTCTTTTTTGCTTCGACAGATGGGATAGGGCTAATTTTTGGGGTTTGACTTATTTTTTTTCCATAAACAATAATCCACATTTATTTTTGAACAAAAAAAAATCTATATTTATTCAAATGTAATCAAATATTCACACACATTAACATACACATGTATACGCACTGCACATTATTATTATTATAGCGCCATTTATTCCATGGCACTTTACATGTGAAGAGGGGTATATATAAAAAAACAAGTACAATAATCTTGAACGAAACGAGTCACTGACTGGTAAAGGAGGAGAGAGGACTCTTCCCCTACAGGCTCACAATCTACAAGGGATGGGTGAGGATACAGTAGGCGAGTGGAAAGCTGGTCATGCATCGGTATGGTGGAACGAGGGTTACTGAAAGTTGTTTGTTATGCTTGTCGGAAGAAGTGGGTTGGCTCACAATCTACAAGGGATGGGTGAGGATACAGTAGGTGAGAGGAAAGCTGGTCATGCCTCAATATGGTGGAAAGAAGGTTATTGCAGGTTGTATGCTTGTTGGAAGAAGTGGGTCTTCAGGTTCCTTTTTTAAGGTTTCCATGGTAGGCCAGAGTCTGATATGTTGGGGTAGAGTGTTCCAAAGTAGGGAGGATGCATGGGAGAAATCTTGTATGTGATTGTAGGAAAAGGAGATAAGAGGGGAGTAGTGAAGGAGATATTGTGAGGATCAGAGGTTGCGCGCCAGTAAGTACCGGGAAACTAGGTTACAGATGTATGGACGAGACAAGTTGTGGATTGCTTTGTATGCCATGATTAGGGTTTTAAACTGGATTCTCTGGGTAATGGGGAGTCAGTGAAGGGTTTAACAAAGATGAGAGGCTTGGAAATAGCGGGGGAACAGGTGCATTAGTCAGGCAGCATAGTTTAGGATAATTTGGAGGGGTGCGAGAGTGATAGAGGGGAGACCGCAAAACAGGAGGATGTAGCAGTTGAGGTGGGAGATGATGAGGGCATGCATAGTGTTTTTAGCAGATTCTTGGTTAAGGAATGTGTGGATCCAGGAAATATTTTTGAGTTGGAGGATATGTGGTTTAAAGGAGAGATCAGAGTCAATGGTTACCTCAAAGCAGCGAGCTTGCGGTACTGAGGAGAGTGAGCAGCCATTGACTTTGATGGATAGGTCTGATGGGGGGGTTGGGTGAGATGGGTGAAGGATGATGAAGTCTGAAGTCTGTAATGCCAAGAGATGAGAGATTCTGTAGTAAGAGGGAATGGTACACTGTGTCAAAGGCAGAGTACAGGTCAAGGAGGAAGAGGACAAAGTAGTGTCGCTTGGATTTGGCAGTTAGTAGGTCATAGGTGACTTCAGTTAGGGCAATTTTAGTGTAATGATGCAGTCAGAGGCCTGATTGTAAGTGATCAAAGGGGGAGCAGGAGGAGAGATGGGAGGACAGTTCAAGATGGACGTATTGTTTCAGTAGTTTTGAGGCATAGGGAAGAAGTGATATGGGGCGATATATAGACACAGAAGATGGGTCAAGGGAGGGTTTTTTGAGGATG
Organism: Oophaga sylvatica; assembly: GCA_033576555.1. Lineage (NCBI taxonomy): Eukaryota > Metazoa > Chordata > Amphibia > Anura > Dendrobatidae > Oophaga > Oophaga sylvatica. The sequence continues at coordinate 510,715,485 of JARQOD010000002.1, read as the reverse complement.
TATATTAACACACTGCACATATATCCATATATGCACACACTTCACATAAGATACAGTACAGACCAAAAGTTTGGACACACCTCATTTAAAGATTTTTCTGTATTTTCATGATTATGAAAATTGTAAATTTACACTGAAGGCATCAAAACTATGAATTAACACATGTGGAATTATATACTTAACAAAAAAGTGTGTAACAACTAAAATTATGTCTTATATTCTAGGTTCTTCAAAGTAGCCACCTTTTGCTTTGATGACTGCTTTGCACACTCTTGGCATTTTCTTGATGAGCTTCAAGAGGTAGTCACCGGAAATGGTTTTCACTTCACGGATGTGCACTGTCAGGTTTAATAAGTGGGATTTCTGGCCTTATAAATGGGGTTGGGACCATCAGTTGTGTTGTGCAGAAGTCTGGTGGATACACAGCTGATAGTCCTACTGAATAGACTGTTAGAATTTGTATTATGGCAAGAAAAAAGCAGCTAAGTAAAGAAAAACGAGTGGCCATCATTACTTTAAGAAATGAAGGTCAGTCAGCCCGAATAATTGGGAAAACTTTGAAAGTGTTCCCAAGTGCAGTTGCAAAAACCATCAAGTGCTATAAAGAAACTGGCTCACATGAGGACCGCCCAGGAAAGGAAGACCAAGAGTCACCTCTGCTTCTGAGGATAAGTTTATCCAAGTCACCAGCCTCAGAAATCGTAGGTTTACAGCAGCTCAGATTAGAGACCAGGTCAATGCCACACAGAGCTCTAGCAGCAGACACATCTCTACAACAACTGTTAAGAGGAGACTTTGTGCAGCAGGCCTTCATGGTAAAATAGCTGCTAGGAAACCACTGCTAAGGACAGGCAACAAGCAGAAGAGACTTGTTTGGACTAAAGAACACAAGGAATGGACATTAGACCAGTGGAAATCTGTGCTTTGGTCTGATGAGTCCAAATTTGAGATCTTTGGTTCCAACCACCGTGTCTTTGTGCAATGCAGAAAAGGTGAATGGATGGACTCTACATGCCTGGTTCCCACCGTGAAGCATGGAGGAGGAGGTGTGATGGTGTGGGGGGTGCTTTGCTGGTGACACTTTTGAGGATTTATTCAAAATTGAAGGCATACTGAAACAGCATGGCTACCACAGCATCTTGCAGCGGCATGCTATTCCATCCGATTTGCGTTTAGTTGGACCATAATTTATTTTTCAACAGGACAATGACCCCAAACACACATCCAGGCTGTGTAAGGGCTATTTGATAGTGTTGAGCGATACGATACCGCAAGTATCGCGTATCGGCCTATATTAGCTCTATCGGCCTTTCGATACTTCGTTTCGATATTTTCCATATATCGTATACCGGAATCGGAAGTTCCCATAACTCTTTGAGAGGCAATGTGATTTTAGTCAGCCAATGAGGAATCCTAAGAAGTGTGGGCACATCCTGTACTGCTGCGGTCATGTTAACTAATGGCATGGCTGTGATTGGATGCTGAAATGATGTCAGAATGCACTATAAAAGGCGCCGCCGCCATTTTAGCGTCACTGTGCTGTGAATTCAATAAGGGACAGAACGCTGCTGTGTGACTCTGAGGGACAGTTAGAGATTGCGATTTAGTGTACTGTGCTGTAGGCAGGCTAGCACCAACCGCTGTGTAAAGCTTCCTTTTGCCTGCAGTGTTGTTTTAACAGCTCTGCAAGGTGTGTGTGAGTGCAGGTGACGCTGCAGTTTGCTCTGCATGCAACGCTGTCTGTAGGCATCTGCACGTGTCACTCACAGACTCTTTTTTTTTTCTTCAATGTAATTCTTGCAGCTCCATGCAATTTAACTATTAGTGTGACGCGCTTCCATCCGTATCCAATACATTGGTTGCAAACACTATAGAAGTAGACAAAGGAGTAGCCTTTCACAGATTGTGAACAGTTGTGTTTCAGTGTTCACTTCAGTCTGTGTTTTTTATTTTTTGAGTGCACATCACGCTCCAGTTACTTGTTCAAGCACTGCTGCTTGTACTCTGCTGAGCGTGTCTCAGTGCCTCATCCTTTTCATTTATCTCCAATTGGTTCTGCTCCATTCCATTTAAAATTAATCTATTAGTGTGACGCGCTTCCATCCGTATACAATACATTGGTTGCAAACACTATAGAAGTAGACAAAGGAGTAGCCTTTCACAGATTGTGAACAGTTGTGTTTCAGTGTTCACTTCAGTCTCTGCGTAATAACCACACTTAGGCCTTATAACTTTTCTGACTTTCTTTATCAATCTACCAAGATGAAGAAGGCAGTGAGTAAGGCACGTGGTCGTGGCCGTGGAGTTTCAGCAGGGAGAGGACTGTGGTGATTCTGTGGCTGCTGCCGCCCTCAGTGACACAGCATCCACCATTTATCCCCGTGAGCGTTCCTTTATGCGCACTTTGGTAGGAGCTCGGCGTGCCCCCCTGCTGCGGGAAGAACAAATTGAAGCCGTTGTTGGTTGGATGGCAGCCAAAAGCATCGACTTAATTCCTTCCACCTCCTCTCAGGAACACAACACTGTTGAGCAACCATCTGTCTGTTCACCGCCTGTCAAATTGCCCAGGCAGTCAGAGAGTTCTGTACAGGAGCCAGCTGAGTCTCTGCTTCTGTTCTCAGAATCTGTTGGCTCGCAAACACGGGCACAGGCAAGCAGCATTCTGCAATTTGAAGAAGAGGGAGTATGCAGTGATGCGCAACAGCTGTGTCTCTCTCAATCTGAAGAGGCGGGTGAGCCAGTGCCGATGGACAGCACACCGCAGAACGCATCTTATGATGATGATGAGACTCAGGTGCCAGGTTTTGTGGAGCATGGTGCTGCCCAGACTATCCAACAGCAGCAGGTGTTGGAAGAGGGTAGTGGAGATGATGAAGTCCGAGACCCAACATGGCGTGAGCAACAGGAAGGTGTGGGAACAGCTCTGAGGAAGAGATTGTCCCAACGGTACAAAGAGGAGGGAGAGGTAGGCTGCAGACTCGCTTGCCTGTAGCCTCCAGTTTGGCACCTGTTGGGAGCAGTTCTCTTAGAAATGTCAAAATTGGCGCTCCATGACTTGCACTGCGTGGTCCTTTTTTGACAGACTTGTAGATGATATTTGCTATGTTCAATGCAAGCTGTGTAAGCAAAAAGTTAAAAGAGGTAAAAATATCAGTAACCTGAATACCACAAATATGTGGAAAGCATGTACGGACAAAGCACGTAGCTGAGTTACAAAGACACACTGGAGATGTAGGCCAACCTACAGCAGCACCTACATCTTCAGGTCGTGTTCGAGCCTCTACCTCCAGCTCACACACACCTGGTTCGGCTTCCTCACAGGATCTCCATGGAAGAACCTCGGTCACTGTTGTCCATAGACAAACTGTTATTCCACCCACAGCAGCAAGTTCACAGTCATCGTCACACTCCCAGAACAAAAAACAGCCATCGGTACCACATGCATGGGATAAAAGACGGCCATACTCGGCAAACCATCCACGAGCACAGGCTCTGAATGCTGGCATTGCAAAACTCCTGTCCCTTGAAATGCTGTCATTCAGGCTGGTGGAGACTGACAGTTTCAGGAACTTTATGGCATTGGCAGTCCCACAATATAATGTGCCAAGCCTATTTTATTTCAGCAGGCAAGCTGTCCCTGCTCTGCAAAAACATGTTGAGGGAAACATTAAACATGCGCTACTAAACGCCGTCAGTAGCAGGGTCCACCTGACCACCGATGCGTGGACCAGTACCCATGGCCAGGGACGATACTTTCCCTCACTGCCCATTGGGTCAATGTTGTGGAGCCGGGTACAGATCTTGCCAGTGGCGCTGTACGTGTTCTGCCAACTCCAAGGATTGCAGGAATCCAGTCTGTACACATTGATTCCTCCTCCTACTCCAGTTCCTCAGAATCATCGCTGCACGAGCCGTCACGGTATACCTCCACATGGACCCGTGAACGCTTACCTGTTGCGACCGATATGAGCACAGCCGTGGCCAAACGTCAACAGGCCGTCCTGAAATTAATTTCCATGGGGAATTGAAGCCACACAGCGCAGGAGCTCTGGGATGCCATCAAGCAGGAGAGCGACGTGTGGTTTTTGTCAGCTAATCTCCAGCCAGGCTTGGTAGTGTGTGACAATGGCCGAAATCTGGTGGCAGCTCTGGGCCTTGGCAACCTCACTCACATACCATGTCTGGCACATGTGCTCAACTTGGTCGTGCAGAGTTTTTTGAGGGACTATCCGGATCTTGATGCACTGCTGCACAAGGTCCGCCTAGAGTGCGCTCACTTGCGACGTTCCAGCATGGCCAGATCGCGCATTGCAGCTCTGCAAGTCAGATTTCGCCTTCCTGAACATCGCATCATATGTGACGTACCCACCAGGTGGAATTCCACGTTACATATGTTGGAGCGGTTGTGTGAGCAGCAGCCAGCAGTAATGGAGTATCAGCTGCAACAGGCGCAATCAACTCGCAATTTGCGCCGTTCACACTTCACCACTACTGAGTGGGCCTCTATGAAGGACATCTGCGACGTTTTGCGTGCGTTTGATGTCTCAATGCGGATGGCGAGTGCAGATGATGCACTAGTCAGCATGACTGTCCCCCTTATCTGCCTGCTTCAGAAATCACTGAAAGCACTAAAGGAAGAGGTTTTGGAAGAGGTGGAGGATGAGGAGTCACAAATTCAATTACCTTCAGGACAGTCAGCGCAACGTGGTTCCTCACAAAGGGCTGGGCAGGGCTCACTTTGTGAGGAGGATGAGGAGGAGGAGGAGTCAATGGAGGAGGAAGAAATCCCTACAGAGGGAGGTACACAACGCTCTAGTCAGTATGTAGAGCGAGGGTGGGGTGATGCAGAGGAGGCAGAGATGACGCCTCTTCCAGAGGACAGCCTTTGTTGGCCAGTTGGGAGTCTGCAGCACATGGTTGATTTCATGCTTCAGTGCCTGAGAAACGACCGCCGCATCGCCCACATTCTCAGCACGTCAGATTATTGGGTGTACACCCTCCTAGACCCTCGCTACCGGGACAACTTACAAACCCTCATCACACCGGTGAACCGGGACCGTAAAATGCAGGAGTACCAAGACACACTGGTGCAATCCATACTGTTGTACATTCCAGCCGAGAGAGCTGCTGCTGCTACTGCTTTACAAAGCAGCTCTGTGCGTCGAGGCAGTGTAGACACCTCTACAACAAGAGGGAGCAGAAGCAGCGCCTCTGCACAGGGCAAGAACTGTATGTTACAAATGTGGCAAAGTTTTGTGACAGCGCCAGCAAGGTCTACACCATCCGAGACGGCTCCAGTCACCAGGAAGAAACGTTTCCGTAAGATGGTGACAGACTACTTGGCTTTCCCTCTAAGTGTACTCCCAGATGCCTCTTCCCCTTTCAAATTTTGGGTCTCTAAGTTGGATACATGGCCAGAGCTTAGCCAGTATGCATTGGAGGTGCTGGCTTGCCCTGCTGCCAGTGTATTATCTGAGCGTGTCTTTAGTGCTGCAGGTGGTGTAGTAACAGACCGTCGCATGCGACTATCCTCAGAGAATGTAGACCGGCTTACTTTTCTGAAAATGAACAAGGCATGGATGTCACCTGAATTTGCCTGTCCGTTTTCAGATTAAATAACTGTTTGGCAACGTTTTCCATGTCTCCTGTTATGTTCATCTTTCTACCACCTGAACTCTACTCCCTGGGCTACAACACCGCCATTTGTTGCTCGTAAGTAATTGGCAGGGGTACTGACTCCTGGCCAGCCTGGTTACAGCACGACAGCTGTTTCCTGGCAGTGTGAACGTCAATTATCCTCCAATAAGTTGTGCTGTCGTGTTGCATTCGGGTTAGCCGACTCTATGGTGCCTGCAGTTTAGGTGATTCCTATGTGTGCTGTGGGATATGTAAATAAAGGCGGTTTCCATTGTGACAATAGGACAAGCACCCACTGTAGGACTGTGTGATTCGGTAACTGCGGACGGCTTGCGTCCTGTCAACTTACATTTTCATGGGTGCGTTCTTCTACCCGTCCGGGGTCCAGTACCGTCAAGTGGTTCTCCCCAGTGCCTTTGGCCTAGGTGCCTCCATCTCCGTATCCGAGTTCCACCAGCGTCTGCTGGTCCTTGGTAGTGCTTTGGAGCACAGGTACCTCCTGCTTAGTAACCGTGTCACAGTAACATCAGCTGGTACTCGGTTGTGACATTGCCTCTTTTCCTTCTGCTACCCGTCCGGGGTCCAGTACCGTCAAGTGGTTCTCCCCAGTGCCTTTGGCCTAGGTGCCTCCATTTCCGTATCCGAGTTCCACCAACGTCTGCTGGTCCTTGGTAGTGCTTTGGAGCACAGGTACCTCCTGCTTAGTAACCGTGTCACAGTAACGTCAGCTGGTACTCGGTTGTGACATTGCCTCTTTTCCTTCTGCTACCCGTCCCGGTTCCAGCACAGTCAGCTGGTCCTCGTTACTTCCATTGTCTCTTGCTCCATCTGATACCCGTCAGGGTTCCAGTAACGTCAGCTGTTTCTCGGAAATTAGACGACCTTAAAGACCACCCAGAAGAAGATGACGACAATAAGGACGACGAGCATGAAGCCAACCAGCCTGAACACCATCACAAAGAAAAAATAAAAGATTACCCAGAAGAAGATCACCAACAGGACAAAGAAGGTTAAGACAAACTACAAGATACAGAACAAGAGACAGAAGAACAATAAGCAGAAGATCAAAAAGCAGAAGAACATGAAGTATAAGACCAAAATGAAGAGCAAAATATATGCTCTAAATTCTAAGCAGAAGAAGACTAAGCAGTGTATGGGGGTGAGTCCATTCCTCCTCGTGGTGCCCCTGGAAAATGCCTGCTGCTGCAGGCTAAACTGAACACGGACAAATACTGTTGTAATTTAAATCTTTTGTGACAGCAAGAACGGAAGGATGAACAATTCATACTTTTACAGATTACAAGTACAGGAATCTCTGTCACAAATAAGAATATGATGAAGATGAAGAATTTGAATATGAAGAAGATTAATTAGTTTAATAATAACAATATGAGTAATGTAAACAAAAACATGAATAGCAAGAAGTTTAAGAAGAAGATTAAGAAGGTGAAGATGAAGAATAATTTGATGAGAAAGATGATGCTGCTGCTGAAGATTATGAAGGAGAAAGTGTGGCACTGGCAAAAGTTAAAAAGGTGAAGAGCATGGAAGTTGTGAAACATACATATTTGCCAAAATAGAAAAAAGGTTAACAACATTGTCAATTTGTTAGTCAATCCAAACGTATTTCCAAAAAAAAATATATTAATGCTATTCCAATGCATTGGGTTAAACATGTATGCCTTTATTGTCTCCTCAACCTCCCCCAATACATTCTACATTAGTCTTTGTTGTTTTCCTTCATGTACAATTAACCAACAAGGCAAGAATGGTTTTTTTTAATGTCGATATTTGGTTCCCATAGACTTACATCGGACTTCCGGTATCGGAATCGGATATCGACGATATTTAGTGATATCGGCGATACCATTCCGATCCGATATTTTTAGATATCGAGCAGTATCGCTCAACACTACTATTTGACCAAGAAGGAGAGAGATGGGGTGCTACGCCAGATGACCTGTCCTCCACAGTCACCAGACCTGAACCCAATCGAGATGGTTTGGGGTGAGCTGGACCGCAGAGTGAAGGCAAAAGGGCCAACAAGTGCTAAGCATCTCTGGGAACTCCTTCAAGATTGTTGGAAGACCATTTCCGGTGACTACCTCTTGAAGCTCATCAAGAGAATGCCAAGAGTGTGCAAAGCAGTCATCAAAGCAAAAGGTGGCTACTTTGAAGAACCTAGAATATAAGTCATAATTTCAGTTGTTACACACTTTTTTGTTAAGTATATAATTCCACATGTGTTAATTCATAGTTTTGATGCCTTCAGTGTGAATTTACAATTTTCATAGTCATGAAAATACAGAAAAATCTTTAAATGAGAAGTGTGTGTCCAAACTTTTGGTCTGTACTGTACATGCCATCCTGTCTACTCTTCACTTCCTCTAGACTCCGCAGCTAAAGAACCTTTGATGACATCATGATCACGTGAATTTGATGTCATGAAAGATCCTTTAGCGATATTATCTTCAGATTAGAAATGCTGGGGTCCCTTATAGAGTGGGGCTCCTGAGCAATTGCCCACTTTATTCTCTCTACCCCCTAACACCAGCCTTGCATACCAGCAAGTCCCATCTTCAGTTCCTCTAGACTCCCGCAGTTAAAATACCTTTGGTGACATCATGGTCACATGACTGGTATGTCACTTATTGTCCTTAAGCAGTCTTAACCTTGAAATAGAAATACTGGGTGCTACTGAGAGAGTGGGGGCCCTGTGCAAATGCCCATTTATCCCCACTATCAGCCCTTTCACTTTGCTCTCTTTTTTACTTTATTTTTCTTTAGGAATAGTTTGTTCCCTCATTTTTGACTGAACCCTATTTTTTCTATGCTGATATAAGGAACTCGTTCTGGTTATTCCCCATAATTTTTTTTCTGAGGTTTAGTTCTTTCGTTTTGAACTATACAGCCGCTGACTACTGACTTGCCCATATTTTTCCATTATTTTTGTTTATGTCGAATATTATGTCTGTTTTGGTTGTTTCTTATGATATTAATCATATAATTTTCCTTTTTTGTTTAAATAATTATAGACAACCTTGATAAAGGCAGTGTTGCTGAAACGTTGGATCGATTGATGTCTGTATATCCTATATTGTCCGCTGTTCATTAAATTGAAATCATTTGAAATCCTAACTTTCCGTGACTTTGTGAATGCCGAAGGTTATCATTCTATATATTATATTTTTTTTCCTTCGAACACCATCCTCTTGCATACAGAGTGCACCACTTTTGACCGACCTTATTTCATTTATCCCCACTAATGCCGGCGCTGACTTTAAATAGGGCTTATTTCTGGAGTAGGGCTTATATTTCAATCATGCTCCCAAAATCCTGTAAAATCATGCTAGGGCTTCTTTTCAGGGTATGTCTTACAGTCCTGCTCATTGTTATTGGCACCTATGATGTTTAAGTACATAATGTGGAATATCTCCTGAAAAAAAATCAAATTAAACAGTTTTTTTTGTGCAGTGCACTCGTGTTAAATACAAAAGAGCAAATGATGAGCAATAATTTAAAACAAAAAATAATAGGAGGTAAAACAGAAAAACCAACAGCTTTGTCACGATCCATTTTTGGATTTGTGGCAGCTCTGGTTCCAATCAATTAAAACTTTTTTCCTTTCAGGCCAGCGGGGGTTAATGTCAGTTTTTCTCTGTTTGCAAACTGGTGTTGCAGTGCTGCTGGGTTATCTGATGCAGGTGGTGACCACTCCCACCATCATTTAAAAGGTCACCTGATGCATCAGCTGAGATACAGTTTCTTTTTGTAGACCAGCCTAGTAGGAGCTGCTCTCTGGTGTCAGCCACATCTGGTTTGGAGTCCAGTTGCTGCTGTTATCTGCGGTGTGGAGCTAAGGCTACTTTCACACTTGCGTTTTTATGCGCAGCGCATCGTGCGCTATCGGACGCATGCGCAATGTTCCCCTATCTTTAACATGGCGGGCGCAGAGTCTAGCGCTTGCACACGTTCATCTGCGTTTTGCGTGCGCTGCGCATTTTCCAGGTGTGCGCCCATACGTGCTAGACGCTACATGTTGCATTTTTTTTCCCGCCCAACCGCTTTAAAAAATGCTATGCGTAAAAAATAACATTGCAGTCTATGGGTGCGCTGGCGTGCGCATGGCTTTGCACTCGTCAGCGCTTTTCACGCATGCAATTTTGGAGTAAATAATGTCTAAACACTTGTTTAAACAACCCCCTACACAAGCAACATTGTGAGGAGTGTAGATAAAAGGTGATAGAGACAGAGATGATAGATACAGAGATGATAGAGACAGAGATGATAGATACAGAGATGATAGAGACAGATGATAGAGACAGAGATGATAGAGACAGAGATGATAGAGACAGAGATGATAGAGACAGATGATAGAGACAGAGATGATAGAGACAGATGTATAGAGACAGAGATGATAGAGACAGATGACAGATGATAGAGACAGAGATGATAGAGACAGAGATGATAGAGACAGAGATGATAGAGACAGAGATGATAGACAGAGATGATAGACAGAGATGATAGACAGAGATGATAGAGACCGAGATGATAGAGACAGATGATAGAGACAGATGATAGAGACAGAGATGATAGAGACAGAGATGATAGAGACAGATGATAGAGACAGATGATAGAGACAGATGATAGAGACAGAGATGAAAGACAGATGATAGAGACAGATAATAGAGACAGATGATAGAGACAGATGATAGAGACAGATGATAGAAATGTGACACGTAGACAACCCATGCGCCGAAAAAACGCAAACGCATGCAAAAACGCTTGAAATCGCATACAAACGCTGCGTTTTTTGTCGTAATGCGCACCCTGATGCGATTAAATATCGCAGCGTTTATAAGTGCTTGCATGCATTTTTAATGCATTTCATGTGCGCACGATGCGCTGCGCAAAAAAACGCAAGTGTGAAAGTAGCCTTAGCAGCGGTGTACATAAGCTAAATGTGGTGTTATTTTACCTTGTCCCTTTGGTGTTTGTCACTTTCCCCTGTGTGTATTATATGCAGAGGTGAAGCTAGTGCTCCTTGCCGGCCAGTGCACTAGCCAGGACAGTATTAGGTGACAACTAGAGATGAGATATCTTGACGGCGGCGGGGGAAGGACCCACATATGGCGTTAGTTGAGTGCAGGGACAGGCTCAGGTTTGAGAGCAGGTGGTGACCATCCATCATTCCCTATCGGTAGGGCCTTCCTCTCTCCTATTCCATCCCATTGTGAGTGTTGTGCTGTCTGCTGACTGACCACCCTTTGGATTGTGTCTCTCCGTGACAAGTTTTCTGTGCAACTGGTATTGGCACATTTTACAATAAATTAGTATGGAAGCACATTTTGACTTGCCTGTGCTAAATCACAAATGAGAATCAAGTGATTAGTTGTCGGTGCTCATGTGACATGAATTAACCAATGAATGATGACTTCAGTGTTTTAAAAAGCCACATGGTAGGCCCTGTTCCTTTGTCACAATGTTGAAGACAAAGGAGTTGTCTGAGGACATCAGAACTGCTATTATTAGCAAACCCAAGACTTCCAAAGTGTATAAGGCCATCTCCAAAGACCTTGGTATACCAGTTTCTACAGTGAGCTATGTTATTAAGTTTGCCAAGCAAGGTATCATTAATAAACTCCCTGGATGTGGGGGAAAGAGGAAAATTGACAAGAGATGTCTTTGAAGGTTGGTGCGAATGGTGGAAAAAACACCACTTCAACCATCCAAAGACCTGAAGGCCAACCTGGAACAGTTTTTGGTCGCACTTTCAACAAGTACCATATGACTCACACTAAATCAAGCAGAGCTTTATGGGTGATGGCCTAGGAAGAGACCATTGGTAAAGAAATTACATAAAAAAGTTTGACTGATCTTTGCCAAAGAGTACGTTAACAAACACAACCCTTTTGGGAAAATGTTCTCTGGACAGAAGAAACAAATATAGAGTTTTTTGGCAATGCAAAGCAACAGTTTGTTCACAGATGGCACAATGAAGCTTATAAAAGAACACTCTACCAACAGTAAAGCATGATGGAGGATCCATAATGCTGTAGGGTTGCTTTGCTCCATCTTGAACTGGAGGCCTTGACTGTATCACAGGAATCATGAAATCAGAGAATTATCAAGAGATTTTAGAGTGAAATGCCCTACCCAGTGAAAGAAAACTTGGTTTGAGCCGAAGATCATGTGTCCTCCAGCAAGACAATGACTCAAAGCACACATATAAAAGTACACAGGAATGGTTGAAAAAGAAACAATGAACTGTTTAAAAATGGCCAGCAATGAGTCCTAACCTCAATCCCATTGAAAATCTTTGGGGTGAGCTGAAATCTGCCATTGGGAAAAAGAACCCTGCAAAAATTCAAGAGCTTGAACAAACTGCAAGGGAAGAGTGGGAGAAAATGTCAGCTGTAAAGTGCAACAAGCTTATAGATGGCTACAAGAAACATTTGGAGGCTGTCATCAATGCTAAAGGGTGTGCAAACAAGTATTAGTTAGGGGTGCCTGCACATGCTGTTTATTCTGTTTCTTCCTGAAATTTCAACATGTAAACTGAAAAACAATGTGTTATTGTTGTATTACTTTGGACCACTGAGGATATAACTATGGTACATTTCCATTTGTTTCTGAATATATTGTACCGTACAGTCTATGAAAAAAATGAAGTGGTGCCAATAATGGTGAGCAGCACCGTATTTGCGAGGAAACATGAGTTTATTTTATTAGTCTAATCACTTTTCTAATGTACTTCAATTCAAAATTCTTTACCATTCCTTCTCTACTCTATCTTTTTGTTTGTGCTTTTATTTTTTTTACCTTCAATGGCTATTTATTTGAATCTCTCAGCTTGCACTGACTATTCTCAATGTCACGGTTCCACTCCTAAGTGTGTCTGGGATTCTGTTATTGACAGCTCAGCCATCCAATATGGTACAGGGGTGTGCTGAGCTGCCAGTGTGTTGATTGACAGCTCGACTATCCAATTTGAGACTAGGAGGCACTGGTTGTCTCCAAGTGTTCATTATCCCAGGTGATTGTCATGCTACTTAACTGAGCTGTTTCTCCCAGACCTCTGCCAAACGTACATTTAGCTAGTGTGGTTTGTTTCCTCTGTACCTTAAAGTTCTGTATGTTGCCGTTTCGTTGCCTGACCTTGGGCCTTGTTCTGAACATCTGACTGTTTAACCCCTTCTGCTGTGATCCGCTATCCTCCTGGCATTCTGATCTCGGTACATTAGCTGACTACGCTTTTGTCTCTTCCTTCTGTTTATGACATACCCTCCTGGCTTCTGACCTTGAAATCCTTGACTATCCCGACTCACAGCTTGGTCATGAGATGTGACTAGCGTCACACTCAAATGGATTGTCATTACGGTACTTGTGATTCTGCTCCTAACTTACTGTTTCCTTTTCCGATCTGAAACAAAGCATCATGAGGGCAGTGCTGCAGTGATTTATCATGGCGAGTTTCACTGCCATCCTCTGACGATTTTCTGTTTCAGTAGCAGTGACATGACTGAAGTGGTAATCAAGTGACTGTAGGAGAAATCAGCGCAAATAGGGTCTTATCCAGTAAACACAATGAGGTATTACTTAGATTACACTAACCTGATGTATCCGTTGGAAAAGCATGGATTGCGTACATCAGCTACAGCACATTCACCGGTCAACCAGTGACCGTTTAGGCATCAAATAAAGGGATTCTTGTGGATGGTTTCCGTGCTGCTAGATGAGCTGAGACATATATCCCGGTATGATGAGTGAAAAGGTAATGGTTTATTTGACGCAGTTTGAAGTACAAAATTACTTCTTCCACAGGATTTACCACATGTGATCAATCCTGAGGAAGAAGTAATTTTGTACTTCGAAATGCTTCATCATACCAGGATATGCCACTCAGTTCATCTAGCAGTGCGGAAACCATCCACAAAAATTCCTTTATTTGACAACTGGATTGGTAAGATCAAGACAACAACATATGACCACTGCAGCCAATCTCTGATTTCAACTCTCTTTTGACCTCTACTTTTGGACATGCACATTAAATGTTGGACGAATTTGCTGAAAACTAACCAGTATGGAGGTGTCCCAATGTCCTTTCAATTGACACTTTTAGTGTCCTTTTTGAAAATGAAACAATTGGTGCTAATTCCAACAATATGTCATATTGAACTCCCATCAGAACTATCAACATGGACAGAATACACATGCACCACATGTGTGTTTAAATCAACTTTAAAAGGCCTTGGATAACGATGTTAGTGAGGGACACAGGGCCACTTGCAAAACTCCATGTGAAGCAGAAAAGGGTGGTGGCTGTAGGGTGAAGGAAAAAACCCTGACCATGGAGTTGAGACAGATGCCTAAAGCTAAGTAATGTCAAAGTAAACTCATAATAGAAATAGATGGTTATCCAGAAGTGACCAACAGTTCATTTAATAGCACAGTGTACTGACAGATTATCACATTTTGTTTTCTTTCTTAAAGCAAAAAAAGTTCAAAACGTATCCCTCGTAGACCACATTCAAGTCTTGCATGTACCTGTTCTATCCATGTTTTTCACAGTTAGAACATGTACTCATTATAATCTATGGGGCTGTTCTCATGTGAGTTATTTCACAAATCTTGTGCCCATGCAAAACTCACTGAGACAATTTTATTACAGCACAAATCAAAACTATAAATTCAAGTCTATAGGTTTGTGAAAAACATGTGCAGCACATGAAAGGTATCTGTGTGCTGTCCATATGTAACATTACAAAAGACAGGAGAATGCTTGTCATTTATTTATCCTGAAAAACACTGATGACACACTGATCAAACAAAAAGGACATATGTTCCATACGTGTAAAACACTGATGTCAGGATGAGGCCCAATCATTTATAACTAGGCAGTACACTGTGCAGAATCCTGATTCAAATGGTATTGCAGTTAAGGTAGAAACATAGAATCATAGAATCATAGAATAGTAGAGTTGGAAGGGACCTCCTGGGCCATCTGGTCCAACCCCCTGCTCAAAGCAGGATTCTCTAAATCATCCCAGACAGATGTCTGTCCAGCCTCTGTTGGAAGACTTCCATTGAAGGAGAACTCACTACCTCTCGTGGCAGCCTGTTCCACTCATTGATCACTCTAACTGTCAAAAAGTTTTTTCTAATATCTAATCTGTGTCTCCTCCCATTCAGTTTCATCCCATTGCTTCTAGTCTTTCCTTGTGCAAATGAGAATAAAGATGATCCTTCTACAATGTGACAGCCCTTGAGATATTTGTAGACAGCTATTAAGTCTCCTCTCAGTCTTCTTTTTTGCAAGCTAAACATTCCCAAATCCTGAAACCGTTCCTCATAGGACATGGTTTGCAGTCCGGTCACCATTCTGGTGGCTCTTCTCTGAACTTGCTCCAGTTTGTTGATGTGTTTTTTAAAATGTGGTGCCCAAAACTGGACACAGTATTCCAGATGAGGTCTGACCAAAGAGGAGTAGAGGGCAATAATGACCTCACGTGATCTAGACTGTATGCTTCTGTTGATACATCCTAGAATTGCATTTGCCTTTTTTGCTGCTGCATCACACTGTTGACTCATGTTCAGTCTGTGATCAATTAGTATACACAAGTCTTTTTCACATGTGCTGTTACTTAGCCCTATTCCTCCCATTTTGTATATGCTTTTTACATTTTTATTGCCCAGATGTAGTACTTTGCATTTTTCCCTGTTAAAATCCATTCTGTTAGTTGCTGCCCACTGCTCCAGTTTATTTATATATTTTTGAATCCTCTCTCTCTCTTCTCTAGTATTATCTACCCCTCCTAGCTTTGTGTCATCAGCAAATTTGATCAGTTTACCCTCAATTCCTTCATCTAAATCATTGATAAAGATGTTGAACAATACAGGGCCCAAAACAGAGCCTTGTGGTACCCCACTTGAGACATTCTTCCAACTGGATGTGCAGCCATTTATGACCACTCTTTGGGTCCGATCACTAAGCCAGTTATGAATCCACCTAACAGTTGCCTTGTCCATTCCATACTTAGTCATTTTTTTAATAAGGATTGTGTGAGATACTTTGTCAAATGCTTTGCTGAAGTCAAGATATAATATATCTACAGCATTTCCCTGATCAACCCAGTCAGTGATTTTGTCATAGAAGGAAATTAAGTTAGTCTGACATGACTTATTAGTTAAAAACCCATGCTGACTCTGTTTAATCACTTCATTCTTATCCAGGTACTTGCATACATGTTCTTTAATAATTTGTTCAAAGATCTTTCCTGGTATAGAAGTCAGACTCACTGGCCTGTAGTTCCCTGGGTCCACCTTCTTCCCCTTTTTGAAGATAGGAACAACATTTGCTCTTCTCCAGTCTTCTGGGACTTCTCCTGTTCTCCAACAATTTTCAAAGATTATGGACAGTGGTTCAAGAATTTCTTCTGCTATCTCCTTCAGTACTCTGGGGTGTAATTCATCTGGACCTGGAGACTTGAATTCATTTAGGTTAGCTAAGTGTTTCCTCACTGTCTTTCTGTTTATAGATATCCTGGATTCATCTATTCCTTTAATAGGACAGTGAAGATCAGTTGATGTTACATTTCCTTTCTGAGAGAAAACAGTGCAAAATAGGAATTTAGAACTTCAGACTTCTCAACATCCTGTCTTACCATTTCATCATTTTCATCCTGTAAAAATCCTATAGCACTGTCACACTAAGCGAGATCGCTAACGAGATCGCTAAAGCAGTCAGCGATTTTATGATGCAGTAGCGATCTCGTTAGCGACGCAGCTGTGTGTGACATGTAGCGGTGATGTGGCCCCTGCTGAGATGTCGTTGATCGCTTATGAACGTTCTGAGCCATTTTTTGGTCGTTGGTGTCCCACTGGTGAGCCTGAATCGCTGCTAAGTGTGACACCCTTTATGAACAACTTTACCAGCGGCGCAGGCGGGACTAGGTTTTCCCAACGACTGCAGAGGTCGTTATACAGATCGCTGATCTCTGATGAGATCTTTGTGTTTGGAAGCTAACTAGCGACCACATAGCGATCGCACCAACGATCTCGCCAGGTCGTGTCGTTGTCATGATCGCTGGTGCGATCGCTAAGTGTGACAGTGCCTTTAGAGTTAACTTCATCCTGCTGTGACTGAGACACATGATGTGCCATATTCTCCATAATGTCCTCTGTTTCCTTCCCATTAGCACACTTGTCAAAGGCAGAAAAAGTTGTGAAGTGGCCAACAATGATTCTTAATCTAAATCCCATTGAACACCTGTGGAGAGATCTTAAAATTGCTGTTAGGAGAATGTGCCTTCACATATGAGAGACCTGGAGCAATTTACAAAAGAAGAGTGGTCCAAAATTCCATTTGAGAAGTGCAAGAAGCATATTGATGGTTATAGGAATCGACTTACTGCAGTTCTTTATTCCAAAGAGTGTGCAACCAAATAATAAGTTGACGGTGCCAACAATTTTGTTCAGCCCATTATTAAGGTTTTGTATGAAAATTATGTCCAATTTTCCTTTTTTCTGTTTTTTTTGTGTTGTTCTAATACAAAGTAAATAAATATCTATATAACAAAACGTGTAATTGCAATAAATTTTCTTGAGAAATACTTCATTTTCTGAGACAATTTCAAGAGTGCCAACACTTTTGGCCATGACTGTATACTTTTTAGCTATACAGTGTTGAAAAGAAAATTATAGATACAAATATTTGCTACCACTGCATTCGTAAAAGTCTGATCTATCAAAATCTAAAATAAATTAATCTGATTGTTAAATGGCGCAACGAAAAAGAAATCAAAAATGCCAGAATTAGTTTTTTTTGCCGCCACAACATTGTATTAAACTGCGATAAGAGGCAATCAAAACATTGTGTGTACCCCAAAATGATATCAGTAGAAACATCAGCTCAGGGTGAAAAAAATAAGCCCTTCCACATCTGCATATCCCGAAACATATACACGTTATGGGTCTTGGAAAATGGTAACAGAAGCAAAATGTTTTTTTTCTTACAAATTTCCAAATTTTCTTCCTCACTTAAATAAAAGAAAAAAACCTATGCATTTTTGGTGTCTGCGTACTCATACTGACCTGGAGAATCATATTGTCAGGTTAGACTTACCATATATTGAACATGGTAAATAAAAAAAACAATTGTGAAATTGAACTTTTTGCACTTGGAATTTTTTTTACCCATTTTTCAGTCCACTATGTGGTAAAATGAATGGTGTCTTTCAAAAGCACAACTGGTCCCACAAAAAACAAGCCCTCATATGGCTATTGTAAGGTTTCACTCACTCGGCTGCTTCAGAGGTAATCAGGAGACACTTTCTTATGCAAAACGTCCTTAGGTTTATTACATCATAAACCATATGGTAACATATAATACAACTCTTCAATGCTTCAGCATCTGCCTGGAGCCTCCCTCTTCAGTCACAGAGACCTCTCTGTAATGTCCTGCCTTGGACACATGGAAGCCTGTCCACACTGGCAGACTCCCACACACTCTCTCACAGGGGCCAAGCACACTTCGTTACATAGGCGTAGCCACGCCCACAGGTGAGGTCAGGATCACATGGTTAGGTCACATGGTTATGACCTCACCACAGGTCCTTTTGATACACAAACAACTACAGACTTTATCTTGGGTATTCAGACACATACCCCTTGGGTGGGTTTGTAGGTGACTGGACCCGCCCAGCTCTCCTAGTCACCTGGAAGCCTCCCAATATATAGCACAACTCCCAGCAGTAGATCTGCTGAACAAAACATGCCCAGGCTTCCATCACAGGGCCACCCACCTCTGTGATACATAACGTCCATCCATCACATGCCTCCATGCATATCCCGAGGGCCATACACAGTGCCCCCTAGCTGCATCAGGGGTCATTACACCACACTATATTGACGAAAACAATAAAAAGTGTATGGCTCTGGAAGAAGAGGAGAAAAAAATCAAAAAAAAGAAAGAAAAAAAAATGGAGAAAGGCCATGAAGGGGTTCATGGGTTCATGCATTTTAAAGCCTTTAATAAGTTTACTTCTTTCCAAGGAATCATGAATATTTAATCAAAATCCCTGAATAATTCCTAATATATGAAAAAAATGATATTATTTTCTGTGTTGAAGACGAACCAATTAAATATAAAGCTATGATAAACCAACTAGAACACCTATAATCAAAAACAGATCTAAAACATAACTTTTATCAATAATGTCATAAAAAAGAAAATTTGAAACATAAAATGGTGAGTAGGTCAGACACAAGTGCCTGATAAATTATACAACCAGGTCATAATATCACAAATGTAAGATAATCTAGGAAATACTCTGTCTCCCTACCTGGCAGCGAAGGTTGGCACCCTAGGGGGAAGCGTTGTGGTGTCCCCGCTCAACGACGGCTAACCCTGTCTGACCCTAAAGGAAGTCCCTCACTAAGCCATCACCATCACCCATAAAGTCCTTGTGTGCTGTAGATATAGCATATAGATAACAAATGTTATATTTTAGGTCTGTTTTTGATGGTCGGTGTTCTAGTTAAATTTGTGTTGTATGTTAATGTGCATGTTTATTTTTCTTGATCTGTTCTTGATAGAGGTCTTCTTCTGATATCACGCACATGACTGACACAGGACAATTCTTGTATTCTTTTCAGCTTCGGGCAAATTTGCACAGACAGCAAATGGAGATCGATGTACTGTAATGAACCTTCAGATACATGCATCAACATCTTGTCCTCTCCAGCCTTTATCTGTCTTTCATAAGTAATGGATCAATTCTAAAGTTGCACTGTTAATGTTCTTATCCATTTCTACTCCTGTCTTAACACATCAAACTTCACACTTTGTAATTGCATTTGCTAGTATTATATTGCTTGGATCCTATCTGTCTGAATTTTTCTGTTCACGTTCAAGAGCAATAAAACTTTTAACTATGCATTACTGAAACTAATAACAATTATATATTAGACAGATAATAATAACATCAAAGAGGCCTCCTGGAAATAGAGCAGTAAAGGTATACTTAGGACTGGAGGAATATAACGCGGATGTTTGCAATTTGCTGTAAAAATCAGCACCGTGACTCGTGTGCAGAATTACTGCTATTTAATGTTCACTTTCTTTTCTCGGAATTCTATTTGAAAAATTTGACCAAGTAACCACAAAGCACTAATGAAATGGGCCTACAAAATAGCACCCCTAAGTTTTGTCAATCCACAGGTCCACATATGTATTCTCCACAGTGTAAAAACCCATCTGGATAGAAACACAAGCAACTTAGATTTAAGCTTGAAGGATTTGTAAATTTTTGCCTACTGCTGCTCCCGATTGGTCTTTGTTGATATGGTGGAATAAGAGCTGTCATACCATCTACCTTGGCATCATCACTAAGCCCAATGATTGGCTGCAGCGGCACATGCTATAGTCATGACCTAGCTGCTTCAGGCCTGTCAGCAAAAAACAGCAGGTAAGCAACGGAGAGGTGATACTGGAGCAGCAGTAGGTAAGTAAGGCCAGGGTCAGACATGCGAGAAACTCGCACGAGTCTCGCATGTCAATACCCGGCACGGCTGCTTGCACTCGGACAGGAGCGTGCGGCTGCATGTATTTCTATGCAGCAACACGCTCCGGCCCCGAGTACCGGTGGCAGTGTCGGGTATTGACATGCGAGACTCATGCGAGTTTCTCGCATGTCTGTCCCCAGCCTAAAGCTGATTTTCTCATATGCCACAACACGCAGTAAGGGGGGCGCACGCATCACAGAAAGCAAAGCATCACGAAAGACAAGCATCGAGTAAAAGGCAGTTATCCATGGCGAGGAATTAATATTCATCTCTCTCTTCACACAGGTATGAACTGCATTCATGGAAGCAAACAGCTGAATAGAATCCCACCTCTGCTATTTGTGTTGAATGCTGCACTATATATTAATGGTATGAACTGCATTCAGTGGAAGCAAACAGCTGAATAGAATCCCCACCTCTGCTATTTGTGTTGAATGCTGCACTATATATTAATGGTATGAACTGCATTCAGTGGAAGCAAACAGCTGAATAGAATCCCCACCTCTGCTATCTGTGTTGAATGCCGCACTATATATTAATGGTATGAACTGCATTCAGTGGAAGCAAACAGCTGAATAGAATCCCCACCTCTGCTATCTGTGTTGAATGCTGCACTATATATTAATGGTATGAACTGCATTCAGTGGAAGCAAACAGCTGAATAGAATCCCCACCTCTGCTATTTGTGTTGAATGCTGCACTATATATTAATGGTATGAACTGCATTCAGTGGAAGCAAACAGCTGAATAGAATCCCCACCTCTGCTATTTGTGTTGAATGCTGCACTATATATTAATGGTATGAACTGCATTCAGTGGAAGCAAACAGCTGAATAGTATCCCCACCTCTGCTATTTGTGTTGAATGCTGCACTATATATTAATGGTATGAACTGCATTCAGTGGAAGCAAACAGCTGAATAGAATCCCCACCTCTGCTATTTGTGTTGAATGCTGCACTATATATTAATGGTATGAACTGCATTCAGTGGAAGCAAACAGCTGAATAGAATCCCCACCTCTGCTATCTGTGTTGAATGCTGCACTATATATTAATGGTATGAACTGCATTCAGTGGAAGCAAACAGCTGAATAGAATCCCCACCTCTGCTATTTGTGTTGAATGCTGCACTATATATTAATGGTATGAACTGCATTCAGTGAAGCAAACAGCTGAATAGAATCCCCACCTCTGCTATCTGTGTTGAATGCTGCACTATATATTAATGGTATGAACTGCATTCAGTGGAAGCAAACAGCTGAATAGAATCCCCACCTCTGCTATTTGTGTTGAATGCTGCACTATATATTAATGGTATGAACTGCATTCAGTGGAAGCAAACAGCTGAATAGAATCCCCACCTCTGCTATTTGTGTTGAATGCTGCACTATATATTAATGGTATGAACTGCATTCAGTGGAAGCAAACAGCTGAATAGAATCCCCACCTCTGCTTTTGTGTTGAATGCTGCACTATATATTAATGGTATGAACTGCATTCAGTGGAAGCAAACAGCTGAATAGAATCCCCACCTCTGCTATTTGTGTTGAATGCTGCACTATATATTAATGGTATGAACTGCATTCAGTGGAAGCAAACAGCTGAATAGAATCCCCACCTCTGCTATTTGTGTTGAATGCTGCACTATATATTAATGGTATGAACTGCATTCAGTGGAAGCAAAAAGCTGAATAGAATCCCACCTCTGCTATTTGTGTTGAATGCTGCACTATATATTAATGGTGTGCACTCCATACCTCTACTTGCTGCCAAGCACTGCTTTACATCTTGCAACATAGTTTAATGTGCCTGTTAATAAGGCTTTGGAATAATTCATTTTTGCACTGTGTTTAAAATACTTACTGCTTTATATCCCGGTGACTGGGGCCTCTCTAGATGCTATCAGGTGGAAGGTGCTAAAGCATATAGGTGTTGCCAGGTAGCCTTTGATGATCTAACCACCCCCTGGTGTGCTGGCCCCAGCTGGCAAATTATCCCAAAACAGCCCCCACAATCCCACTTTCCTGACCCTGTAGTGTGGACTATATATTTAGGAGTAGTCTAAGGGGCGCACGCAGTAAGGGGGGCGAACGCATCACAGAAAGCAAAGCATCACGAAAGACAAGCATCGAGTAAAAGGCAGTTATCCATGGCAGTTAATCAGGGCAGGAATCGGTAACCCACACTTTGCTTTCTTTTAAATTTTTGTTCTCTATCTCTATCCTCCTGTGTTCCCTTGCCATCCACATTCACTGCCCCATCCCCCTCCATCACGAGTCATATACATCAGCCCCTCCATACTTCCCTCTCCCATGTACAGTTCCCATGCACTCCTCACCTTCCTAAGAAAACTCAGCCCATCTTGCCCAAACATATCTCAGAAAAAAACTATTTATAAATCCAACAACTACCTGCTCTTTATCTTCCTACTCCTACTGATTTCAGGGGACATCTCCCCCAACCCTGGTCCATCCCCCAACCTCAATCCCTACCCTACCTCATTTCGAAACCATAATAATTTTGTTAATATTACTTGCACTCCCTCATCTCCTTCTTTCAACTGTGCCCTCTGGAATCCAAGGGCTGCATGCAATAAACTATCTTTCCTGCACAACTACTTTCTGAACAACTCTCTTCATCTGTTGGCCCTCACTGAAACCTGGATTCAGGATTCTGACACGGTCTCCCCTGCTGCCATTTCCTATGGTGGCTTACAGTTCTCCATTCCCCGAGACCCACAAACAGACATGGTGGTGGAGTTGGCATACTCCTGTCCCCACAATGCACTTTCCAGGTCATCCCCCCAATTCCATCACTCTCATTCCCTTCTTTTGAGGTCCACACCATTCAGGCTCTTCCATCCCCTCTCCCTCAGAGTAGCGGTCATATATCGGCCCCCAGGCTCATCCACCCAGTTCCTTGATCACTTCTCAGCCTGGCTGCCGCACTTCATGTCCTCCAGAACTACCAACCCTTATCCTTGGAGACTTCAACATCCCCATTAACAGTCCTACTTCCACATCTGCATCTCAGCTTCTATCACTAACCACTTCTCTAGGCCTCTCACAGCTTTCAACCTCTGAAACACACAAGGATGGCAACACCCTTGACCTGGTCTTTGTCCGCCTCTGTTCAATTTCCCACCTAAATAACTCACCGCTTCCACTCTCTGACCACAACATTCTCTCCTTCACGCTCACAAATCCTCCACCACCCCAGCGAACTCCTACCTACTGCACATTCAGAAATCGCAAGCCATTAACCCTCAGACACTTTCAGACTCCCTACACTCTTCGCTGTCCCCAATCTCCTCTTTTTCTTGTCCTAATCTGGCTGTTCAGCACTACAATGACACTCTTAGAAGCACCCTTGACCAAGTAGCACCGCTCACCCTCAGAACTCCCAAACACACAGTAAAACAGCCCTGGCTCACATTGCAAACTCGACTTCTTCAGCGATGCTCTAGGAGTGCTGAACGCCTCTGGAGAAAAACCCGCACACCAGAAGACTTCATCCACTTTAAATTCATGTTAAGAACTTATAATGCTGCCCTTCACCTCGCCAAACGACCTACTTCACCACACTGATCTCCTCACTAGCCAACAACCCCAAGAAACTTTTTGACACTTTTCACTCCCTCCTCAGGCCAAAAGCACAAGCCCCTATCCAGACATTTGTGCTGATGACCTGGCCTCCCACTTATAGAAAAAATAGATACTATCCGTCAGGAAATCTGCTCTCAACCACCAAGTGCTGTGACTCCCATCCCACCCTGCATTTCCCCTGGCTCATTTCCACATTTGATCCCATCACAGAAGAAGAAGTCTCCAGACTCCTCTCTTCCTCTCGTCCGACTACATGTACTGCCGACCCCATCCCCTCACATCTCCTCCAGTCTCTTTCTCCTGTTGTCACAACTCACCTAACTACAATCTTCAATCTCTCACTCTCCTCTGGCATTTTCCCATCCTCCTTCAAACACTCCATCATTACTCCACTACTAAAGAAACCCGCTCTTGACCCTTCCTGCACAAACAACTACAGACCGGTCTCCAATCTCCCCTTCATCTCCAAACTTTTGGAGCGCCTAGTCTACTCCCGCCTCACCCGTTACCTCTCCACTCACTCCCTCCTAGACCCTTCACAGTCCGGCTTCCGACCCCTACATTCGACTGAAACTGCACTCATCAAAGTGACCAATGACCTTTGACAGCAAAACGTAACGGCGACCACTCTTGCTCATTCTACTCGACCTTTCTGCAGCTTTCGACACGGTTGACCACCGTCTCCTACTGTCCAGGCTCCACTCTCTAGGTATTAAGGACACTGTTCTCTCCTGGTTCTCCTCCTATCTTTCTGACCGCTCCTTCAGTGTTTCATTCTCTGGCTCCACTTCATCTCCTCTCCCTCTCACTGTCGGTGTACCCCAGGGCTCAGTCCTTGGCCCCCTTCTCTTCTCTCTCTACACCGCCCCAATTGGACAGACCATCAGCAGATTTGGCTTTCAGTACCATCTTTATGCTGATGACACACAATTATACACGTCATCCCCCGACCTTACCCCCGCTGTACTACAGAACGCCACCGACTGTCTGTCCGCAGTCTCCAACATCATGTCTGCTCTCTATCTGAAACTCAACCTCTCCAAAACTGAACTTCTTCTGCTCCTGCCGTCTACTAACCTCCCTAAAATCTGACATTTCCCTCTCAGTGGGCGGCACCATAATAACACCCCGGCAGCAGGCTCGCTGTCTGGGGTGTTATGTTTGATACCAATCTCTCCTTCACCTCCCATATACAATCTCTTGCCCGCTCTTTGCCGCCTACACCTAAAGAACATCTCTAGAATCCGTCCTTTTCTCACCATGGAAACAACAAAAACCCTCACTGTAGCATTGATCCACTCCCGCCTGGACTACTGTAACGCTCTATTACTTTGGCCTCCCCATTACTCGACTATCCCCTCTCCAGTCCATCCTTAATGCAGCAGCCAGGGTTTATCCATCTGGCTAATCGGTACTCGGACGCGTCCGCTCTTCGCCAGTCCTTACACTGGCTGCCCATTCATTATAGGATCCAATTCAAAGTACTTGTTCTCACCCATAAAGCTCTCCACAGTGCAGCACCCCCCTACATCTCCTCCCTCATTTTCTATCTATCGGCCCTAACTGACTGCTGCGCTCTGCTAACGACTTTCGACTAACCTCTGCACTAATCCGTACCTCCCACTCCCGACTCCAAGACTTCTCCCGCGCTGCGCCAATCCTCTGGAATGCTCTACCCCAAGAAATTAGGACTATCCACAATTTGCATGGTTTCAGGCGCTCCCTCAAAACACATCTGTTCAGAGCGGCCTATCACATTCACTAATCAAAGTCATTCTATGTGTAAGTGTGTGTGTGTGTGTGTAGCCCATTCACTATCTCCATCCATCCCTCACTCCCTTAAGATGGCTGGACCATCATTGTAAATGCACCATTGTATATACACACCTGTAATTTTGTATCTCCCCACCTCATTGTAGATTGTAAGCTCTCACGAGCAGGGCCGTCTTATTTTGCTTTAATTACTGTATTGTTAACGTTGTGACTTATGACTTGTGTTTTGAAACTGTTAAACTGTAAAGCGCTGCTTAATATGATGGCGCTATATAAATAAAGATTATTATTATTATTATTATACCATGGTATTGCACTATATTGTACACATTATTATTACTCTTCTGTTCCAGTAAGAAAAAACCCACAATGGTGAGTGAAATATCTTGAAACTGACTAAAGTAATTTTCTATAAATATTCACTTAATATAAACTAAAAATTCAAACAATTCTTTTAAATTGTGGCTCCGCAGAAAGAAAACACCAAAAAAAAAAAACTAATGAAAATGGCCCTAACAAAAATGATGGTACCCCTAAAAAAGATTGAAAATAATTTGACTATACAGACAAGGTTAAACCAAAGTGTGTCCTTTAATTAGCATCACGGTGTCTTCAAACTTATAATCAGTCAGTCTGCCTATTTGAAAGGTAAGAAGTAGCATTGTGCTATTTGGTATCATGGTATGCACCATGCTTGTGCACAATTATTAGGCAATTTATATTTTTGATGATTAAAATGTTATCATTGAGCAACACAGTGCTGTTGGTCCTATCCAAAATGTTTAAAAATGTTACTTAATATTAATAAACCTGAATATTTCAGAAAATTATAATGAGGTTTTCTTTTCTTATGAGAATATCAATTCTGCATACAGTGGCATGTAAAAGTTGGGTCCCCCTGGTCAAAATTACTGTTATTGTGAACAGCTAAGCAAGTTAAAATAAATTATCTCTAGTAGGCCTAAAGTTGACCCCTTAATGAATAGAGGTATTTTTTGGTTTTGTATTTTAATTTTTTGTTCCCCTTCTTCCCAGAGCCATAACTTTTTTATTTTTTGGTCAAATTTCAAAAAAAGTGCAATCCCACAGTTTTTTTTTTTTTTTTTTTTCACTATGTTCACTAAATGCTAAAACTAACCTGACATTATGATTTTCCAGGTCATTACGAGTTCATAGACACCAAACATGTCTAGGATCTTTTTTATTTAACTGGTGAAAAAAAATTCCAAAGTTTGTTTAAAACAAAAATTGTGTCATTTTCCGATACCCATAGCATCTCCATTTGTCCTGATCTTGGGTTGGGTGAGGGCTTACTTTTTTCATGCTGACTGATGTTTTTAATGATATAATTTTGGTACACATATGATCTTTTGATCGCCCGTTATTGCATTTTCATGTAATGTTGTGGCGACCAAAAAAAGTAATTCTGGCATTTTGAATTTTTTTTCCGTTACGCCATTTCCAATCAGGTTAATTTTTTTTTATATTGATAGATCTGGGGATTCTGAATGTGGTGATACCAAATATGTGTATGTTTGATTTTTTTATGTATTATTTTTAATGGGGTGAAAGGGGGGGTGATTGAACTTTTATATTTTGCTTATTTTTTTAAAAATATTTTTTAAAACTTTCTGCATGCTTCAATAGTCTCCATGGGAGACTAAAGCTGCCATATCCAATCGGCTCTGCTACATACAGGCGATAATCAGATCGCTTGTATGTAGCAGAATTGCTCAGTTGCTATGAGTGCCGACTACCGGGCGGCGCGTTATAGCAATCCGGCTATGACAACCATAGAGGTCTGCAGGAGACCCCTGGTTTGTCATGCCAAACCATTGGTGACCCGTGATCACGTGACGGGGGTCACCGATGGGCGAATTTCCCGGCGCTGTTGCCGGAAGCGCATGTAACCCCTTCCCGACCTTTGACACAGCGTATGCGTCATGAAAGTCGGTGCCAATCCGACCTATGACGCATACCCTGCGTCATGAAAGGATCGCGTCCCTGCGGGCCGGGAGACCGGGGTCACTCAAAGGTCACCCGACCCGCAGTTACAGGACCCTTTGGTGCTTCACCACAGGGGGGTTGGCTTAACCCCCCCGTGGCCACGATCGCTCTGATTGGCTGTTAAAAGGAAACAGCCAATCAGAAGCAATCTGTAAATTTCACCAATTTAATTGGTGAAATATTACAATCCAGCCATGGCCGATGCTGCAATAGCATCTGCCATGGCTGGACACCGGGCGCCTGACCCCCCCCACACCGAGTCACGGCGGCGATCGGCCGCCGCCACCCAAAGATGGCAGCGATCGGTCACCGCCGTCACTAACAGCTCCCTCCTCCTTTGCTCCGGTGCCCCCACTTCCTATCCCCCCCCCAGCCTTCCGACCCCCCTACCACCTCTCCCGATCCACCGATGTCCCTGGATCGGTCCCGGCATCCGCCCGGGGCCTCTTCATGGCGCCGCCATCTTGGAAAATGGCGGGCGCATGCGCAGTGCGCCCGCCGGCCGGCGCATGCGCAGTGCGCCCCCCAGTGTCCAAAAATTTATTTTGATCACTGTGAAAACTGTCACAGTGATTCAAAAAAAAAAAAAGAAAATGAACCCCCCCTTATCATAGGTAAGGGACAAATAAAAAAAATAAAGATTTTTTTTTTTTTCCAATTAGGCCCTGTGCACACGTTGCGGATTTTGCTGCGGATCCGCCGCGTAATTTTGCTGCGATCCGCGGCGGATTTCGCTGCTGATCCGCGGCGGTCAGCAGCGAAATCAGCCGCGGATGCGCAGCGATATCCGCCGCAGATCAGCAGCGAAATCCGCCGCGGATCCGCAGCAAAATACGCCGCGGAACCGCAGCAAAATCCGCAACGTGAGGCGGATTTTGCTGCTGACTGCGGCGGATTTTCGCTGCTGATCCGGGCGGATCCGCGGCTGATTCGCTGCTGATTCGCGGCGGATTTCGCTGCTGATCCGCTGCGGATTTCGCTGCTGATACCCCTGCGGGATTCGCTGACGGATCCGCGGCGGATTTCGCTGCTGATCCACGACTGATTTTGCTGCTGATTCGCTGCGGATCCGCAGCGGATTTTCGCTCTGATCCGCGGCTGATTTTGCTGCTGATTCGCGCGGATCCGCGCTGATTTTGCTGCTGATTCGCTGCTGATCCGCGGCTGATTTCGCTACTGATACCGCGCGGATTTCGCTGCTGATCCGCGGCGGATTTCGCTGCGGATCCGCGCGGATTTCGCTGCGGATCCGCGGCGGATTTCGCTGCTGATCCGCGGCGGATTTCGCTGCTGATCCGCGGCGGGATTTCGCTGCTGATCCGCGGCGGATTTCGCTGCTGATCCGCGGCGGATGTCGCTGCTGATCGCGGCGGATCGCGGCTGATTTCGCTGCTGATTCGCGGCGGATTTCGCTGCTGATCCCCGATGATTTTGTGCTGATTTTGCTGCGAATGCCCCAGCGGGTTTTTGTTTGATCCGCGGCTGATTTCGCTGGGTGTTCCGCGGCCGATTTCCCCTGCTGTCCGCGGCTGATTTCGCTGCTGATCCCCGGCTGGTTTCGCTGTGACCGCGGCGGGTTTTTGCGGGTGTTCCGCGGCTGATTTCGCTGCTGATCCGCGGCGGATTGCTGTGATCCGCGCCCCGGAAAAAAATTGCTGCGGGCCCCCGGGGGTTTTTTGGGGATTCTTGGGGTAGTGGGTTAGGGGTTTCCGTCGCGGGTTTTTTACCGGGAAATTCAGGGGGCTTCGTGTTTTTTCGGGTGGGGCGAAATTTTTAAAACCCAGGTTTTTAGTAAAGGGGGGGGGATGGGTGGGGGAGGGGTTGGGAAGGTTGGAAAATTGGGGGGGGGGGTTGGGGGTTTGGGGGGGGTTTTGGGGGAGGTTGGGGGGGGTTGGGGGTTGGGGGGGGGTTGGGGGGGTTTAGGGGGGGGGTTGGGGGTTGGGGGGGGGGGGGGGGGGGGGGGATGGGGGGGGGGGGGGGGGGGTTTTGGGGGGGGAAAAGGGGGGTGGGGGTGGGGTTAGGGGGGTTAGGGGGGGGGTTGGGGTTTTTTAATTTAAAATTTTTTCCCCCCCCTAAAATTTTAATTCACACCCCCCCCCCCCATAACCCCCCCCCCCCCCCTGGACCCCCCCCCCCCCCCCCCCCCCCGATTCCCCCCCGGCCCCCCCCCAAAATTTTTCCCCCCCCCCCCCCCCCCCCCCCCCCCCCCCCCCCCCCCCCCCCCCCCCCCCCCCCCCAACAAAACCCCGTGCTCCCAAAATTCCCCAAGCCCCCCCGTATGCCCAAAAAATGGTTTTTCCCCATTTGGGGGTCACGTAAAACAGGAAAAAAGGCCCCAACAACTTTTGGGGGGGTTTAATTCTCCTGTTAACATTGGGGGGGGAAAAAAAGGGGGGTAAAAAAATTTTTTTTTTGAAAAAAAAATATTTTATTTTTTCACGGCTCTGCTTATAACTTCTGTGAAGGAACCCCCCCCAAAATTCCAAAAAGCTTATCAACCTATAGGGTTTCCTTGGGGGATCTTTTTTTCCCCAAAAGGGGTCATTTTGGGGGGTTTTTTCTGTTTAGGGGCATTTTGGGACTCTGCAAACGTAACATTTTCGCCCCGCCGACCATTCCTCAAGTGGGCATTTCAAAAAAATCAATATTCCCCTCCCCGCCCCCCCCGTTTGCCCATACAGTATTTTCTCCCACATATGGGGATATCGATACTCAGGACAAAAATTGGGGGGAAAAACTTTTGGGTCCAAAAATCTATGTTTCCCCCTTGGGGGAAAAAAAAAAATTTTTGGGGGGGTAAAAGATCCTATTGTGGAAAAAATAAGATTTTTTTATTTTCCCCGCCCGGGCGTTATAAATTCGGGGGAACCCTTGGGGGGGTTAAAGTGCTCCCCCCACATCCCCGATAAAATTTTTTGCCGGGGAATTTTTTCCCAAAAAAAAAGGGGGGGCTTGTGGGGAGTTTCTATGTTTAGGCACATCAGGGGGCTCTGCAAACGTAAAAAAATGCCCGGGGGACCATTCCCCCAATTTGGGGGTTTCAAAAAAGTTTTCTTCATCCCTTCCCCGCCCTGCCCCTTTCCCCCCAAAAAATGGTTCCCCCCCCCCTTTTGGGGTACTAGGTACTAAGGGGAAAATGGACAAAAAAATTTTTGGGGGTTTTTTCCCTTAACCTTGTAAAATAAAAAAACATTGGGGCTTTTAAAAAATCATTTTTTTGAGAAAAAAAAAAAAATTTTTTATTTTCGCGGCTCTGCGTTTAAAAACTGTGAAGCAAAACCGGGGTTCAAAGTGTCCTATGGGGCTAGATAAGTTCCTTAGGGCCCCTAGTTTTTTCCCAAAAAGGGGCACCCCTTTGGGGGGCTCCAATGTTTTTGGCACAAGGAAAACTCCAAATTTTACATGGCAACCGCAAAAAAATTCCAAAAAATTTTCCATTCAAAAAAGGGGAAATGGCGTTTTTTCTGAGCCCCCCCCGGGGACCCAAAAAAATGGTTTAAGAAAACCCATATGAGGTATCCCCTGTACTCCCCGGGGAAATTGCCCAAAAAAATTTTAAAAGGCCAATTTAAAATGTTGCCCCGTGAAAATGAAAAAAACTGAGGCTAAAAAAAAATTTTTTTGAAAAAAAAATTTTTCTTTTTTTTTTCGGAACAATTTTTTAAGCACCCGGGGGGGTTAAAGTGCTCCCCCTTTTCATCTAGATAAGTTTTCCCTTGGGGGTAGTTTCCAAAATGGGGGGGACTTTTTGGGGGGGCTCCAATTTTTAGGCAAAAAAGGGACTCTCCAAAAACGAAATGGCAACCACTAAATTTTTTGCTTTTTTTCCCCCTTTAAAAAGTCAAATTTTGGGCTCCTTCCCTTTTGACCCTGGCCCCCGCGCCCAAACAAATTTATTTTTCCACCTATGGGTATCTTTACTCAGGGGGAAAATTTCCCAACAAATTTTAGGGGCCAATTTATACTGTTGCCCCCGTGAAAAAGGGGAAAAAACTGAGGTAAAAGAAAAAATTTTTTGAAAAAAAGTCTTTCTTTTTTTTTCCCCTCAATTTTTGAAGCACCTGGGGGTTTCCCCAAATGGCAAAAAAAGCATCTAGATAAGTTCCCCTTGGGGGGCTATTTCCCCCCCCCCCCAAAAGGGGTTTTTTGGGGGGAGCCCCCCAATTTTTTGGCCCCACGGGGAAATCTCCAAATGCGACATTTGGGAAACCCCAAAAAATTTCCGCAAAATTTTTAAATTAAAAACCCCAAGGCCTCCTTCCCTTCTGGGGCCCCCCCCAAAAGCCCAAGCAGGGGGTTTTTCCCCCATAGAGGTATCTGTTTTACTCGGGGAAAATTTCCCAAAATTTGGGGCCCAAAAATTTTTCGTTGCCCAGTGAAAAAAAAAAACTAGGTTAAAAAGAAAAATTTTTGTGAAAAAAAAAGTCTTTTTTTTTTTTCGGATCAATTTGTGAAGACTGGGGGTTCCAAATGCTCATTTATGCATTTTGATAAGTTCCTTAGGGGGTTAGTTTCCAAAATGTGGTACTTGTGGGGGAGCTCCAAGGTTTAGGCACACAGGGACTCCCCAAAATGCGACTTGGAAACCGCCTAAATATTCCAGCATTTTTCCATTCAAAAATCAAATGGCGCTCCCTTCCCTTCTGACCCTTTCCGTGCGGCCCAAACAGTGGTTTATGCCACAATGAGGTATCTGGTATCGGGAAAGAAATTGCCCCCAACAAATTTTAGGACCAATTTATACTGTTGCCCTTTGGGAAAATGAAAATAACGAGGCTAAAAGAAAATTTTTGAAAAAAAAGTACTTTCTTTATTTACGGATCAATTTGTGAAGCACCTGAGAGTTCAAAGTGCCACTATGCATCTAGGATAAAGTTCCTTAGGGGGTCATTTCCAAAATGGGGTCACTTTTTGGGGGGCTCCAATGTTTAGGCAACGGGGAAATCTCAAATGCACTGGCAACCGCTAAATATTCCAGCATATTTTCTATCCAAAAAGTCAAAGGCGCTCCTTCCTTCTGAGCCCTGCGTGCCCCAAGCAGTGGTTTATGACCAAAATATGAGGTTTTCTGTGTACTCAGGGAAATTGCCCAAAAAATTTTAGGACCCAAATTTTTACTGTTCCCCATTTTTTGAAAATTTTAAAAAAATGAGGCCCTTTAAAAGAAATTTGTGAAAAAAAAGTACTTTCTTTTTTTTTACGGATCAATTTGTGAAGCACCTGGGGGTTCAAAGTGCTCCTAGCATTGATAGTTCCTTAGGGGGTCTAGTTTCCAAATGTGGTAAATTGGGGGGAGCCAATGTTAGGCACACAGGGACTTGTCCAAATGCGACATGGCAACCGCTAAATTTCCAGCATATTTTCCATTCAAAAAAGTCAAATGGCGTCCTTCCCTTCTGACCCCGCCGTGCGCCAAAACAGTGGTTTATGACCACATTTGATTATCTGTGGACCGGAAAATTGCCCAACAAATTTTGGGAAACCTTTTATCCTAAAACCCATGTAAAAAATG
Organism: Oophaga sylvatica; assembly: GCA_033576555.1. Taxonomy (NCBI): domain Eukaryota; kingdom Metazoa; phylum Chordata; class Amphibia; order Anura; family Dendrobatidae; genus Oophaga; species Oophaga sylvatica. The sequence continues at coordinate 510,682,386 of JARQOD010000002.1, read as the reverse complement.
AAAAAATTGTGCAAAAAAAATTTTGTTGGAAAATTAAATGTCCATTTTTTCCTTCACGTTGCTTTAGTTCCGTTCGCACATGAAGGTTAAAATCTTTTGAATTAGTTTTGAGTACTTGAGGGGTGCAGTTTTTATAAAGGGTCACTTTTGGGTATTTTCTCCTATAGGGCCCCTCAAAGTGACTTCAAATGTGAGGTGGGGCCCTAAAAAAAATTGTTTTGTAAATTTTGCTGGGAAAAAAAGAGAAATCCTCGGTCAACTTTTAACCCCTTAATTTCCTAACAAAAAAAAAATGTTGTTCCCAAAATTTGCTGATGTAAAGTTTTTTTTGGGAAAAATGTGGGAAATGTTATTTATTAACCCATTTTGTGCCACATAACTCTCTGGTTTAACAGAATAAAAATTAAAAATTTAAATTCAAAATTTTTTTAGAATTGTCGCCAAATTTCCATTTTTTTTCACAAATAAACGCAAAAAATTATCGACCTAAATTTTTCCACTAAATGAATTCCAATACGTCAAGGAAAAACAAAACCAGAATCGTAGGGAATTCCTTTTAAGCGTTCCTGAGTTTTTACCCCCATAAAGGGACAAATGGTCAAAAATTGCAAAAAATGCAAGGTCTTTGAGGTCAAAATAGGTGGGTCTTGAAGGGGTTAAATGCCGGGTGCTGTCAGAGGCATTTAATGGTAAAAGCCTTAGGTGGTGGGTTTTGAAAAGGACATGTGCGGGAAAAAGGTGGCCTCCCACCGGGGCCCCATCAAAGGGGGATTCGAATTGGCTAACTTTATACCGATATCGGAAAGGGGTTAAGATGACATATTACTTTGTATTTTTGCAAAAAAATATGTCATTTTTTTAAAATTTTAAAAATTACCAAAAAAAGTAAAAAGGGCTGATCAATTGTTTAGGCAGCCCCTTTGAGATTTGATTCTCAGTATCTTTTACCAAGGTTTAGCCTTTAATTAAGGCTTGTTCACTTCATCATTAGGAAAGGCCAGATGATGTAAGTTTCCCCCGCTTTTAAAAAATTCCCTCTTTAACTTGTGCCAAAAAAATTTAGCCATGCGTTCTCCTAAGTTTGCCTAGTAGTTGAGAATGAAAATGGTGAAGTCCCACAAAGCAGGGAGGGCTAAAAAAGTAGAAATTTTTCAAATTGTCCTTTCCTTATTGATGAATTAATAATGTCAGTTGACGGAAAGTGGGGAAATAAATTCAAAAAAACCAAGCAAAATTCAGTGGGGTGCTTGTAGGATTTAGAGAGGCAAATCAAAACCCTGCTTGACTGCAAAAGACCTTCAGAAGATTTAGCGCTTTGGAGGTTGTGGTTCTTGTTTACGTTACCTGAAACCTACACAAAATATTCCTTAATGGGCAATCATCAGAAAAATCCCTCGATTTCCTCACCATAAAATTCAGCATCAGAAGTATGCAAAATAATAATCTTTAATAATCTTCTAAAGTTCTAAACAAGCATGGTGAACATTTTACGGGTAGAGGGAAGAACGGATTCAATGAAATTTCAACAAATTCTTGATGCAAACTTAACTCAATCTATAAAAAATCTAAAGTTGAAAAGAGGATGACTTCTAGACCTGAATAATGATCTGGAGCCCAAGTTTGGCTGGAATAAGTCACTGACATCATGTTACATTTGGTGAGTCCGAGTAACCAAAAAAGTAGACAACCCACAACAGCAATCGCATATTGTAAATTATATGACTCAAGAAATTCATCTAAGAGTGTAATGAGCATTTTAACCCTAAAGGTGCTTCACAATTTTAAAACACTGGCCTGTAAAAATGAAAAATTCAAAAATGTTTAAGTAGTACCAAGTGTTTGAGTTTCACAAGTGATAGTAGAAGTGTAATGTATGTAGTACAGTTCATATAGCGTCTTGTGCTTGGGTGCGATGAAAATACATTAACCAGGTTTGATATAGAAGGTCTTGTATTACTTCATACAAGTGGCAAAAATAGTCACACAGTTTGCAGATACAGAAGCAGGAGACACAGCAGGCCAGAGTAACTTAAGCTCAGCAATCACTCTCCACAACAGGTTCAGGATCTTCTTCTCTGTTACCGTAAGTCCATGCAAACGTGGATCTTTCAAAGAGCAGGGTTCCAGAGTCCACAAGTGTTCAGAGTTCCTCAGTAGGAATAGCTGGAGTACATAGTCCAAGGCTTCCAGGAGTCAGGTCACAGGTTCACTGCAGGCTAGATTCAGAAGCACTGATTGCTCAGCTGTGGCTGCTTAAGAAGCAAAGGGAGAGAATCAGGGCGGGAACATGAAAGCTGAAAACTCCATATTGACTGAGGGCAAGATAGCTGCAGCAAGACAGAAAGCAAAATGGCTGACGGAAAAACTGAGTTTCAAGAACATATACAAAGAACCTTACATTACTCCCCCCTTAGGGACAACCTCCGGATGGCCTTAGACCAGGCTTGTCTGGGTACCTCTGATGAAACTTGCGGAGCAAACGAGGAGCATTAACGTTATTAACTGGTTCCCATGAGTTGTCCTCCACTGGGTAGCCTTGCCATTTAATCAAATATTGTAACTGATTTCTATATAACCTGGAATCCAGAATCCTTTCCACCACAAATTCTTCCTGACCATCGACTAGCACTGGGTCAGGGCAAGGAGAAGAACGTCCAGGAAACGTATTGGGTGTTGCAGCCTTTAGTAGGGATACATGAAAGACAGGGTGGATTCTCATAGTTCTGGGCAGTTGAAGACGACAAGCAACGGCACTTATAATCTTACTGATTTTATAGGGTCCAATGTACTTATGTCCCAACTTAGATGATGGAATCCTTAACTTAAGATTTCTGGTTGACAGCCAGACCAGGTCTCCTACCTTGAAAGCTGGTGCAGGTTTACGAAATTTATCTGCTGCTTTCTTGTACCTTTCCTGAGCCGATTCCAGATTCTCTTTTAGAAGATCCATATTCTTCTGTAAAGACGTGATTCTTTCCACCACTGCTGGTAAAGGCGTTTCTATGGGAAATCGTGGTAGAATGTTAGGATGATAACCTAGATTGGAGTAAAAAGGAGACTGCTTAGTGGAGGCACTCTGAGAGTTGTTATAAGAGAACTCAGCTAATGGAAGTAGATCCACCCAATCATCCTGTAGGTGGCAGATAAAGCAGCGAAGATACTGCTCCAGGGTTTGATTGGCTTCGTTCGGTCTGTCCATTAGTCTGGGGATGAAAAGCAGAAGAAAGGTTTACTTTAATGTCCAATGCTGCACAGAAATTTTGCCAAAATCTAGAAGTGAATTGCACCCCTCGATCCGAAATAACCTCATCCGGTACTCCATGTAAGCGAAACACATCTTTAATCATCAAATCTGATGTCTGTTTTGCAGTGGGTAAGCCGACACAAGGGATAAAATGAGCTGCTTTTGTTAGACGGTCAACCACCACTAGAATGGTGTTCTTCCCTTGAGAGGTTGGTAACTCCACAATGAAGTCCATAGAAATGGATCCCCACGGGCGGGACGGGGTGGGAAGAGGTTGCAACAGACCAGTTGGTGAGGAGCGAGGTGTTTTGCATCTTGCACAGACTTCACATGAAGTGACATAGTTTAAAACATCCTTCCTGCAAGTGGGCCACCAAAAGAAACGAGAAAGAAATTCCTGTGTTTTTAGAATTCCTCTATGCCCAGCTATCTTGGAATCGTGAATAAGTTGCAATACTCTCAATCTGACTGTTTCAGGAATATACAGACGTTGTCCCAGAATCCACACACCATTCTTAAAGACAAGACTTACGTCCCTTGGGGTTGTGCCAACAAGGAATCTGCATGGTATGCTTCCTTGATGTCCTTAAGTAGGTCTTGATTATGAATCACTCCCAGGAATCTAGAGTCAGGAAGAATAGTCTTAGGAGGAGCAAGTGGACGGGTCTCTGCTGAATGAATCCTAGAGAGTGCATCAGCCTTTCCATTGCGCGATCCTGGTCTATAAGAAATGACAAAATTAAATTGGTTTAAGAAAAGATTCCAGCAGCCTGGCGAGGAGTCAGGCATTTAGCCGACCTGATAAATTCAAGGTTGCGATGGTCTGTCAGGACGACTATTTGTTGTGCAGCACCCTGAAGAAGGTGTCTCCATTCTTTGAAGGCGGCAATAATGGCCAACAACTCTCTATTGCCCACATCGTAGTTCCTCTCAGCCGAAGACAACTCTGGGAAAAGAAGGCACAGGGATGCAAGACATTCTTCTCACCTGTTCTTTGAGAGAGTATAGCTCCAACGGCACAATCTGAAGCATCCACCTCTATTATGAAGGCAAGTTCGGGGTTGGGATGTACCAAGATAGGTGCAGTGGTAAATTTATCTTTCAGACGGGAAAATGCTTCCTGGGCTTGGGGAGTCCAGGAGAACCTAGACTCTTTCCGGGTAAGTTGGGTGATAGGTGACACTACCTCAGAGAAATTCCTAATGAAACGTCTATAGAAGTTGGCAAACCCGATGAAGCGCTGCACCTCCTTCACATTTCTAGGACTTGGCCAATCCTTGATGGCTTGGGTCTTGCTTCCATCCATACTAATTCCTTGTGTAGACAGTACATACCCCAGAAATTGAATTTCGGTCCTATGGAATTCACACTTTTCAAGTTTGATGTAAAGATGGTTTTGTCTTAGACGTTCCAAGACCATTCTCACATGTCCATGATGTTCCACTGTGGAATTAGAAAAAATTAGAATATCATCCAAATAAATCACCACGAATGTATCTAGGAGATCCCTGAAGATGTCATTCACCAAGTGTTGGAAAGTGGCTGGGGCGGTACTCAGACCAAAAGGCATAACTAGATATTCAAAGTGTCCATAGCGTGACCTGAATGCAGTCTTCCACTCATCCCCAGGTCTAATACGGACCAAGTTATAGGCCCCACGGAGATCCAATTTAAGAGAAAATTTTGGCATGCCGCACTCTCTCCAATAACTCAGGGATTAAAGGCAATGGATAACGGTTTCTAATAGTAACCTTATTGATTCCCTATAGTCTACGCAGGGTCTCAGAGATCCATCTTTCTTCTTCACAAAGAAGATGGGTGCACCTGCAGGAGATGAAGAGGGGCGTATGAAGCCCTTGGCTAGATTTTCGTCTATGTAATCCTTTAAAGCCTTTAGCTCAGGCCCCGCCAGGGGGTAGATCTTATCAAAAGGTATCTCTGCTCCAGGCAATAATTCAATTGGACAATCATATGGACGGTGAGGGGGAAGCTGGTCAGCGTTCTTCTTGTCACATAGATCCACATAGTCCTGGTATACAGCTGGTAGTTCAGGGACTGACATGGTTCCTTTAGGAACAGAGCAAGCTGAAACTTCTGGACTCATCTGTTTCTCTGGAAAGTGTAATTCCTTGGTCTCCCAGTTAATCGTAGGGTTCTGAGCCTGCAGCCATGGTAGCCCTAGAATAATGGGAAAGTGGGGAGAAGAGATAAGCATAAAGGACAGTTTCTCTTGATGATCTTTACCCATAAGGACCCTTAAAGGCTCCGTTTCCTGATCCACTGGTCCAGAGGTCAGCAGGGAGCCATCCACAGTTTCCATCTGTAATGGAGTAGCCTTCTTCACTGAACGTATCCCCTGTTTCAGAGCAAAGGAGACATCCATAAAATTCCCACTTGCCCCTGAGTCGATCATAGCAGAGCTAGACACCCAGACTGAGTTAACCCAGAGTTTGATGGAAAGGAAGCAATGAGAATTGTTTTTCCTACAACTCAGCTGGGACACCACTGAGGAAACTTGAAAAATTGCAGCGTTTACACAGTCATCGTCCTCAGAAGTAACGGAGTTTAAGTCCGAGAAATCAAGATCTGTTGCTGCAGATCTCTCTGGAGCCTGAGGCTCGGACCTGACAGATCTCCTCTCGCAACACTCACAGTGAATGAGTGCTGCAGTAGTCTTACGAGAACGGCTGGGGCAGTTTATAATGAAGTTCCCTGACTTAGCACAATAGAAACATAGATTTTCCTTAAAACGATGTTCCTTGCGTGCATCACTAACCCATCTTTGTAAAGAGTCTACCTGCATGGGTTCAGGTTCAGGTTCCCGTGTGATCCTACTCAAAGGTTCCTTAGCTGGGGAGGAAGGTAGGAAAAGGTTAGTGCGATTGCTTTCGAACCATCTCTCTTGCCTGCGTTCAGTCAGGCGAGCATCAATACGGATGCAGTAGTTAATAAAGTCACCTAACGCAGTGGGAGGGTCGGCACGAGCAAGTTCATCCTTAATTAGTGGAGACAACCCCTTTCGAAAAATAGATTTTTTGACGGAACTGTCCCAGGTGGTATCAAGGGCCCATCTCCTGAAATCCAAGGCATATTCGGCTACCGAGTGCTTACCTTGGCGCAAAGTTAACATGGCTGCTTCAGCTGTTGCACCTCGATTGGGGTCATCAAACACCTGCCCCATGGCTGAAATGAAAGCATCAAGATGATCCAAACATTCATCCTCAGTCTCAATCAGAGGGTTTACCCACATCAAAGCCTTGTTGGTAAGTAACAATTATAGTAAGCACTTTAGATCGTTCAGTGGGAAATTGTGAAGCGTGTGCAGAAAAAAAACAGATTGCATTGGTTAATAAATCCCCTGAATTTTTCACGTTCACCGCCAAAACGAAAAGGGGGCAACTTGGGAATCCCAGAACTCGGGGCTACGGCAGGAGCCTGGACTCGCTCTTCTAGAACCTCAATCCTGGCTCGCAAATCCTGGGCAGTCTGTCCAAACACTTGCAAATTGTGATTAGTGAGGTCCTGTAGGTTTGTAAAACGGGTTTTTATAGTCTGTAAATCTGCAAGGATATTATCAGTCACTCCGCAAAGTTCCTTTATGCGGGCCTCCATTTTCCAGATCTTTTAAGACAGGAGTACTGGAAGGAGAGGAGAAAAGAAAAAAAAACAATAGTGTTTACCTGTGGTAACACTGCAAAGAGAAAAAAATTATTGTAACTGCTCACCTGGAATGGTTGTGAGAAGTCACAACCACTATCATCACAGAAAGTTCAACCGGACATCTGATATCCACAGTTACAGCAGACACAAAGAGGAAGAAAAAAAAAAAACAATGTGTTACCTGTGTAACACTGCAGAAAAAAACTTAAGGAATGCTCACCTGGAATGGTTGTGAGAATCACAACCACTGTCATCACAGAAAGTACAACTGGAGTCTGATATCCACAGTTACAGCAGACACAGCTTCCCAGACCAGCGACACTACGTTTTGGGCTTCTGAATCTGTAATGTATGTATACAGTTCATATAGCGTCTTGTGCTTGGGTGCGATGAAAATACATGAGACAGGTTTGATATAGAAGGTCTTGTATTACTTCATACAAGTGGCAAAAATAGTCACACAGTTTGCAGATACAGAAGCAGGAGACACAGCAGGCCAGAGTAACTTAAGCTCAGCAATCACTCTCCACAACAGGTTCAGGATCTTCTTCTCTGTTACCGTAAGTCCATGCAAACATGGATCTTTCAAAGAGCAGGGTTCCAGAGTCCACAAGTGTTCAGAGTTCCTCAGTAGGAATAGCTGGAGTACATAGTCCAAGGCTTCCAGGAGTCAGGTCACAGGTTCACTGCAGGCTAGATTCAGAAGCACTGATTGCTCAGCTGTGGCTGCTTAAGAAGCAAGAGGGAGAGAATCAGGGCGGGAACATGAAAGCTGAAAACTCCATATTGACTGAGGGCAAGATAGCTGCAGCAAGACAGAAAGCAAAATGGCTGACGGAAAAACTGAGTTTCAAGAACATATACAAAGAACCTTACAAGAAGATAATTGACCTCATAATCTGTTACACAATTTCTTCCAAACATGACAATATCTCTTATGTGGGTAGAAACTATTCTTTGGGCACACTGCAGGGCATGGAAGCTAAGGAGTATTTGAGAACATATTGTCAGAGACCTTGAGGTGCAGAAGCAGCAGAACCCCCCAAAAGTAATCAATTTTGCAAACTTCACTTTCAAGAAATTAATATAGGACCAGTGGCATAGCTAGGGGTTCAGATCAGGGGGGGAAACATCTGAGTGGCACACCCTAATTGTCAGCATAAGAGAACCTCAGCCAATGACCATGGTATTACTGAAAATAAAACTGTAAGAAAAAACAACAGTGTTATTAACGCCATATGGGGCTAGATACCACTACTGCAGAACATATAGGAGATTACAGTACAGTTATAAATGGTAACTTACAGAGGACGTTCTTACTGATGGAAATGTTTACTTTCCCTGTCTTCTCCATCTGGCCCAGGCCAACACGACAACTTCTCCAGCCAGGACTCAGCTGTAGATATTACAACAAAGACACATGATTTCTCACATTTCCAGCACCATTCCCATCTATTCTAAGCCTGCACAAACTCCTCATCCTACTGATGCCTCAATACTGAACCGCGACTGCCGTATGTGACCCTATTAATGCACCTGCTGTACAAAAACAGGTCTCCTCTTACTGCCCACATAGTAATGCCACCTCAGTGCCACTGTGAAAACAGTGTCCACATTTGGTACCTAGAAAGAAATGCCACCTTTGACAGTCACAAAATATTGAGTGTCCACATAACAATAATGATTCTTAAGTGCCCACTTAACATTTAATAATGTCCTCTGAGTCTCCCCATGTAAAGCTCTCCTATACACAGCATGAAAGGCACACAGCTTCGATATACACAGTATGATGGGCCCACTGCTCATCCATTCACAGCATGAAGGTCCCACAGCTGCCCTATGCATAGTGGGTCCACAGCTCTCCTATGCACAGTATGAGGGGCCCACAGCTTCCCTATACATAGGGTGAGTCCACAGCTCTCCTATGCACAGTATGAGTGGCCCTCAGCTGCCCTATACATAGCAGGGTGGGTCCACAGGTCTCTTATGCACAGTATGAGGGGCCCGCATCTGCCCAATACATAGCAGGGTGGGTCCACAGCTCTTATGCACAGTATGAGGGGCCTTCAGCTGCTCTATACATAGCAGGGTGGGTCCACAGGCCTCCTATGTGTGGTGCCCCTGAGGGTCCAGTCGCCATAGAGGTACTGCACCTCATCCAGAGGTGTAGTATCCCACTCTCAGGTAAGGAGGGAGCACTACCTAGGACTCTAATACTCACACCCAACACATACTAGTTCAGTAAGGGCACCTGGGCGTACCCTTAGGGAGGATGGCCTCATCTCAGGCTGGGTAGGAAAGGGTGTTGGGGTGTGGGTGGAGAAGGTAGAGAAGGGGAGCTTAGAGAGCGGGAAGAACAGAGCAGTTGGTCTGAGGAGACCAAAGGAGAAAGCCAGGAGAGGTACACCCAAAGGAGGAGTACAGCAGAGAGGCTGCAGAGAGAGAATTGTGAGGGGAGGCTGAAGGAAGCTCCCGTAAGGGCAGAAGGGGTCCTAGGAACATGGGAAGAGCCAAAGCCCCCATGGGGCCCGTATCCAGAAGTGGAGGGACCAGGTCGCAGTGGGGAACAGGCCCCCGAGACTAGTGAAGGACTGCAAGACTCAGCTAGCAAGCCGGAGGCAGGGGCAGCTCTAGTTGCCCCAGCTACATCCACAATTATTCGCCGAAAAGGCAGCCATATAGGAGCAAGGGGACTCGAAGGATGTCGCCCAACAAGGTCCGCGGCTGCTGGCTTGGGACACTGGTTGTGAAGGTGCTGGGTAGGAGGGCAGAAAACAGTGCGGTGAGACGGCCAGGAGAGGTACACCCTGAAGGGAGTCCTGGAAAGGTGCAGCCCAATCTACCTGGGAGTTTGCTGGACCCCTCATCTGGAGGACACGGCTCGAAGCGGGCATCTGTGCACAAGTGAACTGTGAGTAAAGCATAACAAACTGCACCCTGCTGTGTCATCTGAGTTATTCACGCCACACCTGCCCTGCACCGCACTCACCACAACAGCCACCATCATCATTTTTAACATCCTAACTGCCCTGGGACATATCTCTGCCTGTGGAGAGCTGAATCAACTCTGCTGCATCAACAGCTGTCCCAGTGGACTGAATCTGAGCGTCGGCTATCACCTTGTTTCCCGAATACCACAGGTGACATCACGAACATTAAATCCCTTACAAATTTTATTTTCCCTTTTCATCATCTCCCTTTTATTGGATGCCCAGGGCCAGGGAGCGGGTCACTACTGCTGTAAGGTTCTTTGTCTGTTGACATGTTCCTTGAAACTCAGTTTTCCGTCGGCCATTTTGCTTTCTGTCTTTCTGCAGCTCTTGCCCTCAGTTAATATGGAGTTCCAGTTTTCATGTTCCCGCCCTGATTCTTCCTCTTGCTTCTTAAGTGCTCCTGAATCAAGCCTCAGTCAGTCTGTGACCTGACTCCTGGAAACCTTGAACTTGTACTCCAGCTATTCCCTACTGAGGAACCTTTGAACACTTTTGGACTCTGGAAACCTGCTGTTTGGTGAATCCATGTTTGCAGAGGAATTACGGTACAGAGAAGAGATCCTGAACCTGCTTTGGAGATTTATTGTAGTGCTTGAAGTTACTCTGGCCTGCTGTGTCTCCTGACTCTGTTCCTGCAAACTGTGTGAACTTTTCACCATGCTTGTATGAAGTAATACAAGTCATTTCATTTCAACCTATGTCTCCTGTGTTTTCCTCGCACCCAAGCACAAGACGCTATAGGAACTGTACACTATACATGACAACTGCCGTGACACTGCCCCTTTAAGAAGCGGCTTGGTACTGGATACCCCATGTCCCAAGTGGGCGCTCCATATGCACAGTTTGAGGGCCCCACAGTTGCCCTATAAACAGTATGATGGGCTCCCTCAAACACAATATAATGATCCGCACAGTAGTCCTCACAGCGTATAATGGCCCCCACAGTAACACCCACACTAAATAATGGCCTCTACACAATCTAATGGCTCCCACAGTAGCCCCAATACTATATATTGGCCTCCACACTTTATATTAGCCTCTACAGTAGTCTCCACACAGTATGATAGCCCCTAAACTATAGGATGGCACTCTTATTAGCTCTCACATAGTATAATGACCCAACAGTAGTCCCCACACTTTATATTGGCTCCCACACTGTATGAGGGCCTCTCATTGTAGTCCCCACATTAGCTCCCAAGCTGTATAATGACCCTCTTCTTTACTCTTAAACTGTATAATGGCCCCAAAAGTAGTCCTCAAGCTGTATAATGGCCCCTGCACTATATAAGGGCCCACTGAAATTGTATTCACATTGGACTAATTGCATTGTGAATAAAATGTAATTCTTGTTGCATTCCTCTCGAGTGCTGATTTCTACTTGCCGTATATTAACATTTAATAATATCCCATGAGTCCTCCATGTACAGTAGTGATGGCCCCAGTATTGGTGATGTGAACAGGCAGTCAGGCGGTCATGTGACAGCAGGTATACAACTTGCAGTCATGTGTCACTACACTCTTTGTGCTTCTCTCAATCCTTTTTTAGTGAAAGACACCAAACGTATCTATGCGGCACGTGCAAGTAGCATGCATCAGCTTGCATGACCGCCTGATCGCACCTGATGGGTGTCATGGCAGCAGGTGCACTGCACCTTGTCATGATTTAGCAGTCTGCAGTCACATGTATTGACTGCAGACTTTTATTCCAAGTCCGGACTACCCCTTTAAAGGGAGCCTGACAGGTGATACAGGCTGCTCAAACTATGTGCAGCGTGTATCAGCCCCGGCTGTAGTATCTCACCAGGTATGAATGTCTCTGTAAAGCTGCGTGGTTTGAGAGAAAACCATCACTTTTAAGGGTATGTTCCCATGGTCAGTAAACGCTGCGGGTTGGGCACTGAGTACATCTGCAGAGTCCAACCCACAGCTGCCAGATGTTACAGCATAGTGGATGGGATTTCAAGAAATCCCTATCTCCACTATGCGTGCAGGACACCCGCGGCTGCCCTGCAGAGATGGACATGTGGCGCATCTATCCAGACCGCAGCATGTCTATTTATCTTGCAGAGACGCTCAGTCTCCGCAAGATAAATGTCACCTGTACAATGTATTGGATGCAGTGATTCCGCACGGTTCAATGAACACACACGGAAACACCTGCGTTCAAAAGCCAGCAGCGCTTTGGCTTCAGCGGACATATGCTGTGTCATAAGCGCTGCCTAATACTAAACATGGGCACACATACCCTAGTAGCTGCTGGGGAGAAGTGGCGCTGTGCACTAGTCCCACGGACAGGTCCCCACCAGCTGACAGTGCGGTGCTGTGGACTGGTCATATAGACAGGTCCCTGGTGGCTTCTACCTATACGCTGACAGTGCGACTCCACCAGACCATGCAGCCCATTTTTCTTCAAGTGCCTCCGTATTGTCTTGAAACAGCCACACTGCTAGTTTTCAGAGTCCAGTATTTCAACCGATGTTATTTGTGGGTATTTCTTTGCATTCGAACAATTTTCCTGGCATTTGTCACAGGTCACAGGTGAGGATATTACCATTATTAGCCATTCAAACCCATTTGTGTCAACTTCTGTACCAAGGTAGGTAAACTTTTGATCAGGGTCATTTGGATGTTTTGGATTGTCATTATGATATAAAAAGAGAAAACACAGTAGTTTGACAATAAATGGCTTCACCCAACCACTAACCATGAGTGGAGAAAAAGTTTTGATGATGTTATCATTCATATTCTCTGAAAAAAGGCCAAGAAAGCAAAAATTCTGCCGGTGTATGTAAACTTTTGAGCACAACTGTATACTAAGTGACGTAATACCCATACAGTGGTGGAAAACTACTGTTTGGCACATGGCAGTGCTTGGAAAGGAAGAAGTGTTATTAGTTTTATTGAGTAGAGATGAGAGTATTGATCTGCAAAGAATTAAGTTTGAGTAGAATTTCTTGAAATTTGTAGTTTCACGCAAATTCAAATGTTTTAAGATTTGATGTTTCCTTAACCCCTTTATTCCATCAGACGTACTATTCCGTCCATGTGACCCTGGACCTAATTCCCATGGACGGAATAGTACGTCATGGGCGATCAGCTGCGCTCCTGGGGGAGCCCAGCTGATCGCCGCCGGGTGTCAGCTGATTATCACAGCTGACACCCGTGACTGTGTGTCAGGAGCGGTCACGGACCGCTCCCGGCACATTAACCCCTGGCACACCGCGATCAAACATGATCGCGGTGTACCCGGGGCACAGGGGAGGATGACGCAGGGTGGGGGCTCCCTGCGCGCTCCCCTGAGACCCTCAGAGCAGCGCGATGTGTCGCGCTGTTCCGAGGGTCCGTCCTCCCTCCAGGTCCCCGGATCCAAAGATGGCGCCGGGGTCCTGCAGGGAGGGGCTTCCTCAGTGCCTGCTGAGAGCAGGCGCTGAGGAAGCCTGCAGCGATGCCAGAGCGATCGCTGGTGTGACAGTGTGCTGTGCACACTGTCACACCAGCGATCTGCTAAAATACAGTGATGTCCCACCCTGGGACAAAGTAAAAAAGTAAAAAAAATAAAAATAAAAAATGGTAAAAAAAATCATAAAAAAAAAAAAAATATTCCCCAATAAATTCATTTTTTCCTGTAAATAAAAAAAAAAACAATAAAAGTACACATATTTGGTATCGCCGCGTCCGTAACGACCCCCCTATAAAACTGTCACTAGTTAACCCCTTTAGTGAACCCCTTGAAAAAAAAAAAAAACTAAGCAAAAAATCAATGCTTTATCATCATACCGCTGAACAAAAAGTGGAATAACACGTGATCAAAAAGACCGATATAAATAAGCATGGAACCGCTGAAAACTTCATCTTGTCCCGTAAAAAACGAGCCATCATACTGCATCATCAGTGAAAAAATAAAAAAGTTATAGCTCGCAGAATAAAGCGATGCAAAAATAATTTTTTATATAAAATTGTTTTCATTCTATAACAGCGCCAAAACATAAAAAAAATGATATAAATGAGGTATCGCCGTAATGTACTGACCCAAAGAATAAAACTGCTTTATCAATTTTACCACACGCGGAACGGTATAAATGCCTCCCCCAAAAGAAATTCATGAATTGCTGATTTTTGTTCATTCTAACCTCTCAAAAATTGAAATAAAAAGCGATCAAAAAATGTCACGTGCTCAAAAATGGTACCAATAAAAACGTCAACTCGTACCGCAAAAAATAAGACCTCACATGACTCTGTGGGCCAAAATATGCAAAAATTATAGCTCTCAAAATGTGGTGATGCAAAAAACTATTGTTTGCAATAAAAAGCGTCTTTAGCGTGACAGCTGCCAATCATAAAAACCCGCTATAAATAGTAAATCAAACCCCCTTTTATCACCCCCTTAGTTAGGGAAAAATAATAAAATTAAAAAAATGTATTTATTTCCATTTTCCCGTTAGGGTTGGTGCTGAAGTTAGGGTTAGGGTTGGCGCTAACGTTAGGATTAGGGTTAGGGTTGGGATTACGGTTAGGGGTGTGTTAGGGTTATGTTTGTGGTTAGTTTTGGGACTAGGGTTAGGGGTGTGTTGGGGTTAGGGTTGGAGTTAGAATTGGGGGGTTTCTGCTGTTTAGGCACATCAGGGGCTCTCCAAATGTGACATGGCGTCTGATCTCAATTCCAGCCAATTCTGCGTTGAAAAAGTCAAACGGTGCTCCTTCACTTCTGAGCTCTGACATGCGCCCAAACAGTAGTTTACCCCCGCATATGGGGTATCAGCGTACTCTGGACCCCAAGAGTTATTGTGCAATTTGTCCTATTTCTCCTGTTACCCTTGGGAAAATAAAAAACTGGGGGCGACAAAATCATTTTTGTAAAAAAAAAAAAAATGACGGCTGTATGTTATAAAACTTCTGTGAAGCACTTGGGGCTTCATAGCGCTCACCACACATCTAGATAAGTTCCTTGTGGGGTCTATTTTTCAAAATGGGGTCACTTGTGGGGGGTTTCCACTGTTTAGGCGCATCAGGGGCTCTCCAAATGCGACATGACGCCCCCAGACCATTCCATCAAAGTCTGCAATCCAAAACATCACTACTTCCCTTCTGAGCCCAGACGTGCACCCATACAGTCGTTTTCTCCCACATATTGGGTATCAGCGTACTCAGGACAAATTGGAAAACAAATTTTGGGGTCCAATTTCTCCTGTTACCCTTGTGAAAATAAAATATTAGGGGCGAAAAAAAATCATTTTTGTAAAAAAAAAAAAAAGATTTTTTATTTTTACGGCTGTACGTTATAAACTTCTGTGAAGCACTTTGGGGTTCAAAGTGCTCACCACACATCTAGATAAGTTCCTTTTGGGGTCTATTTTCCAAAATGGGGTCACTTGTGGGGGGTTTCCACTGTTTAGGCGCATCAGGGGCTCTCCAAATGCGACATGACTCCCCCAGACCATTCCATCAAAGTCTGCAATCCAAAACGTCACTACTTCCCTTCCGAGCCCCGACGTGCGCCCATACAGTAGTTTACTCCCACATATTGGGTATCAGCATACTCAGGACAAATTGGACAACAACTTTTGGGGTCCAATTTCTCCTTTTACCCGTGTGAAAATAAAATATTGGGGGCGAAAAAATCATTTTTGTAAAAAAATATAAGATTTTTTATTTTACGGCTGTACGTTATAAACTTCTGTGAAGCACTTTGGGGTTCAAAGTGCTCACCACACATCTAGATAAGTTCCTTGAGGGGTCTAGTTTCCAAAATGGTGTCATTTGTGGGGGGTTTCCACTGTTTAGGCAGATCAGGAGCTCTCCAAACACGACATGCCATCCAGCCAATTCTGCATTGAAAAAGTCAAACGGCACTCCTTCCCTTCCAAACTCTGCCATGCACCCAAACAGTGGTTTACTCCCACATATGGGGTATCAGCGCACTCAGGACAAATTGCACAATAAATTTTGGAGTCGTTTTACCCTTGGGAAAATAAAAATTGGGGTGAAAAGATCAATTTTGTGGAAAAAATATGATTTTTTAATTTTACGGCTCTACGTTATAAACTTGTGTGAAGCACTTGGGGGTTCAAATTGCTCACCAAAATCTAGATAAGTTCCTTAGGGGGTCTAGTTTCCCAAATGGGGTCACTTGTGGGGGGTTTCCACTGTTTAGGCACATCAGGGGCTCTCCAAATGCAACATGGCGTCCAATCTCAATTCCAGCCAATTTTGGTTGGAAAAAGTCAAATGGTGCTCCTTCCATTCCGAGCTCTGCCATGCGCCCAAACAGTGGTTCCCCCCACATATGGGGTATCAGCGTACTCAGGACAAATTATGCAACAAATTTTGTGGTCCAATTTATCCTGTTACCTATGGGAAAATAAAAAATTAGTGACTAAGATATATTTTTTGTGGGAAAAAAATAGGATTTTTTATTTTCATGCCCGGGCATTATAAACTTGTGTGAAGCACTTGGGGGTTCAAAGTGCTCACCAAAGATCTAGATAAGTTCCTTAGGGGTCTAGCTTCCAAAATGGGGTCACTTGGGGGGGGTTTCCACTGTTTAGGCTCATCTGGGGCACTACAAACGAAACATGACCCCCATCAATGTTTGCATTCCAAAACGTTACTGCTTCCTTTCCAAGCCCTGCCGTGCGCCCAAACAGTTTCCCCCCCCCACATATGGGGTATCAGCGTACTCAGGACAAATTGGACAACAACTTTTGGGGTCCAATTTCCTTGGGAAAAATCAAAAATTTGGGACTAAAAAATCATTTTTGTGGAAAATTGTTTTGGTTTTTTTTCACACCCAGGCATTATAAACTTTTGTGAAACACTTTGGGGTTCAAAGTGCTCACAACAGATCTAGATAGGTTCCTTAGGGGTCTAGTTTCCAAAATGGTGTCACTTGTGGGGGGTTTCCACTGTTTAGGCGTATCAGGGGCTCTCCAAACACGACATGGCTTCCAATCTCAACTTCAGCCAATTTTAGTTTGAAAAAGTCAAACGCCGCTCCTTCCCTTACGAGCTCTGCCGTGTGCCCAAACAGTGGTTTTCCCCCACATATGGGGTATTGGCGTACTCAGGAGAAATTGCACAACAACTTTATCTGCCCATTTTCTCCTTTTACCCTTGTGAAAATAAAAAAAAGTTTGTAAAAGATAATTTTTGTGGCTAAAAAGTTAAATATTCATTTTTTCCTTCCACGTTGCTTCAGCTCCTGTGAAGCACCTGAAGGGTTATTAAACTTCTTGAATGTGGTTTTGAGTACCTTGAGGGGTACAGTTTTTAGAATGGTGTCACTTTTGGGTATTTTCTGCTATACAGACCCGTCAAAGTGACTTCAAATGTGAGGTGGTCCCTAAAAAAATGGCTTTGTAAATTTTGTTGTAAAAATGAGAAATCACTGGTCAACTTTTAACCCTTATAATTTCCTAACAAAAAAAATTTTGGTTCCAAAATTGTGCTGATGTAAAGTAGACATGTGGGAAATGTTATTTCTTAACTATTTTGTGTGACATATTTCTCTGTTTTAAGGGAAAAAAAAATTCAAAGTTTGAAAATTGCAAAATTTTCAAAATTTCGCCATATTTGCGTTTTTTTTTCAAAAATAAATGCAAGGTATATCGAAGAAATTTTACCACTAACATGAAGTACAGTATGTCATGAGAAAACAATCTCAGAATCGCTAAGATCCGTTGAAGCGTTCCAGAGTTATAACCTCATAAAGAGACAGTGGTCAGAATTGTAAAAATTGGCCCGGTCATTAACGTGCAAACCACCCTTGGGGGTGAAGGGGTTAAAAAAATTCCAGTCACCATTTCCCACATTGCTGAAGTATCGCACAATTGGCTAATATCTTTTTACATGGCCACGTGGGCCTCCCTATATGTCTTTCACTGTCATATCTAGTGAATTATGATACTGGTACAGTGGTGGTCAGTACCAGCGCCATCGCTGATCAGCGGTTCCCAGTGAAGCACAGTGAAATAAGACAGAGTCATTTATAATCTTCAGAGTATTGGATAAGTCTCTCTTTCTCTTCTGTAGCATGTAGTCTCTTATGACCATTGGGGTCCTCTCACTCTCTTGTAGCTTATAAGCTCTTATGTGTTGTCTTCTATCTGTAAAGTGTAAGTTTCGATGATCAGCTGGGTTCTCTATCGCTCTACCTCACATGAAATTACAATTTTCCAGTACTCATCTCTATTATTGAGTATAAATTTGATTGACATAGGGTGCCATGTACAAGCTACTGTTGTGCAGAACAGCAGAAAAGCCACAAAAGCGACCTCATTTGAATTTACAACGCTCAGTAAATTCATTAGGGGGTGTAGTGAGCATTTTATCTACAATTGTTACACCAATTCCTTTACCATGGTTGTGTGAAAATTACAAATTATTACATGTTTTCTTTCAAGCAAGGCAAAACCTTTGGCTATGGTTCCACGGTCCGGAACCATAGCGCTTTTGACGGAGCGGAAATTCGCTCCGTCTAAGCCCGCCCCCTTTCTGACGCGCAATCTTTCGAGGTGTTCAGGACACCTCCGGAACACCTCCGAATGAACGCAGGCTACATAGCCTGTGTTAATTCTGTTGCGGCGACGCACCGTCGCCGCAATACGCTGAGGACATGCTGCGTCTAAAAGACGCGCCGCATGTCCGTTTACGAGGTTTGCCACCTGCGTATTGTTACGCATAGTGGAGACGGGATTTCTTGAAATCCCTCCACTATGCTGTAACATCGGGACGCTGCGTGTTTGGCGCTGCGCCAGCGCACAGCGCCAAACACGCAGCGTTTCCTGACCGTGGAAACTCACCCTCAATGTGGTCATACACTATTGTTTGGGCACATGGCAGGGCTCAGCACAGAAAGATCGCCATTTGGATTTTTGAAGGCCAAATTTTGCTTGGATTGCTGGAATAATTTGTGAACGCTATTTGCTGAGCTGCTAAAGTACTAAAAATAACAAATCCCCCCAATTAAATAATTTTGCAAATGATTCACCTGCAGTTAATTTATCTGCAGACATACTGACAACTTTGAATTCACACTATTTCCAGGAATTAGCATACAGAGTTAATACCAAAACAAAAAAAGAAGGGATCTCAATTTTAACAATAACCTAACAAAATCATCAGACTTTGCTGAAAAATAATATATAGTCTTAGGATGCAATAAAAGAATTAAGGGGATTTATAATGAAAAAATGTAAATTTTATTGCATAAATATATAAAGACAGACAAAAATACATAGATGTTCAGGTGAGGTATAACAATAGCAGCTAAGGAACCCGGTGGTAATAAAGATAGCAGATAATACACTGAGTACAAAAAACACACATGCGTCTCACAGGGCAAAACTGCACAAGGCAAAAGATAAATGTCAGTTGTTCACACAATTAAACCATTCATAAGGCTATTCAATTCAAAAGGAGTTTTGCCAAATAATAAGCCTATATGCAAAAGGTCCTATGTATAAATGAGCAGAACATATAAAGGGTTAGACGTAGTCCCTACCTAAGGGCTCATACTCACTGGCGCCGAAAACGGATGATAATCAGACGAAAAAAAATCGGATTCAAATCTGACTAATGTTATTCAATAGGTGAGTTCTCATTTGCGATTTTTTTCTCATCAGAAATTGGTGTGAGAAAAAAATCGCAGCATGCTGCGATTTGATGCGATTTTGGCATGATAATCGCTAATGCAAGTCAATGGGTGCGAGAAATCATCGCACAGCACTCGCACCATGCAAGTGCTGTCCGATTTATACGCACCAGTTGTCATGTATAGTGTACAGCTCCTATAGCGTCTTGTGCTTGGGTGCGAGGAAAACACAGGAGACATAGGTTGAAATGAAATGACTTGTATTACTTCATACAAGCATGCTGAAAAGTTCACACAGTTTGCAGGAACAGCGACAGGAGACACAGCAGGCCAGAGTAACTTCAAGCACTACAATAAATCTCCAAAGCAGGTTCAGGATCTCTTCTCTGTACCGTAATTCCTCTGCAAACATGGATTCACCAAACAGCAGGTTTCCAGAGTCCAAAAGTGTTCCAAAGTTCCTCAGTAGGGAATAGCTTGAGTACAAGTCCAAGGCTTCCAGGAGTCAGGTCACAGACTGACTGAGGCTTGATTCAGGAGCACTGATTGTTCAGCTGAGGCTGCTTAAGAAGCAAGAGGGAAGAATCAGGGCGGGAACATGAAAACTGGAAACTCCATATTAACTGAGGGCAAGAGCTGCAGAAAGACAGAAAGCAAAATGGCCGACGGAAAACTGAGTTTCAAGGAACATGTCAACAGAGACAAAGAACCTTACACCAGTCTCCTTTGAAAAGCCGGCAATTCATCCCCGTCTACTGTAAAATCACACTGACAGCTCACAAAACACTAGATACATACACATATAATACATATATATATACATGTCATTGTGACACATACATATATCTATATTTATAGTTCATACACTTCTACTTACCATAATAGCCGCTAATTCAATTGCCGGCTTTTGTGAAATCACAGAAGCCGACATGAAGTGATACATTGTTTCCACACAGTTAACCATGTCATTTCATGTATTTTGATATATGGTTTTAACTTACAATTACATGAGTGTATGTGTGCAAAATTTCAGACATATAGGGGTTAATTAAAGGTGTAAATTTGTTGAAAAAAAAATGCGTGGGCTCCCGCTGTATTTTCTCCACCAGACAGACAAAGCCAGCAAGTGGGGGCAGATAATAGCCTAGGGAGGGTATATTTTTTTTGTGCCCCCCCTGGCTACTAACATCTGCCCCCAGACACCCCAGAAAGGGCAAATCTCTGATTAGATTTGCCCTTTCTGGCACTTTGCCCGTCTATTCCCATTGCCCTGTAGCGGTGGCGAATGGATTATAAGGGGTTAAAGCCACCTTGCAATTGTAAGGTCACTTTAAGCCAGGTTAATAATTGAGAGCTGTCAATTAGACAACTATCAATTATTAATCCTATTGTATGAAAGAAAAATCAAACACACACACTTTAATAAAAAAGAAGTTTAATGAAATAATCACACAGGTTTTGACCATATTTTATTTTCCTGCTAAAACCATTTCCTGTAATAAAAATAAAATAAAAAAGCAAAATTATTCTTACCAATCCGATGCACAGTCAGGTCCCACGTTGTAATCCATCAGAAAGGGTTAACAGGTTACAGCTAGCAGGCAGCTAATGCTGCCTTCTGAGCTGTAACACACTGAATGAATAACTTCCTCTCCCAGCGAAAGGAGAGGAAGTGATTAATGAGTGGAGCTTAATTGATTTATTGCCACTTTCACTTCAGTGACCTGACCTAAAGTGAAAGTGGGACGCAATCAATTAAGCTTCATTCATTAATCACATCCTTTCCTGTCGGCAGCAGATAAGCTCATTCATTCAAGAGCTTTCAGCTGAGCATGCAGCACTACTTGCGCTGCTTGGCTCAAAGCTAGTTAACCCTTTGTGAAGGATTACAGCGTGGGACGTGACAGATCGCCAGATAGGTAAGAATAATGTTGTTTTATTATTTTTTCTTTATTATAGGAGATCAAGGGCTTCGCACGGATTAAGAGTAAAATAAAAGATGGTCAAAAAAATGTGTTTTTATTTCATTAAAATTATTTATTCTTAAAGTGTGTGTTTTTTTTATTTACTTCAATAGGATTAATAATTGATAGTTGTCTAATTGACAGCTCTCAATTATTAACCTGGCTTAAAGTGACCTTTCAATTGCAAGGTGGCTTTAACCCCTTATTAACCCATTCGCCACCGCTACAGGGCAATGGGAATAGACGGGCAAAGTGCCAGAAAGGGCAAATCTAATTAAGATTTGCCCTTTCTGGGGTGTATGGGTGCAGATGTTAGTAGCCGGGGGGGGCACAAAAAATGTACCCTCCCTAGGCTATTATTATCTGCCCCCACTCGCTGGCTTTGTCTGTCTGCTGGAGAAAATACAGCGGGAGCCCACGCATTTTTTTTCAACGAATTTACACCTTTAATTAACCCCTACATGTCTGAAATTTTGCACACATACATTTATGTAATTGTAAGTTAAAACCATATATCAAAATACATGAAATGACATTGTTAACTGTGTGGAAACAATGTATCATTTCATGTCGGCTTCTGTGATTTCACAAAGCCGGTAATTGAATTAGCGGCTATTACAGTATGTAGAAGTGTATGAACTATAAAATATATATATATATATAGATATATATATGTCACAATGACATATATAGCTATATATATATGTATTCTATGTGTGTATATGTATTGTTTCTATTCTTTATTAAAGCTGTCAGTGTGATTTTACAGTATAGCCGGGGATGAATTAGAGGCTATTATACATGTAGAAGTTATTGACCATTACATTTATGTAATTTGAACCAATCATGATTTTTACATGACTTTTTACATAGAGATAACTGCTCTATGTAAAACTTCATGTTAAAATCGCATTGCATACAGATGGAAAACTGATGGAAAACTGATGGAAAACGCATGGTGCAATTTAAAATCGCATGCAAATCGCATGCCTTTTTAAACAAATGTACCGTTTTTTCCCTGCAGAAAACGGACCGATTTTTTTCCAGCCAGTGAGTATGTACCCTAATAGAAAATATGGTGGGTTGCTAACAGCAGAGCCCAAGGCAAAAAATGTATGGATAAGATACAATATAAAAAACTATTACCTTGGGACATGCCTGTGTGCAGGGGTGCCAAAAGGCCTAGACGCGCGTTTCACTGCCATTGGCTTCATATACCAACTCAAACTCCAGCTCAATTTTTGTGTTTTTTCTTTGGATTTTTGCAGTTTCTGCAAATTAGGGCATGGCCTCCTTTTTTTTTAGCTGGACTTTACATTTAAAAAGCTTCCCAAGGCTGAGGTGCTCAGAGTTCGGGGCCCAGTCCTTTGTCTGCCCACATTTACATGGAGGCCACATCTGACACATGGTAAGGTTTTAATATTAGTCAGTGTAGGACTATCCCGAATAGGGTTACTTTATCGCTGGTGGGATGTCTTTTATACTTTTTTTGATCAAAAACACTGTTTACTAAGAACCCTGTGTTATTTAAATGCACTTATGCTTTTTACTTATTTAATTACGGCATGATATATATACTCATTTTGTTTCTTGTAGGTTTTTTAATATATTATTTGAACCTATACTCCAAAAATAATGTAAATCATCACACTTTTATAATGACATTCTTGCTACTGTTAAAATGTATCTTAAACTAAAGATAAAAAGGAGATATCACATGGAAACTGTTATGTGTTTCACGTCTTATCTATTTTATGAGGAAGTGTTTCAAATTACTGATTATATTTCAATGATTATTTTCCAAAAAAATGCAACCGAAGGACGATCAATAAAAATGAAGTCCTCTGAGGGAACAAATGGATGCTTGGTGATACTGCCAACTAATGTAGTACTGGAGTTCTTGGAACAGAAAAATGTTTAAGCTACATTTGGTAAATTTGCTGGCTGTAGATTCTATCAGAAATGCCATCAGGAAACAGATTTGCCATATTAAAGCATGGAAACATTCTTTAATCAACTTAGTAATGTGAAAATTCACAGCAGCACATGTGTTGTAGAAATGTATTTTTATTAAAGGAAGTCTCTTAGCTGATTTATGCTACT
Source organism: Oophaga sylvatica (assembly GCA_033576555.1). Classification (NCBI taxonomy): domain Eukaryota; kingdom Metazoa; phylum Chordata; class Amphibia; order Anura; family Dendrobatidae; genus Oophaga; species Oophaga sylvatica. The sequence continues at coordinate 510,658,833 of JARQOD010000002.1, read as the reverse complement.
TAGATTATGGGCAGCATGAATCAGAGAATGGCTGTACGACTGCAGCCAGGTATGTTTTTCTCTGTAGCTCTTCCATGATTCAGAGAAAATATAATTTGAAAATCTGAACAGGGACTATAGGCATAGGCAAGAATAGTTTGGTACTGCCACCGCTCCTCTTCTCCCCAAATCACCCTAGTTAATTGACACGTCTCAGCCATTTGTGCCACAG
>JARQOD010000002.1:510618464-510658522 GCA_033576555.1 Oophaga sylvatica | reverse complement strand
CACACATACCCTAGTAGCTGCTGGGGAGAAGTGGCGCTGTGCACTAGTCCCACGGACAGGTCCCCACCAGCTGACAGTGCGGTGCTGTGGACTGGTCATATAGACAGGTCCCTGGTGGCTTCTACCTATACGCTGACAGTGCGACTCCACCAGACCATGCAGCCCATTTTTCTTCAAGTGCCTCCGTATTGTCTTGAAACAGCCACACCGCTAGTTTTCAGAGTCCAATATTTCAACCGATGTTATTTGTGGGTATTTCTTTGCATTACGAACAATTTTCCTGGCATTTGTCACAGGTCACAGGTGAGGATATTACCATTATTAGCCATTCAAACCCATTTGTGTCAACTTCTGTACCAAGGTAGGTAAACTTTTGATCAGGGTCATTTGGATGTTTTGGATTGTCATTATGATATAAAAAGAGAAAACACAGTAGTTTGACAATAAATGGCTTCACCCAACCACTAACCATGAGTGGAGAAAAAGTTTTGATGTTATCATTCATATTCTCTGAAAAAAGGCCAAGAAAGCAAAAATTCTGCCGGTGTATGTAAACTTTGAGCACAACTGTATACTAAGTGACGTAATACCCATACAGTGGTGGAAAACTACTGTTTGGCACATGGCAGTGCTTGGAAAGGAAGAAGTGTTATTAGTTTTATTGAGTAGAGATGAGAGTATTGATCTGCAAAGAATTAAGTTTGAGTAGAATTTCTTGAAATTTGTAGTTTCACGCAAATTCAAATGTTTTAAGATTTGATGTTTCCTTAACCCCTTTATTCCATCAGACGTACTATTCCGTCCATGTGACCCTGGACCTAATTCCCATGGACGGAATAGTACGTCATGGGCGATCAGCTGCGCTCCTGGGGGAGCCCAGCTGATCGCCGCCGGGTGTCAGCTGATTATCACAGCTGACACCCGTGACTGTGTGTCAGGAGCGGTCACGGACCGCTCCCGGCACATTAACCCCTGGCACACCGCGATCAAACATGATCGCGGTGTACCCGGGGCACAGGGGAGGATGACGCAGGGTGGGGGCTCCCTGCGCGCTCCCCTGAGACCCTCAGAGCAGCGCGATGTGTCGCGCTGTTCCGAGGGTCCGTCCTCCCTCCAGGTCCCCGGATCAAAGATGGCGCCGGGGTCCTGCAGGGAGGAGGCTTCCTCAGTGCCTGCTGAGAGCAGGCGCTGAGGAAGCCTGCAGCGATGCCAGAGCGATCGCTGGTGTGACAGTGTGCTGTGCACACTGTCACACCAGCGATCTGCTAAAATACAGTGATGTCCCACCCTGGGACAAAGTAAAAAAGTAAAAAAAATAAAAATAAAAAATGGTAAAAAAAATCATAAGAAAAAAAAAAAATATTCCCCAATAAATTCATTTTTTCCTGTAAATAAAAAAAAAAAACAATAAAAGTACACATATTTGGTATCGCCGCGTCCGTAACGACCCCCCCTATAAAACTGTCACTAGTTAACCCCTTTAGTGAACCCCTTGAAAAAAAAAAAAAAACTAAGCAAAAAAATCAATGCTTTATCATCATACCGCTGAACAAAAAGTGGAATAACACGTGATCAAAAAGACCGATATAAATAAGCATGGAACCGCTGAAAACTTCATCTTGTCCCTAAAAAACGAGCCATCATACTGCATCATCAGTGAAAAAATAAAAAAGTTATAGCTCGCAGAATAAAGCGATGCAAAAATAATTTTTTATATAAAATTGTTTTCATTCTATAACAGCGCCAAAACATAAAAAAAATGATATAAATGAGGTATCGCCGTAATCGTACTGACCCAAAGAATAAAACTGCTTTATCAATTTTACCACACGCGGAACGGTATAAATGCCTCCCCCAAAAGAAATTCATGAATTGCTGATTTTTGTTCATTCTAACCTCTCAAAAATTGAAATAAAAAGCGATCAAAAAATGTCACGTGCTCAAAAATGGTACCAATAAAAACGTCAACTCGTACCGCAAAAAATAAGACCTCACATGACTCTGTGGGCCAAAATATGCAAAAATTATAGCTCTCAAAATGTGGTGATGCAAAAAACTATTGTTTGCAATAAAAAGCGTCTTTTAGCGTGACAGCTGCCAATCATAAAAACCCGCTATAAATAGTAAATCAAACCCCCTTTTATCACCCCCTTAGTTAGGGAAAAATAATAAAATTAAAAAAATGTATTTATTTCCATTTTCCCGTTAGGGTTAGGGTTGCGGCTGAAGTTAGGGTTAGGGTTGGCGCTAACGTTAGGATTAGGGTTAGGGTTGGGATTACGGTTAGGGGTGTGTTAGGGTTATGTTTGTGGTTAGTTTGGGACTAGGGTTAGGGGTGTGTTGGGGTTAGGGTTGGAGTTAGAATTGGGGGGTTTCTGCTGTTTAGGCACATCAGGGGCTCTCCAAATGTGACATGGCGTCTGATCTCAATTCCAGCCAATTCTGCGTTGAAAAAGTCAAACGGTGCTCCTTCACTTCTGAGCTCTGACATGCGCCCAAACAGTAGTTTACCCCCGCATATGGGGTATCAGCGTACTCTGGACCCCAAGAGTTATTGTGCAATTTGTCCTATTTCTCCTGTTACCCTTGGGAAAATAAAAAACTGGGGGCGACAAAATCATTTTTGTAAAAAAAAAAAAAATGACGGCTGTATGTTATAAAACTTCTGTGAAGCACTTGGGGCTTCATAGCGCTCACCACACATCTAGATAAGTTCCTTGTGGGGTCTATTTTTCAAAATGGGGTCACTTGTGGGGGGTTTCCACTGTTTAGGCGCATCAGGGGCTCTCCAAATGCGACATGACGCCCCCAGACCATTCCATCAAAGTCTGCAATCCAAAACATCACTACTTCCCTTCTGAGCCCAGACGTGCACCCATACAGTCGTTTTCTCCACATATTGGGTATCAGCGTACTCAGGACAAATTGGACAACAAATTTTGGGGTCCAATTTCTCCTGTTACCCTTGTGAAAATAAAATATTAGGGGCGAAAAAAAATCATTTTTGTAAAAAAAAAAAAAAATGATTTTTTATTTTTACGGCTGTACGTTATAAACTTCTGTGAAGCACTTTGGGGTTCAAAGTGCTCACCACACATCTAGATAAGTTCCTTTTGGGGTCTATTTTCCAAAATGGGGTCACTTGTGGGGGGTTTCCACTGTTTAGGCGCATCAGGGGCTCTCCAAATGCGACATGACTCCCCCAGACCATTCCATCAAAGTCTGCAATCCAAAACGTCACTACTTCCCTTCCGAGCCCCGACGTGCGCCCATACAGTAGTTTACTCCCACATATTGGGTATCAGCATACTCAGGACAAATTGGACAACAACTTTTGGGGTCCAATTTCTCCTTTTACCCGTGTGAAAATAAAATATTGGGGGCGAAAAAATCATTTTTGTAAAAAAAAATAAGATTTTTTATTTTACGGCTGTACGTTATAAACTTCTGTGAAGCACTTTGGGGTTCAAAGTGCTCACCACACATCTAGATAAGTTCCTTGAGGGGTCTAGTTTCCAAAATGGTGTCATTTGTGGGGGGTTTCCACTGTTTAGGCAGATCAGGAGCTCTCCAAACACGACATGCCATCCAGCCAATTCTGCATTGAAAAAGTCAAACGGCACTCCTTCCCTTCCAAACTCTGCCATGCACCCAAACAGTGGTTTACTCCCACATATGGGGTATCAGCGCACTCAGGACAAATTGCACAATAAATTTTGGAGTCGTGTTACCCTTGGGAAAATAAAAATTGGGGTGAAAAGATCAATTTTGTGGAAAAAATATGATTTTTTAATTTTACGGCTCTACGTTATAAACTTGTGTGAAGCACTTGGGGGTTCAAATTGCTCACCAAAGATCTAGATAAGTTCCTTAGGGGGTCTAGTTTCCCAAATGGGGTCACTTGTGGGGGGTTTCCACTGTTTAGGCACATCAGGGGCTCTCCAAATGCAACATGGCGTCCAATCTCAATTCCAGCCAATTTTGGTTGGAAAAAGTCAAATGGTGCTCCTTCCATTCCGAGCTCTGCCATGCGCCCAAACAGTGGTTCCCCCAACATATGGGGTATCAGCGTACTCAGGACAAATTATGCAACAAATTTTGTGGTCAAATTTATCCTGTTACCTATGGGAAAATAAAAATTTAGTGACTAAGATATATTTTTTGTGGGAAAAAAATAGGATTTTTTATTTTCATGCCCGGCATTATAAACTTGTGTGAAGCACTTGGGGGTTCAAAGTGCTCAGCAAAGATCTAGATAAGTTCCTTAGGGGGTCTAGCTTCCAAAATGGGGTCACTTGTGGGGGGTTTCCACTGTTTAGGCTCATCTGGGGCACTACAAACGAAACATGACCCCCATCAATGTTTGCATTCCAAAACGTTACTGCTTCCTTTCCAAGCCCTGCCGTGCGCCCAAACAGTTTACCCCCCCCACATATGGGGTATCAGCGTACTCAGGACAAATTGGACAACAACTTTTGGGGTCCAATTTCCTTGGGAAAAATCAAAAATTTGGGACTAAAAAATCATTTTTGTGGAAAATTGTTTTGGTTTTTTTCACACCCAGGCATTATAAACTTTTGTGAAACACTTTGGGGTTCAAAATGCTCACAACAGATCTAGATAAGTTCCTTAGGGGGTCTAGTTTCCAAAATGGTGTCACTTGTGGGGGGTTTCCACTGTTTAGGCGTATCAGGGGCTCTCCAAACACGACATGGCGTCCAATCTCAACTTCAGCCAATTTTAGTTTGAAAAAGTCAAACGCCGCTCCTTCCCTTACGAGCTCTGCCGTGTGCCCAAACAGTGGTTTTCCCCCACATATGGGGTATTGGCGTACTCAGGAGAAATTGCACAACAACTTTATCTGCCCATTTTCTCCTTTTACCCTTGTGAAAATAAAAAAAAGTTTGTAAAAGTAATTTTTGTGGCTAAAAAGTTAAATATTCATTTTTTCCTTCCACGTTGCTTCACCTCCTGTGAAGCACCTGAAGGGTTATTAAACTTCTTGAATGTGGTTTTGAGTACCTTGAGGGGTACAGTTTTTAGAATGGTGTCACTTTTGGGTATTTTCTGCTATACAGACCCGTCAAAGTGACTTCAAATGTGAGGTGGTCCCTAAAAAAATGGCTTTGTAAATTTTGTTGTAAAAATGAGAAATCACTGGTCAACTTTTAACCCTAACAAAAAAAAATTTTGGTTCCAAAATTGTGCTGATGTAAAGTAGACATGTGGGAAATGTTATTTCTTAACTATTTTGTGTGATATATTTCTCTGTTTTAAGGGAAAAAAAATTCAAAGTTTGAAAATTGCAAAATTTTCAAAATTTTCGCCATATTTGCGTTTTTTTTTTCAAAAATAAACGCAAGGTATATCGAAGAAATTTTACCACTAACATGAAGTACAGTATGTCACGAGAAAACAATCTCAGAATCGCTAAGATCCGTTGAAGCGTTCCAGAGTTATAACCTCATAAAGAGACAGTGGTCAGAATTGTAAAAATTGGCCCGGTCATTAACGTGCAAACCACCCTTGGGGGTGAAGGGGTTAAAAAAATTCCAGTCACCATTTCCCACATTGCTGAAGTATCGCACAATTGGCTAATATCTTTTTACATGGCCACGTGGGCCTCCCTATAATGTCTTTCAGCTGTCATATCTAGTGAATTATGATACCTGGTACAGTGGTGGTCAGTACCAGCGCCATCGCTGATCAGCGGTTCCCAGTGAAGCACAGTGTATAAGACAGAGTCATTTATAATCTTCAGAGTTACTGGATAAGTCTCTCTTTCTCTTCTGTAGCATGTAGTCTCTTATGACCATTGGGGTCCTCTCACTCTCTTGTAGCTTATAAGCTCTTATGTGTTGTCTTTCTCTCCTGTAAAGTGTAAGTTTCGATGATCAGCTGGGTTCTCTATCGCCTCTACCTCACATGAAATTACAAATTTTCCAGTACTCATCTCTATTATTGAGTATAAATTTGATTGACATAGGGTGCCATGTACAGAGCTACTGTTGTGCCAGAACAGCAGAAAAGCCACAAAAGCTACCTCATTTGAATTTACAACGCTCAGTAAATTCATCTAGGGGGTGTGTATTGTGGAGCATTTTATCCTACAATTGTTACACCAATTCCTTTAACCATGGGTTGTGTGAATTACAAATATTACATGTTTTCTTTCAAGAAGGCAAAACCCTTATGTGGTCATACACTATTGTTTGGGGCACATGGCAGGGCTCAGCACAGAAAGATCGCCATTTGGATTTTTGAAGGCCAAATTTTGCTTGGATTGCTGGAATAATTTGTGAACGCTATTTGCTGAGCTGCTAAAGTACTAAAAATAACAAATCCCCCAATTAAATAATTTTGCAAATGATTCACCTGCAGTTAATTTATCTGCAGACATACTGACAACTTTGAATTCACACTATTTCCAGGAATTAGCATACAGAGTTAATACCAAAACAAAAAAAGAAGGGATCTCAATTTTAACAATAACCTAACAAAATCATCAGACTTTGCTGAAAAATAATATATAGTCTTAGGATGCAATAAAAGAATTAAGGGGATTTATAATGAAAAAATGTAAATTTTATTGCATAAATATATAAAGACAGACAAAAATACATAGATGTTCAGGTGAGGTATAACAATAGCAGCTAAGGAACCCGGTGGTAATAAAGATAGCAGATAATACACTGAGTACAAAAAACACACATGCGTCTCACAGGGCAAAACTGCACAAGGCAAAAGATAAATGTCAGTTGTTCACACAATTAAACCATTCATAAGGCTATTCAATTCAAAAGGAGTTTTGCCAAATAATAAGCCTATATGCAAAAGGTCCTATGTATAAATGAGCAGAACATATAAAGGGTTAGACGTAGTCCCTACCTAAGGGCTCATACTCACTGGCGCCGAAAACGGATGATAATCAGACGAAAAAAAATCGGATTCAAATCTGACTAATGTTATTCAATAGGTGAGTTCTCATTTGCGATTTTTTTCTCATCAGAAATTGGTGTGAGAAAAAAATCGCAGCATGCTGCGATTTGATGCGATTTTGGCATGATAATCGCTAATGCAAGTCAATGGGTGCGAGAAATCATCGCACAGCACTCGCACCATGCAAGTGCTGTCCGATTTATACGCACCAGTTGTCATGTATAGTGTACAGCTCCTATAGCGTCTTGTGCTTGGGTGCGAGGAAAACACAGGAGACATAGGTTAAAATGAAATGACTTGTATTACTTCATACAAGCATGCTGAAAAGTTCACACAGTTTGCAGGAACAGCGACAGGAGACACAGCAGGCCAGAGTAACTTCAAGCACTACAATAAATCTCCAAAGCAGGTTCAGGATCTCTTCTCTGTACCGTAATTCCTCTGCAAACATGGATTCACCAAACAGCAGGTTTCCAGAGTCCAAAAGTGTTCCAAGTTCCTCAGTAGGGAATAGCTTGAGTACAAGTCCAAGGCTTCCAGGAGTCAGGTCACAGACTGACTGAGGCTTGATTCAGGAGCACTGATTGTTCAGCTGAGGCTGCTTAAGAAGCAAGAGGGAAGAATCAGGGCGGGAACATGAAAACTGGAAACTCCATATTAACTGAGGGCAAGAGCTGCAGAAAGACAGAAAGCAAAATGGCCGACGGAAAACTGAGTTTCAAGGAACATGTCAACAGAGACAAAGAACCTTACACCAGTCTCCTTTGAAAAGCCGGCAATTCATCCCCGTCTACTGTAAAATCACACTGACAGCTCACAAAACACTAGATACATACACATATAATACATATATATATACATGTCATTGTGACACATACATATATCTATATTTATAGTTCATACACTTCTACTTACTATTAATAGCCGCTAATTCAATTGCCGGCTTTTGTGAAATCACAGAAGCCGACATGAAGTGATACATTGTTTCCACACAGTTAACCATGTCATTTCATGTATTTTGATATATGGTTTTAACTTACAATTACATGAGTGTATGTGTGCAAAATTTCAGACATATAGGGGTTAATTAAAGGTGTAAATTTGTTGAAAAAAAATGCGTGGGCTCCCGCTGTATTTTCTCCACCAGACAGACAAAGCCAGCAAGTGGGGGCAGATAATAATAGCCTAGGGAGGGTACATTTTTTTTGTGCCCCCCCTGGCTACTAACATCTGCCCCCAGACACCCCAGAAAGGGCAAATCTCTGATTAGATTTGCCCTTTCTGGCACTTTGCCCGTCTATTCCCATTGCCCTGTAGCGGTGGCGAATGGATTAATAAGGGGTTAAAGCCACCTTGCAATTGTAAAGTCACTTTAAGCCAGGTTAATAATTGAGAGCTGTCAATTAGACAACTATCAATTATTAATCCTATTGTATGAAAGAAAAATCAAACACACACACTTTAATAAAAAGAAGTTTAATGAAATAATCACACAGGTTTTGACCATATTTTATTTTCCTGCTAAAACCATTTCCTGTAATAAAAATAAAATAAAAAAGCAAAATTATTCTTACCAATCCGATGCACAGTCAGGTCCCACGTTGTAATCCATCAGAAAGGGTTAACAGGTTACAGCTAGCAGGCAGCTAATGCTGCCTTCTGAGCTGTAACACACTGAATGAATAACTTCCTCTCCCAGCGAAAGGAGAGGAAGTGATTAATGAGTGGAGCTTAATTGATTTATTGCCACTTTCACTTCAGTGACCTGACCTAAAGTGAAAGTGGGACGCAATCAATTAAGCTTCATTCATTAATCACATCCTTTCCTGTCGGCAGCAGATAAGCTCATTCATTCAAGAGCTTTCAGCTGAGCATGCAGCACTACTTGCGCTGCTTGGCTCAAAGCTAGTTAACCCTTTGTGAAGGATTACAGCGTGGGACGTGACAGATCGCCAGATAGGTAAGAATAATGTTGTTTTATTATTTTTTCTTTATTATAGGAGATCAAGGGCTTCGCACGATTAAGAGTAAAATAAAAGATGGTCAAAAAAATGTGTTTTTATTTCATTAAAATTATTTATTCTTAAAGTGTGTGTTTTTTTTATTTACTTCAATAGGATTAATAATTGATAGTTGTCTAATTGACAGCTCTCAATTATTAACCTGGCTTAAAGTGACCTTTCAATTGCAAGGTGGCTTTAACCCCTTATTAACCCATTCGCCACCGCTACAGGGCAATGGGAATAGACGGGCAAAGTGCCAGAAAGGGCAAATCTAATTAGAGATTTGCCCTTTCTGGGGTGTATGGGTGCAGATGTTAGTAGCCGGGGGGGGCACAAAAAATGTACCCTCCCTAGGCTATTATTATCTGCCCCCACTCGCTGGCTTTGTCTGTCTGCTGGAGAAAATACAGCGGGAGCCCACGCATTTTTTTTCAACGAATTTACACCTTTAATTAACCCCTACATGTCTGAAATTTTGCACACATACACTTATGTAATTGTAAGTTTAAAACCATATTATCAAAATACATGACATGATTTTTACATGACTTTTTACATAGAGATAACTGCTCTATGTAAAACTTCATGTTAAAATCGCATTGCATACAGATGGAAAACTGATGGAAAACTGATGGAAAACGCATGGTGCAATTTAAAATCGCATGCAAATCGCATGCCTTTTTACAACAAATGTACCGTTTTTTCCCTGCAGAAAACGGACCGATTTTTTTCCAGCCAGTGAGTATGTACCCTAATAGAAAATATGGTGGGTTGCTAACAGCAGAGCCCAAGGCAAAAAATGTATGGATAAGATACAATATAAAAAACTATTACCTTGGGACATGCCTGTGTGCAGGGGTGCCAAAAGGCCTAGACGCGCGTTTCACTGCCATTGGCTTCATATACCAACTCAAACTCCAGCTCAATTTTTGTGTTTTTTCTTTGGATTTTTGCAGTTTCTGCAAATTAGGGCATGGCCTCCTTTTTTTTTAGCTGGACTTTACATTTAAAAAGCTTCCCAAGGCTGAGGTGCTCAGAGTTCGGGGCCCAGTCCTTTGTCTGCCCACATTTACATGGAGGCCACATCTGACACATGGTAAGGTTTTAATATTAGTCAGTGTAGGACTATCCCGAATAGGGTTACTTTATCGCTGGTGGGATGTCTTTTATACTTTTTTTGATCAAAAACACTGTTTACTAAGAACCCTGTGTTATTTAAATGCACTTATGCTTTTTACTTATTTAATTACGGCATGATATATATACTCATTTTGTTTCTTGTAGGTTTTTTAATATATTATTTGAACCTATACTCCAAAAATAATGTAAATCATCACACTTTTATAATGACATTCTTGCTACTGTTAAAATGTATCTTAAACTAAAGATAAAAAGGAGATATCACATGGAAACTGTTATGTGTTTCACGTCTTATCTATTTTATGAGGAAGTGTTTCAAATTACTGATTATATTTCAATGATTATTTTCCAAAAAAATGCAACCGAAGGACGATCAATAAAAATGAAGTCCTCTGAGGGAACAAATGGATGCTTGGTGATACTGCCAACTAATGTAGTACTGGAGTTCTTGGAACAGAAAAATGTTTAAGCTACATTTGGTAAATTTGCTGGCTGTAGATTCTATCAGAAATGCCATCAGGAAACAGATTTGCCATATTAAAGCATGGAAACATTCTTTAATCAACTTAGTAATGTGAAAATTCACAGCAGCACATGTGTTGTAGAAATGTATTTTTATTAAAGGAAGTCTCTTAGCTGATTTATGCTACTTAGATTATGGGCAGCATGAATCAGAGAATGGCTGTACGACTGCAGCCAGGTATGTTTTTCTCTGTAGCTCTTCCATGATTCAGAGAAAATATAATTTGAAAATCTGAACAGGGACTATAGGCATAGACAAGAATAGTTTGGTACTGCCACCGCTCCTCTTCTCCCCAAATCACCCTAGTTAATTGACACGTCTCAGCCATTTGTGCCACAGCGCAAGAGACCTGTCAGTCACCTGGAATGTCACTGTAAAAAGCCAGCTGAGACAACGCTAGACTAGACTCAGTTCTGCCTATTGTCCCCAGATAGATCTTAAAATATAGGTTTATCTGGGACACAAGAAAAACACAACATGGCTGCAGTCATGCAACAGACTCTGATTCATGCTGCCCATGGTTTGAGCAGCCTTAATTGCATGACAGGTCCTCTTTAACCCCTTTCTGACATTAGACGTACTATCCCGTCCATGGGACCGGGGCCCGTATGACCATGGACGGGATAGTACGTCACATGCGATCGGACGTGCTCGCAGGGTAAGCGCGGCTGATCGCGGCCAGGTATCAGCTGATTCTCACAGCTGACACCCGGCACTAAGTGCCAGGAGTCGTCACGGACCACTCTCGGCACTTTAACCCCCGGCACACTGCGATCAAACATGATCGCAGTGTTCCAATGGCATAGGGAAGCATCGGGCAGGGAGGGGGCTCCCTGCGTGCTTCCCTGAGACCCTCAGAACAACTCAATGTGATCGCGCTGTTCCGAGGTCCTCTTCCCTGCAGACCCCTGGATCCAAGATGGCTGTGGGTCCTTCCGGGTCCTGCAGGTAGGTGGCATGTCAGTGCCTGCTGAGAGCAGGCACCAGCAAGCCTCCTGCATTGCCTGTCAGATCGTTGATCTGACACAGTGCTCTGCAAAGTGTCAGATCAGCGATCTGACATTATATAGTGATGTCCCACCCTAGGACAATGTAAAAATGTAAAAAAAAAAAAAAATATACTGTGTAAAAATATTTTTTCAAAAATCCCTAAATAAATAAAAATAAATATTTCCCCAATAAACACATTATTATTATGTAAATAAAAAAAATAAAAGTATACGTATTTAGTATCGCCGCGTCCGTAACGACCCGTCCTATAAAACTGTCCCACTAGTTAACCCCTTTAGTGAACCTCTTTAAAAAAAAAACAAGGCAAAAAACCAATGCTTTATCATCATACCACCAAACAAAAAGTGGAATAACATGCAATGAAAAACACTGATATAAATAAACATGGTACTGCTGAAAACGTCATCTTGTCCCAAAAAAAACGAGCCACCATACAGCATCATCAGCAAATAAAGTAAAAAAGTCATAGTTCTCAGAATAAAGCGATGCAAGTATAATTATTTTTTATTATAAAATAGTTTTTATTGTATAAAAGTGCCAAAAAATGATATGAGATATTGCTGTAGTCATACTGAACCAACGAATAAAACGGCCTTATCAATTTTACCACACATGGAACGGTATAAACGACCACCCCAAAAGAAATTCATGAATTGCTGGTTTTTGTTTATTCTGCCTCCCAAAAATTGGAATAAAAAGCGATCAAAAATTGTCATGTGAACAAAAATGGTACCAATAAAAATGTCAACTCGTTCTGCAAAAAACAAGACCTCACATGGCTCTGTGGGCTAAAATATGGAAAATTATAGCTCTCAAAATGTAGTGATGCAAAAAACTATTTTTTGCAATACAAAGCGGCTTTCAGTGTGTGACAGCTGCCAAACATAAAAACCCGCTATAAATAGTAAAGCAAACCCTCCTTTATCACCCCCTTAGTTAGGGAAAAATAATAAAATAGAAAAAAATTTATTTCCATTTTTCCATTAGGGTTAGGGTTGTGGCTAAAGTTAGGGTTGGGGCTAAAGTTAGGGTTGGGGCTAAAGTTAGGGTTAGTCCGGCATCACACTAGCGAGTTTGATGCGAGTTAGAAATACATGCAGCCGCGCACTCTGGTCCGAGAGCGGGCGGCCGTGCCGGGTGTTGATGCGAGTATGTCGTGCGACTAACTCGCTAGTGTGATGCCGGCCAAGGCTAAGTTAAAGTAGGTTGGGCTATAGTTACGTTAGGTTGGCTAAGTTAGGGTTGGTTGGGGCTAGAGTTGGGGTTAGGGTTTGGATTTGGGTTAGGGTTGGGATTAGAGTTAGTGGTGTGTTAGGGTTAGGTTTGTGGTTAGGATTGGGATTAGGGTTAGGGGTATGTTGGGGTTAGGGTTGGAGTTTGAATTTTGGGGTTTCCACTGTTTAGGCATATCAGGGGCTCTCCAAACGCGATATGGCGTCCGATCTCAATTCCAGCCAATTTTGGTATGAAAATGTCAAATGGCACTCCTTTCCTTCTGAGCTCTGCGTGCGCCCAAACAAAGGTCCCCCCCACATATGGGGTATCAGCGTACTCAGGACAAATTGGACAACAACTTTTGGGGTCCAATTTCTTCTCTTACCCTTGGGAAAATAAAAAAATTGGGACAAAAGATCATTATAAATTTTTAAGGGTATTTATGATGCCCACATTCACAATTTTTAGAGGCCTACCTAAAACATTATTTTATATGTATGTATACCCCGCAGTGGTAAATGTTTTTCAGCCAATGTAATCAGAGCATGGGCATTACCAGTCTAGGATACCCACAACTTAATAATGGGAAAAAAATGGTTTATGATGCCCTCCACTACCTCTCTTCAAAGGGGTATTGGAGTGCCTCCTTCTAATTTTTTTCATCTCCATCCTGGTCTCCTCCATATCAGGCTGAGTAGATGCAAAATGCTCCACTATATTCCCCAGTAGGGTTGATGAAATAACAGTCCTTGATGCTGCTCCATTAAACTAATCGCTTTTTTTCAGGGATAATTCAAATAGATTCTATTCTGTCAAAGTAATACCGCTCTTATCTGCAATTCGTCTACGATGCGGTGTGGCAGTAGCAACAGCGTATGACAGTCATCTAGCCTTGCTGGTTTTGTTTTCCATGCACTTATTGACTGATTCATGTTTTTTACAGTGTTGTGTACTCAGAAATTCATCAAAGCAGGCAAAACTAAATGATTTAATGTGTCCATTCACAGTTTCTCTGTAGCTTCTGTATGTAAAAGGTAGTGGTGAAAGACTTTACACTACTGGAGCTGGAATTATCACTTCTGAACTCTCCAGTGTTTTGTTTCCATCTCTTTCTGGATGCTTCTTGAAGTATGTTTGGGGTCATTGACCTACTGGCAGACCCATGACTTACTACACTGCAAACACAGCTTTCTGACCTCGGGCGCTATATTTCGACCCAAAATTCTTTGGGAATATTCACATTTCAAGGAGCACAAGGCCAGAGGCAGCACAACAACCCTAAATTTCTTTGGACCTCCACCATATTTCACCGTAACTGTGTTCTGAACTATGTTCTTTTATTTGTAGGCCTCATTCCATTTACGGTAAAAAGTAAAATTATGTGCTTTACAAAAAAACTTTATCTTGGTCTCATCTGTCCACAAGACATCTGCTGGCCCTCTAACAATAGAAAGGGCCGCCTGATGGCACTCTACAAAGAGTGATGGCCGGCTGATGGCCCTAAAAACAAGAAATAATAAAAAAAAACAACAAACAGAAAAGTACAAAAAACATACAATTTTAGCAACATACACTGTGTGTGAACAAAACCTGAAGGAATTTTAGAATCCTTTCCATTGTTCCAATTGGCAGTTGTCTTGATGGATGCGGCTGACAGCATTGATCAACAGCTCTTTAGACTGTTCACATATTATATAGTTTTAGCATTCTCCAAAATTGTGGTAAAAACATTGCAGTTCTACTGCAACTATGACAGCATGGCCACATCGTGTGATCATAGCCTTTTGGATGCGTTTTTTTCAATTTGTTTTTTTTTTTCATACAGAACAAAATACAACATTCCACTGTAGCAGAAAAAAATGAGATTTTTAAAGTCTCATTCACACAGTGCATTGTTTTCCTTGTATTTTTGACCTGTGGTGTGTTTTTTTTCTCTCAGCAGTTTTAATGCAGTTTCCCATTGAAATGAAAATGGCCTAGTACAATTAAGAAACGCATAAACAATATATCAAAAAGGGGTAAAAATTTGTAGAAAAATCTCAGCAAACATGCACGTAATTTCCTCTGCAGTTTTTATGGCCATAGCCTGCACTTTTCAAACCGGAAGAAACACATCAATAAAGTTACATGCGAACATACCCTTTGGCCATATTCACACTTCGAGCCAAATCTAGGAGTAGAACATTTAGAGAAGTATAACAGAAACACATCACCACTTCTACATTTTTCACCCACTGCTGGCTTTGGTTTACAATTTCTTAGGTAAAATATTGACCAAATACTGAATATGTGAATGTGTGTGTAAATGAGTGGAGACATTGCCCAAACACCCATTGAAGATTCTATAATTTTATAATGAATTGTGTAGGGATGTGTCTCGCTCAGGTGCGACGGGAGGCAAACAGGAGAACGACTGCACTTGGATGTCCAAACAAGTTTATTTAAACATCATAAACTGCTTTGATTAGAAAAACAAAAACAGCCTTCTCCGGCACAAAGTAACAAAAAGGCAAATATACAGTCCATGTAGTACAGTGGGTCAGTGTCTTTAGCACACACCCAGTGGAGGTCTCCACACCACCAGCCACAGACACCTGTGGTCAGCAGTAATCTACTTTATATAGCTGACACTCAGCTAACACATATCACATGAGTGGTCATGTGGGAGTGACATCTGCATCTGCTGCCGATTCTCCTGCTGGCTCTGTGGTATCTGCTGCAACAACAGCCTGTTGGTCTCTTGCTGCTGTGACTACCACTGGACCAAGTTTTTCAGCAGGTCCTCCATTTTCACCGGCAATGCTTGCTGGCTTGCTACAGACTTGACCCAGGACATGCAGTAATAGTTTCACTTCTCCGCTAGGAATGCTGCCCACACGTCTCCACCAATTGTAGGGATGTGTCTCGCTCAGGTGCGACGGGAGGCAAACAGGAGAACGACTGCACTCGGATGTCCAAGCAAGTTTATTTAAACATCATAAACTGCTTTGATTAGAAAAACAAAAACAGCTTCTCCGGCACAAAGTAACAAAAAGGCAAATACACAGTCCATGTAGTACAGCGGGTCAGTGTCTTTAGCACACACCCAATGGAGGTCTCCACACCTCCAGCCACAGACACCTGTGGTCAGCAGTAATCTACTTTATATAGCTGACACCCAGCTAACACATATCACATGACTGGTCATGTGGGAGTGACATTGAGTCGCCCTTAGCAGGACCGTGGGGTACTCGGCACCGAGCCCGTTCACTTCAATGGGGATGTCACGGGTAGCACAGCTCGGTCCGTGGCCCTGGGGCTCACCTCAAATGTGGGATATTTACAGGGGATTAAAGTATATACAGTTTGTTTGTGACGCCAACTGTGGTACCTGGTCAGGGTGACCAGCGCTGCGGGGTAGATCCGCTGAGGGGTTGTTACTGGGCAGCAAGGTGTTAAGTCTTCCACAGGCAAGACTGGATCCCTCAGGGTATATGGCGGTGTAGGAATGCAGGAGCAATAAGGCAGACACACACACGAAAGTCTTTTTCTGTACCTTTACTGATGGTAGATGCAGGCACGTCCCGGGAAGCTGGCAGGGTGGAGGATGCACGTCCAGTAATCCCACTGAGTAGGTGTAGGGCCTCCGTACTCCTGTATGTGTGAGTTTCTGACCTGTATGAAACGAAGTCTAACTTTGTCTTCTCATACACGCCCGGGTGACTTTGTGGTGAGGCCTTCTCTTGGATAGAACAGTGTCTCTGTATGCAGGGCCCTGCTAGACTCCATCTTCCTGACCCCGGTTACGTATCAGCATTTGTGGGCCCCTGCGACTTGAAGTCCCACAGGGTCTCCGGTATCTCCTACTAGTCGTGTAGATGCTAGGAAAGCTTGGACCCGGTGTCCGGTTGTTCAGAGTAGAGGTAAGCGATCAACGCTGTTTCAACCTCTGTCACTCTCTTTTCCTTTCCACTCACCTTTCGTCCTACTCTGACCCTTAACATAAGCACACTAGCAATAGATGGCTGATTCTCCTTTCTCTTCATCGCTCTCAAAGCGTTGGCACGCTTGCTCACTGAAACTACACTCAGTTGACTCAGTTCTGACCAGGCTGAAGTGGCTATCTTTCTCCACTATTACTGGACTCCACACAATAAACTAAGTTCAAGCTGTAGTCTTTAGTCTTTCAGTAACTGCTGTTCCCTTTCCTTCCTTCTTTCTTATGCTCTGTCTGAAGCAGCTATCAGGACCTTCCGTCTAACTGATCTGTGCACACTTCAAGAGCTAACCTTCCACGCTCCAAGGGAACAAACAGTCTTTCAGCTTTCTGAGGTAATCTGAGATCTGAGGTAACTCTCCCTCTCAGCTTGTCTCTCTGAGGTGATCTAACAACTCCCTCTCAGCTCGTCTGAGGAGTTCTCACTCTGGTGTTCTAGGAGATCTGACTGCCCTCTCTTCACTACCCTTATATATACACATACTCTTCAAGGGCTCCCTCTGGTGGCTCCAGGAAATAGTGAAGGTGTGAATGAATATCAGGTGTGAGTGTGGGTTTACCTTCTGTGCATCCTCCTGGGTACATGTGGCTCCAAGCGCAGCTGGGCTACACATCCCCCCCTAGTTATCATCAGCACTCCCGGGCTGAAAAGAAATACATTTTTATATAACATCAACATTAACAATAACTTGTCCCTTGCGGGAGGTGAGGACACTTCAAACGTTACAATAAATACAATTAGCAAAATAGAAAATACTTTCAAGTGCAAAATTCACAATGTTCTTGTGGAGGACCCGTCCAAAACCTCCCACGGTGGTCCTGGGTGGGCTGCAGGACTTCTCTTCTGCAGACCTCACTCTAGGCCACACCACACGGGTTTTTCTTCAGAGGTAGTATGGTTTACGTAAAACCAAGATGGGGCACCGAGTGCCAACTATTTACATTAAAAGTTTTTGGGCTGGCAAAGTCCTCAGCCACGCAGTCCACATCATAGACATTATCAAAACCACATTACCCAACTGGGGTATACTATACATCAATCATGTAAACATTTTCACAATAAAGTGCAACTTCTCAACATAACTTTGCTGACAACTTTGTACAGTACAGTAAACCCTGTCCAGGTCCTACTGGTCTTCTTCAGCAAATATGGCAGCATCTTCCATACCTGGGGCTGGAAGCACACTGTGTGTTCTAAACCGCATCACCATAAAGTCATGTCCTGCTACCGGTGTCTGGGTAGCTACAGTTCTCTTTTCTATTTTCGTTCTGTGACTTCCTGGAGGCCTGACAGGTGCCTCTCCTAAGCTTAGGCTCTGCAGGTCGCACAGGCTTGACTCAGCAGGAGACGCTTTTGCAGTCGCTGCGCTCTGCAGCGTTTCAGAATAGGACGCAGGTGCGCGGACTGGCACTGGTGTGGCTGGGGCCTGGGACACTGAGACGCGGGGTGCGTTTCCTGCTTCAGGGACCGGGGCGCTGACTCTGGAGACGTTCAGGGCATACCACCCTTTAAGCCCCCAATGCCGCATGTAGGAGACTACATCCCCTATTAACAGATCCCTGTCCGGGTGCCCCTCAGGCAGGTGAGACTCCACATCCCTCCGGTTTACAAAGACCTCCTGGTACAGGCCGGGCTCATGGATGAAACCCCAGCCTCCCTGGAGTTTGAAGTCTCGTATAGCCCCCTGGCGCCGCGGTTCCCGGAGCGTACATTTATCTCGCCGGACGATCTCCTTATCGGCAAGATCCTGCTCCCGGTACCTCTGGCGAAGCCGCTGCGCCTCACGCTGCTCTCGCTGCTGCCCCTGCTCCTGCTCACGGCATCTCCACTCGTTCTCCTTCTGGGCGGCGTGCTCCACGTCGTCCAGGAGCTCCATTTCCTCCCAATCAATCTCCATTTCATCGGGCAGGATTCCTTCCGTAGTCCCTACTGGGGGACTGCATTCCGCTGCGGCCTCTGGTTCCAGGCCTGGCTGGCGTTCTGGTCCGGGCAAGGCCTCCTCAGCCTCCTCTCCTCCCGCCGCGGCCTCGGCGGGGTCAGGTACAGCTCTTCCAGGGCCGGCCTCCGGTTCCTCCTCAGCCGCTGGTTCCAGTGGTGGCGCGGGTGGCAGTTGCGCATCCAGGGAAGAAAGCAGCTGGTCCCACTGCAGCCGCAGTTTCAGGGCACGCCAGCTCCGCTCCATCGCCTCCATCTCTGCGCGGTGTCGGGCCAGATCCCGCAGCGCCGCATCCACCTCCTCCACATGATACATCACTATGTCGCTCTCTCGACCTGGGGATGGTTCGGGCACAGGATGCACTTCTTCAGGGAAACGGGGTCTGCGCACCGCCATTCCCCCACACAGTGACTCCTGTCCTTCCACCATCTCACGCCAGTCCAGACTGTGCTTTCCATCCAGAACACTCTGGTCTTTTCCGTGGAGGCGGGACTTTCGCTTTCTCCTCTTTGCACTGAGCATGAAGAGGAGGCGGATCTCTCTTGCAGTGGGGCATGCTCTGACATTGTAGAAGCACTTGGATAGGGCGGCCATAACTTTCGCAGCACAGGGGGGGTACGCCCATGAATACACGCCCTCCTTCACCAGCGCCTCGGCGCGAATATGGCGGCAAAATGGCGGCAAATGGCGCCAAAAATCACAAAAACAGCAACACAGTCTTTTGCACCAAAACAGTCCATTCAGGCACACAGGACTCACATATAGCGAGCTTCGGATCCTGTTCGTGATGCCAAGTTTAAGATGAGTCGCCCTTAGCAGGACAGTGGGGTACTCGGCACCGAGCCCGTTCACTTCAATGGGGATGTCACGGATAGCACAGCTAGGTCCGTGGCCCTGGGGCTCACCTCAAATGTGGGATATTTACAGGGGATTAAAGTATATACAGTTTGTTCGTGACGCCACCTGTGGTACCTGGTCAGGGTGACCAGCGCTGCGGGGTAGATCCGCTGAGGGGTTGTTACTGGACAGCAAGGTGTTAAGTCTTCCACAGGCAAGACTGGATCCCTCAGGGTATATGGCGGTGTAGGAATGCATGAGCAATAAGGCAGACACACACACGAAAGTCTCTTTCTGTACCTTTACTGATGGTAGATGCAGGCACGTCCCGGGAAGCTGGCAGGGTGGAGGATGCACGTCCAGTAATCCCACTGAGTAGGTGTAGGGCCTCCGTACTCCTGTATGTGTGAGTTTCTGACCTCTATGAAACAAAGTCTAACTGTCTTCTCGTACACGCCCGGCTGACTTTGTGGTGAGGCCTTCTCTTGGATAGAACAGTGTCTCTGTATGCAGGGCCCTGCTAGACTCCGTCTTCCTGACCCTGGTTACGTATCAGCACTTGTGGGCCCCTGCGACTTGAAGTCCCACAGGGTCTCCGGTATCTCCTACTAGTCGTGTAGATGCTAGCAAGCTCGGACCCGGTGTCCAGTTGTTCAGAGTAGAGGTAAGCGATCAATGCTGTTTCAACCTCTGTCACTCTCTTTTCCTTTCCACTCGCCTTTCGTCCTACTCTGACCCTTAACATAAGCACACTAGCAGTAGATGGCTGATTCTCCTTTCTCTTCACCGCTCTCAAAGCGTTGGCACGCTTGCTCACTGAAACTACACTCAGTTGACTCAGTTCTGACCAGGCTGAAGTGGCTATCTTTCTCCACTATTACTGGACTCCACACAATAAACTAAGTTCAAGCTGTAGTCTTTAGTCTTTCAGTAACTGCTGTTCCCTTTCCTTCCTTCTTTCTTAAGGGTATGCCACACTAAACAACATCGCTAACGGGATCGCTAAAAAACGTAGCACCATACCTGTAGGAATGTTATATCTGTACCTATCTCCTATTCGGTACATCGGGCATTGCTAGGGAAGGTATACATCAATTATATCTTGCTGCCTTGTACATTTATCTTCAAATATTGCTATCCCTAACATGACACTAAAATCAAGTGTCAATGACCTTCTCATGACGCTGATGCGTCTTATTTATTCCAGTCATTAGATGCTCTAGTCATTCTTTCAGTGTGTTTATAAGTTCAGACTAGACTTTTGGTCCAATAGCTGACAATTATAGATGGCATCTTAGCTTATATTTGACTGGCTGGTATGCACACACATTTAGATTTCCCATACACTGGAGGAGCTTTGACTAGTGAGTGAACAAGTATGAGACTGTTCACATTCACTTTCATTAAGCTGTGGCACAAGAAGGCAGTTTTATCATAACTCCTGTTCATAAAAGGAGGCTGCTGTATACTAGCAGTGTTGTACAGCAGATATGTGCCAATCTCCATTACACTTCCTACCACCCGTGTGTTGTGAACTGTTTTTAATACTTTGAGGACTTAGGGTCACCTTTAATGTTAGCTGGTCTCTGTATTAATGTTAGGGGTCTCCCTACTATCTGGGTAGAGGTATCCCCTAAGGTGTAAGGGCCTAACAGGGACCCTAGGGTCAGCCATCGTGGAGCGGGGGCGCCACAACGCTTCCCCCTAGGGTGCCAACCTCCGCTGTTAGGCAGGTGACAGCCCAGACCTACATCAGGGACTCTAGGCTATCCCCATAGCTTTTAAGTTAGGAATACACTTTGTTTTTTGTTTTTTTATATCACGGTTGTGTTTGGGTGCTACCCATTGAGGTATTTTATCAATAAAGGATTGCCTATAGGGCATGATTCTATGATTTTGGTTGTTGCCATACTGGGACACAAGTTATCCTATGGAGAGCTGACAATGTATTGGTGCAGCGAGAAGCATGTGGCCCTCTTCCCATGTACTTTGAGAGTAGTTGGAGGAGTTATGCTGATGTGCCTTAGCCAGTGAGGTCCTCACAAATAAACCTGGAGTTGGGACTAGCTGTGAGGGGATTTAGCAACTCACCTTGACCTGTGTGATCCTCACAGGGGAAAATGGTTTTCTGGACTTATGTAATATGTAATGGAGGTAATGTACTGCCATGTGTAACCGTAAAAGTCATGCCTTTGTATTGTGCAAAAGAAGCATTCTTGAAGTGTTGTGCCTGCTATCTGATGAATATTCTTCTCATCAAGTTGTTGTTCAGTTAAGAGAAGGTAATTTTTGGACTTTAGTCTCCCTCATACATTTCTAGCTAATCTGGTATTGGCCTGCCATTCCAAGAGGCAGCATTCTGAAGAGGGTATCGACAAGACAGGTTATTACACTTGGGGTTATTAGTTTGGAAAAACGAAGGCTTAGGGTGATCTTATTACAATGTACAAATATATGAGGGGACAGTACAAAGACCTTTCTAATGATCTTTTACTCTTAGACCTGTGACGGGGACGAGGGGGCATCCTCTACGTCTGGAGGAAAGAAGGTTTAGCCATAATCACAGATGCAGATTCTTTACTGTAAGAGCAGTGAGACTATGGAACTCTCTGCCGTCTAATGTTGTAATGAGTGATTCCTTACTAAAATTTAAGAGGGGACTGGATGCCTTCTTGAAAAGTATAATATTACAGGCTATATTCACTAGTTTCCTAGATACAGCGTTGATCCAGGGAGCTAGTCTGATTGTCGTATGTGGAGTCGGGAAGGAATTTTTTTCCCCAATGTGAAGCTTACTGTTTGCCACTTGGGTTTTTTTGCCTTCCTCTGGATCAACATGTTAGGGCAGGTTAAGATAGGATATGGGTTGAACTAGATGGACTTAAAGTCTTCCTTCACCTTAATAACTATGTTACTATGTTACTATGACAAGGTAACAGAAGCACACACCCAGCCAGGATGCCCATCTTCCGGCAGCATGGCTGAGTGTGGATAATGCTCACCTTGCCTCTGCTCACGTTACACATGGCCTATCTGTGAGCACTTGAGAAGGTAGATTTCCCAGGATCATGTAGTAATGAGTCCATCCACATATCTCCACTCCCTCCATTTGCTTCCTTAGTCCATGGACACACAACCGTATTTCATGTACTAGTGCTGTCCATGAAAAAAATGGACAGCACTCACGCCAATATTTTTCAATGGGGCAGAGTAGTTGAGCGATTTTTTTCACTGATTGAATCCCAGCATGGACTAGTAACTTCGGTAAGTAGGATAAGACTTGGCCATTCATGTCTATGGGTGTGTGACAAAAATCAGATGCCAGACGGAGACACAATACAGCATCCGATTTTTATTGATACATTACCATTCAGTAACTTCGGAAATTGTAAATGATCTTGTAAATGATTAATGACTGCTGCTGTAAAAAACAGATTACCGTATATACGGACAGCACACGGATGACAAATTATTGAAAATCCATCCCACTTTTCTGCATGAAACTCTAGATGATTTTTATACACTCATGTGATGCTACCCTAGGGGACATACTGCTGAATATTGCATCCTATATTAACTATGTAAATTTTAATAACACAAACTGAGAGAGATGATTAGAATTGCCGCTGTAGCATTTCCTATAACAATGAGCTGGAAATACAAAAACATATTACAATATGAAAACAAGTATAAATAAATATAGTAACTAATGGGTCGTGCTATTTGTCATAATCTCTTATTGAACACAATGGTGTTTTTCATTCTCTAATCTCCTTGTGCGGGATGTGAATTGCTACAAATATAAAATCTGCAGCAGCTGTGCGCTTTGTGTGAATTTTTTTTCCCCTCTGTGACTAAATATAAAGCGTATCGGCTCAGCTGCAACACGGTTCTGAGATATTGATGACTTGCACCGGTCTGAAACAAGAGAAGTACAACAGCTGGAGAGATGGAGAAAAAGCAGGGTGAAATCAGGATAACACAACACTTAAAAGCAAATGCACTGTGTCATGTAATACTCAGACACACACATTAACCCACATTATATAAAAAATGTATAGAAATGAATGATCAAAAAATTTTGTACAAGGCAATGAACATAAAAATATAACACATTTATATTCACAAAGAGTCATAGATTGTAGCTTGTAGTTGATTTTTTTCAATTCATATACATATTGTGATGCTAATTTTTAGGCGATGGTCACACGACCATTTTCTCTCCTCTGAGAAAATTTGTCCAATCATGCTAATCCCACTCTGTTCACAGTGTGTTCACAGTGTGTTCACAGTGTGTTCACAGTGTGTTCACAGTGTGTTCACAGTGTGATACGATTTTCTCAGTGGTGGAGAAAAAAAAATGTTTCCCCACTTCCACCATTAGGTCTGTCCTTGAAAATCAGACCGCACTCAAAGTCATCTGAGTGCAGTTCTATGTTTTCCATTGACCCATAGGTTTGAATGGCCGAATGCAATCTGTTATCGGAGGCAAATCATGCATGCTGTGATTTTTGTCTTTGAGGTAAAAATTGTGCATGTGCAAAGCCTCATTGAATAACATGGGGATGAGTCCTATCAGTCAAAATGATGGATAGTATTCGTCTGAGTTACACGGTCATCTGCAAAAGCTCTTATAGGGGTAAATCCGACTCTTCTCACTTCACACTCTGATCAAACTCTGAACAGTGTGATAAGCATATTTGACCTGATTCTTTCATATGAAAGAATACATGCTTATCTGCACTTACCCTTAGCAGCATTGATGAGTGCATACTTGAAATCAGCAGCACAACCATGCCACCTGCTTGACCTGTCAGTTATTCTTGCTCACTGATTGCCGTCAAGCAGGAGGCAGAGAAGCAGTGACCAGTGACCTTGAGAAAACCCCTATAATTCTAACAATATAATAGTTTCCAGAGGGCAACTTAAGAAAACCAAGCAAAAACAATGTCGCAAAAAGTATGTCACCTCAAAAAGCAACAAAAAAGGGAATGCTTCTATATTTAGCTGTGAAAGGGTTAACTGAAGAGTATGCTGTTAATGCTGCAACATGTTTACTGCTTCATTAGGATTTAGTAAATTAACTTAGAAATGAAGTTCCCAAGTTTTGTTATCAGCAGGCAATTCGGTAAGCAACAACCATAGATACCTTCCAGCTATGCACGCACCGAAAAAGGAGAGCACATAGCTGAGAAGGCATCTTAGCTTTGTACGAAGCCATTACTTAGAGGTATAGGAATAGTTTTGTTTCCTTGTCCAATACTGTTACATAACAGAACAACTTACAAACAACAACAAAAAAGCAAATTATGCTCATTGACTTACATTGCCCAGCAGCACGTTCTCAATACAACTGTGTCAGCAGAGCACTCCGCCGAATTCTGAGAAGCTCGAACAGTCATCAGACTAATCAAGGAACGAACGCTACATCCAGAAAAGAAATTTCAGTCATTAGCCTGGGGATGAATTTGTCTTCGCTCTCTAAAAATTATAGAGCACTTATCAGAAATGCCTTGGAGAAACTTGAGCATTGAAAGACTTTGTAGTCCTGTACATTTCATAGAATCTCCCCAGAGTTGATGTGTTAGCTTATTTTAATGTGCCGTATCCAATCCCCAATTGTAGCCATGCAAAAAAAAAAAAAACAATAATGTAAAATAATACAATGCAATAATACAATAAAAAAATCAACGTTTTTCCCAGGTTTAGTGTTGTAACATACTATTCAGTCTGTCTTCCAAATATATTAATAAATGCAATTTAAAAGACATTTACCATTTGCAGAGATTATATGCTTCAATCCTATAATCCACTCTCCTCCTTAAAGGATTCGAGGCCTGTAAAGCCATTAATGAATGGCATGCAATAGAACTGTTCTTACAAAAAGGAAAGATTTCAATTTATGTGCAGACCATGTCCATCCTCTGCGATTTTGGATTTAGCAATACATACATCAGTATCCTAGAAAGACAATTGTACTTTATTTGTACTTTTTATGCTTTAATTATATTTTATATGTGTTATTATATTTTATCCAGAGAATGTAAAGAGTTGTTACTTTCATATTCATGGTCTGTAAATTGAAATGAATGATACTCTACTATGGAAGCATACTGTACCCTGACTCAGCAGGCAGATGCTTGCAATTGCCAGCTCTTAGCAGCATACCTATACTTTTCAGGAATGCTTCTTAGGCTACTTTCACACTTGCGTTTTATTGCGCAGCGCATCTTGCGCACATGAAACGCATTAAAAAAACGCATGCAACGCTTATAAACGCTGCGATATTTAGTCGCATCAGCGTGCGCATTATGACCAAAAAACGCAGCGTTTGTATGCGATTTCAGGCGTTTTTGCAAGCGTTTGCGCTTTTTCGGCGCATGGGTTGTCTACGTGTCACATTTCTATCAACTCTGTCTCTATCATCTGTCTCTATCATCTCTATCATCTCTGTGTCTATCATCTCTATCAACTCTGTCTCTATCATCTGTCTCTATCATCTCTGTCTCTATCATCTCTGTCTCTATCATCTCTGTCTCTATCATCTGTCTCTATCATCTCTGTCTCTATCATCTGTCTCTATCATCTGTCTTTATCATCTCTGTCTCTATCATCTGTCTCTATCATCTGTCTCTATCATCTGTCTCTATCATCTCTGTCTCTATCATCTGTCTCTATCATCTGTCTCTATCATCTCTGTCTCTATCATCTGTCTCTATCATCTGTCTATCATCTCTGTCTCTATCATCTGTCTCTATCATCTCTGTCTCTATCATCTGTCTCTATCATCTGTCTCTATCATCTCTGTCTCTATCATCTGTCTCTATCATCTCTGTCTCTATCATCTCTGTCTCTATCATCTCTGTCTCTATCATCTGTCTCTATCATCTCTGTCTCTATCATCTGTCTCTATCATCTCTGTCTCTATCATCTCTGTCTCTATCATCTGTCTCTATCATCTCTGTCTCTATCATCTGTCTCTGTCATCTGTCTTTATCATCTCTGTCTCTATCATCTGTCTCTATCATCTGTCTCTATCATCTCTGTCTCTATCATCTGTCTCTATCATCTCTGTCTCTATCATCTGTCTCTATCATCTGTCTATCATCTCTGTCTCTATCATCTGTCTCTATCATCTCTGTCTCTATCATCTGTCTCTATCATCTGTCTCTATCATCTGTCTCTATCATCTCTGTCTCTATCATCTGTCTCTATCATCTCTGTCTCTATCATCTGTCTCTATCATCTGTCTCTATCATCTCTGTCTCTATCATCTGTCTCTATCATCTCTGTCTCTATCATCTCTGTCTCTATCATCTCTGTCTCTATCATCTTTTATCTACACTCCTCACAATGTTGCTTGTGTAGGGGGTTGTTTAAACAAGTTAGACATTATTTACTCCAAAATCGCGTGCGCGCAAAAGCGCTGACGAGCGCAAAGCCATGCGCACGCCAGCACACCCATAGACTGCAATGTTATTTTTTGTGCATAGCATGCGCACACTTGCGCACGCGCTTTTTTAAAGCGGTTGGGCGGAAAAAAATTGCAACATGTAGCGTCTAGCGCATATGGGCGCACACCTGGAAAATGCGCAGCGCACGCTAAACGCAGATGAACGTGTGCAAGCGCTAGACCCTGCGCCCGCCATGTTAAAGATAGGTGAAAATTGCGCATGCGTCCGATAGCGCACGATGCGCTGCGCAAAAAAAACGCAAGTGTGAAAGTATCCTTACAGTATAGAATACTAAGCAGTTTGGTTGGCCAAAATAGTTGAAATAAATATATATTAGTGTCCAATTTTATGACTTTATTTTTTGCATTCCATCATTTTTTTATATCTAGGGTCAGAAGATTGTACAGTATCAGCTGTGCCAAAAATCTATTTCTGAAACCGGAATTGTAAATACTTGAGTTAGAGCTACGTATAGGTGTGCAAAAGCCTAAAAGACAAACACAATAAAAGACAAAATTATTTTTAGAGTGATGTATCTTTTACAGATAGAAGCAAAGCTGGACACACCATTGGTGCAACTCATAGAGCGGCACAGGGGGCCAACTAGTAAGGGGGCCCACTTCTAAAGCATATTGAATTTTGCATTATGTTAAGCTTTTGGACGAGCACGGCACATATATTGTTCTTGCACAAGGGCCCTCTTCTCTCTGTGAATAGAAGACAGTTAAAAAGTAAAAGACTGTCACTTTACAGGCCACATGTGAGAACTGAATTCTAGCTTAAAATGTGTCACGTAGCATTGACATCAACTATATGTTATAAGCTCTAATTCTTTTTACATAATCCAGAATGGAGTGATTTATGGAAGGACTATGATCAGATTCAAATAGTCACTTCCCGTGCAAGGATCCTATTATCGCACTAATCTGGCCGGCTTCTATGAGGTAAGTCCCACTTTTGATCGGGGTGAGTTATGGCATGTCATATTTATTACTGTATCTTGATTTTTCCCAAACATTTCAAACTGATGCATACAATAGGTTGATACGTAACACAAGAATTCTTGGATTGGAGAAAACATGTGTAAGTGTTCAGGAAAGCAAATGTATAAGTCCATGTGCTGTCCATATTAAAAATGTGTAGCTTATACACAGCACACTGACTAATGCAAGCCAATGTGGTAGTTCCCATGAATGGTTTGACTCACAGGTCAATGGTCTGCGTATAAAAAGTTGCTGCATGCCATACTTTGTGCCATATTATGGATTAGACTCGTCCATTATAAGACAGAATCTAGTATTAGAACAATTGAGCAAATACTTTGCAGTAAGTAAATAAATGGTAGTAGTACATGTGAATAACATGTGAATAACATAGGTGTAAGGAAAAGGTTGTCGCCATTTTGTATAGGGCCTGTACCAGCCTCCATTTTGTCAGTTCACACAGCCACAGACTTTTAGCTACACAGGGCCTATTAGCATATTCAGTACGGCCAGCTTTGATGTCCACTATGAATCAATAGGCCTTTACATGCTAATTGGTAGGCCAGGGTCTGAATAATATGGTCAGTCGTATGGTAATTAGCTCAAGCCATTGTTTCCTGCTCCATATGAATTGCAGGCCAGTTAATATGCGGGCTTCAAAGCAAATGGGGAAGGGCCTAGCAGGTTCAAAAGCTGTAGCCAAGAAGAGGCTGCTCTCTCATTCCATTTTTCACACACAGAAGCATCAGGGACAGACTTGCCAAATGGAGCTGCAGCACATGCATTGGGGGCTGTCCAGCAACTGAAGACTTTCCTGGGGAACGCAGAGCTCCATGCCTCCCCATGTCCATACTACAACCCGGTAATATTGATCTATAGCTAATTCCTTTAAGCCTTGTACATTATTGTTGTATTCTTACTCTGACTGCAAATCCATTGTAATTACGTTGTATAGCTTTACTGTATATTTCTGTAATTATCTAGTGTGCCCTTAAGGCAAATTAAACCATAAAATTAATCTTGGGCTGATGCTTTTACTCTGATCACGAATCTTAGAATACCCAGTGGGTAACAGGACACCTTCCCCGGCGGCCATTTGCTCTAGGTGCAGTTCTCTTACTGACCTGAGAGACAAAGGGGGGCGCCGGAGAGCTGTACCTGTGGAGTTACGTCCCATTGGTGACGTGGGAGGAAAGGGATCGTCCGTCACATTTGGTAGCGGCGGTGGTATCAGAAGTTGTGATACCCGGGCTACCGTGTGGCGGCCGGCTGAGTTCCTCACAAATTGGTGGCAGCGGTGGGATCAGAGTAATAGTGTGCGTGGGACCCCTACTCCCAGACACTAGAGACTACCAGCAGTACTTTCACTGCTGGGGTCTTAAGGTCAGCCCAGCCCTAGACGGTCAGAGTGTAAATATAACAAGTTGTGTGCAAGGTCAGGGTTGCAGCTGTGTGTCAGTAACCAAAGGTTCCCAAGATGGCGGAAGGCACCAGGAGTAGGGCAAAGGGGGAGGCCAATGCTGTGGCCTATGAGGGGTTCGATACCGATGAGGGGGAGCTCAGCCAGGGCTCCCCAAGGAGCCCGACCCCCGTGCTCAGTCTCACAGTGGACTGTCCACCCCCTGCCCGTCCCAGCCTGTCCAGATCGGAGACCCTCTTTCAAGCGGCTATGGCACAGCTCGAGGCTGGTAATGACGCCGCCTATGACAGACTCCTGGTGGCGGCAGAGAAAGCAGCAGAGCGTGAGCGAGCAGAACGCCGTGAAGCTGCGGAGCGGGAGCAAGCAGCGGCAGAGAGAGCAGCGGAGCGTGAGCATACAGAACGCCGTGAAGCTGCGGAGCGCTGGCACCGACTGGAGATGGCTCAGCACGGGCCCCCACTGGACGCACCAGGCCCACCGGAGACAAGGGCTTCCAAGGTCCGGGCGGAGGACTTTCCCTTGCTTGAAAAGGATGGAGACCTGGATTCCTTTTTGCTGGCTTTTGAGAGGACATGCCTCCACATCATCTGGCCCCGGATCAGTGGGCAAGGTACCTGACCCCCCTTTGAGGGGTAAGTCCCTGGAAGTTTTGGGGGACTTACCTGCCGGGGAGGAGCAGGACTACAACAGCATCAAGCGGGCCCTGATCCAGCCTACAACCTCACCCCGGAGTCGTACCGCAGGAAGTTCAGGAGCCTGCAGCGGGGTTCAAAGGACACCTGGACCGACCACATGCGGGCCCTGCTGAGAGCTGCGGAGCACTGGACCTCGGGTCTAGAGCTCACTACCCGTCAGGAGGTCCAGGAACTGTTTGTCGTGGAGCAATTTTTGTGGAACTGCCCAGAAGACCTCCAGCAGTTCCTCCGTGACCGGAAACCAAAGGGGGCTTCTGCTACAGCCGCCCTGGCAGACGAGTATGCCAACAACAGGGCGCTGGAGCCAAAGAAGCCTGCCAGCAGCACCTGGAGAGGGGGTAAGCCCAATCCTGCCCCAGCCCCATATCCAGCCCCCAGAGTGCAAGGGGTGTACCCCCCTGCTGCCCTCTCCAGGCCAGGAACAGAACCCAGACGTTGCCATAATTGCAATCAGCCAGGACACTTTAAGGCTGCATGTCCCCAGCGCCAGAAGGCCCCATCCCTGTCCCAGAAACCGTCCACTGTTTTGTGTGTGGGAGGGGGTGGTGGGAGGTCCCTAGACAATTACCAACCCATCACCATCGGCCGCTCAGCGGTCATGGGACTGCGGGACACAGGCGCTGAACGAACCCTGGTACGCCCTGAGGTGGTGTCCCCTCAAGACTTGGTACCTGGGAAAACCCTTTCCGTCTCCGGAATTGGAGGCGTTGAACCGGCGCTGCCCGTTGCCAAGGTGTATTTGGATTGGGGTGCCGGGAGGGGGATGCGGGAGGTGGGGAGTAACGCCGAATATTCCTGCAAATGTGTTGCTTGGGACCGATTTGGGGCGGCTAGTGTCCCAGTATGTGGCCACTGAACCCCCAAGTCCGGCTCCCCAAGAATGTCATGACTCTACTGTGAATGCTAATGTTAATGTATTGAATGTGCCTCCAACAGTGGAGGAGGGAGTGAAACCTGATGGTAAGCCATGCACTGACACTACACACACAGGGCTCACAGTGAGGACAGGTGAGGAGGCTGTAGGGGAGAGCTCAGAGGTGGAGGGAGGGGCTGCTATGGGCAGTGTAGGGCCCCTAAGTGAATCCAGCCTGCTGAGTCTAGGGCCCCTGCAGGAAGAGGAGCAGGCCATGGGGGGAGGGGGTGTCCCGGGAGAGGAGCCACCAGGTAGGACCCCAGGTCAGGAGTTCCCCACATCCGGGATGTCAGGAAGTCCGGGAAGTCTGCCTGACCCGGCGACTTGGTCAGAGGAGGAGGGAAAGCAGGCGCTACCCGTGGTCTCAGCGGTCGTGGCCGCTGTTGCCAGGAGTGGGAGCGCTGAAGCCCAAGGAGCCTCGCGGAGGTCCGACGGTTTCCCCCTCTCTGACCAAGTGGCTGCCGAGTCAGACAGTAGCCAGGAGACAGATCCCGGGGAACTGACAGAGGACAGGGCAGTTTCATCAATTCTTGCCATATCCAGTCAGGGATTTCAGGCAGCGTTGGAAGCTGACCCTAGCCTGAAGACTCTCAAGGAACAGGCGGCACAGCCTCCCCTGGAGTCCGACCGCGAGCGAGTGGTCTGGGACCAGGGACGGCTGTACCGGGTAACGGTCCAGCAGGGTTCACCGGAGGCGTGGCCCAGGGACCGACAGTTAGTGGTGCCCCATCCGTTCAGGGCGGAATTGTTGCGGATCGCGCACGAGATTCCAATGGCCGGACACTTAGGGATCACTAAAACCAGGGCCAGGCTAGCTCAGCATTTCTACTGGCCTGGAATGAGGACCGAGGTGATAGCCTACTGCCGTTCATGTGACACCTGTCAGAGGGTGGGGAAGGCGGGGCCATGCCCCAAAGCCCCACTGGTAACTCTGCCCATCATCGAAGAGCCTTTCTCGAGGGTGGCTGTGGATCTCATTGGACCTCTGTCCACTCCCAGCCGCTCCGGGAAATGCTTCATACTAACGGTAGTGGACTATGCCACCCGGTACCCGGAGGCGGTGGCTTTGTCGTCCATTCGGGCCGACAAAGTGGCCACTGCCTTACTGGAGATTTTCTCCAGAGTGGGGTTTCCCAAGGAAATGCTCACCGACCGAGGGACCCAGTTCATGTCGCAGCTGATGGAGTCTCTCTGTAAGCAGGTACAGGTGCAACATCTGGTGGCCAGCCCGTATCACCCACAGACCAATGGCTTGTGTGAACGGTTCAATGGCACCTTAAAGCAGATGCTGAAGATGTTGGTCGACTCCCACGGGAGAGACTGGGAGCGGTATCTCCCACACCTGCTGTTTGCCTACCGGGAGGTTCCACAGGCCTCAACGGGGTTCTCCCCCTTTGAGCTCCTGTACGGGCAACGTGTACGGGGGCCCCTTGCTCTGGTGAAGGAAGCATGGGAAGGGGATTTAGCCACCCCTGGAGTGTCGGTCATTGAGTATGTCGTGCGCTTCCGGGACCGAATGATGGCCTTGACACGGCTGGTGCATGACAATATTGCCCAAGCTCAGGCTGACCAGAAGCGATGGTACGACCAGAATGCTTGTGAGCGGACCTACCAGGTGGGTCAAAAGGTGTGGGTACTGGTCCCCGTACCACAAAACAAGCTTCAGGCGGCCTGGGAGGGTCCATACCTCGTGCACGAGCAGCTCAACGCCGTCACCTACCTGGTCACCCTGGACCACGCCCGTGGAAGGAGGAAGGCCTTCCATGTGAACATGATGAAGGCCCACCATGAGCGGGAGGCTTATGCCCAACCAGTGTGCAACCTTTCAGAGGACAGAGAGTCAGAAATCCTCGTGGATCTGCCCCCTAGCCAAAGAGAGGGTGTGGTAGGGCGCACGGGGGAACACAGGAATGTGATACCCCCTAGCGCCCTCAAAAGCAGGGAGGTGTAAGGAAAAGGTTGTCGCCATTTTGTATAGGGCCTGTACCAGCCTCCATTTTGTCAGTTCACACAGCCACAGACTTTTAGCTACACAGGGCCTATTAGCATATTCAGTACGGCCAGCTTTGATGTCCACTATGAATCAATAGGCCTTTACATGCTAATTGGTAGGCCAGGGTCTGAATAATATGGTCAGTCGTATGGTAATTAGCTCAAGCCATTGTTTCCTGCTCCATATGAATTGCAGGCCAGTTAATATGCGGGCTTCAAAGCAAATGGGGAAGGGCCTAGCAGGTTCAAAAGCTGTAGCCAAGAAGAGGCTGCTCTCTCATTCCATTTTTCACACACAGAAGCATCAGGGACAGACTTGCCAAATGGAGCTGCAGCACATGCATTGGGGGCTGTCCAGCAACTGAAGACTTTCCTGGGGAACGCAGAGCTCCATGCCTCCCCATGTCCATACTACAACCCGGTAATATTGATCTATAGCTAATACCTTTAAGCCTTGTACATTATTGTTGTATTCTTACTCTGACTGCAAATCCATTGTAATTACGTTGTATAGCTTTACTGTATATTTCTGTAATTATCTAGTGTGCCCTTAAGGCAAATTAAACCATAAAATTAATCTTGGGCTGATGCTTTTACTCTGATCACGAATCTTAGAATACCCAGTGGGTAACAGGACACCTTCCCCGGCGGCCATTTGCTCCAGGTGCAGTTCTCTTACTGACCTGAGAGACAAAGGGGGGCCGGAGAGCTGTACCTGTGGAGTTACGTCCCATTGGTGACGTGGGAGGAAAGGGATCGTCCGTCACATTTGGTAGCGGCGGTGGTATCAGAAGTTGTGATACCCGGGCTACCGTGTGGCGGCCGGCTGAGTTCCTCACAATAGGGTACTTAGTTAACATTATATTGTTCAAAACAACATTAAATCCAACCCACCGCAACAAGGTATACCCCAATTAGTATGGGCCTTAACTCTTGTAGTTCACCCACACTATGTGTCAGGAAGCACAAAAAGACAGGGGGGCAGAGCAAGACCCAGACGTGACGTTTCAACACCTGTTCATGAAAATTATGTAGACTGCACAGTCCAAAAAGGAGGAACCACGCTCCGCTACAGTTCTCGGAAAATGCGCCTTTTTTTAACAAGTAACCTATATATGTCTGGTGTCTGTGAACTCGTAATGACAGGTCAGTTTTAGCATTTAGTGAACATGGTAAAAAAAGAAAAAACTGTGGAGTTTAACTTTTTTTGCAATTTCATCACACTTGGAATTTTTCCCCATTTTCAAGTACATGAAATCTTAAACAAATGGTGTCGTTCAAAAGTACACCTGTACGGCAAAAAAAAAACCCTCACATGGCCATATTGACCAAAAAATAACAAAAAGTTATGGCTCTGGGAACAAGGGGAGAAAAAAAAAATTCAAAAACTGAAATACCCCTGGTTGTTAAGAGGTTAATAAATTTACCAATGATCTTTTACAGGGATTGCACAGGGAAATTGTAATATGCCTGTCTCTTTTTCAGATTTGCATACTGTTAACTAGCATGATGCCACTGTTCATTTCTATGAGTAGATTTGATTGTACGAGACACCAGGGCTCTTCATGTGGGGTATCCTTGCTGCCCACCTGGAGCAGTCTATCAATCCCAATATTCAGTTATTTTACTGTTGTATCTGGTTTTTGTGCAATGTATATTGAATTGACTTTTTGAACCCTGCCCTGGCTCTTAATCCTATTACTTTGCTCATTAATCCCCTTGGCACCTTATTGTATTTGACCCTGAACTGTTTGACATCTCATCTGTCTCTGCCTGACAATCTGGACTTCTCATGACCATGCCTATGACCTTTGTTTCCCTTATTGCTGCCACCACTCTGGTACTCATCCAGCTTACATACCTTTTTGCCTTCACTAACCTCAGCTACTCCATAGAGGCAACTGAGAAGTATCTGTATGAAGCCCAAGTCTGTGAATGGGTATGGAAGAATGAAAACTAAAGTGTACTTGGGACATGCTAAGCTCAGTGGCCTACCAAAGTATGGCCATATCTGCCTTGTTTGATTTGATGGCTCAAAGCAGAAATATCTTTTGTAAATGATAATAAACTGTGTAATGCATTTATTACAACGGTGGCTAGTATACCGTTATAACGGGAAAAATGAACAAGATGTAACTTGAGCAAAGAGGTCCTGCAAATAGGAAGGAAATATATTCCAAATTACTAACTAAATGGGAACAATACAGAAAACGGACATGTAAAAAAGCACTTAGAAATTTTAGTTTCCAATAACTGTAGCAACCATTGTGATACAGCTGCCTCCAAGCTAAGTAAGATATGAGTTAAGTTAATTAAAAATGGCATAGGTGAATTTAATGAGAACATGGTTCTACCACTTTATATAAGTTCCCGTACCCTGGCAGGCATGTCACGCTCCACAAGGAGAAATGTTCCCCCTTAGACCCAGTCAGAGGCTTTTCATACAGCTAAATCATATATCATGTTTTCCACAGCACATGTGTCTGCAAATTGAGATTCTGTTTTGGATTTAGATTTTAAGTCATGTGGAAAGGCTTCTTAAAGGGTAGAGTTCAGGTCCTCAATTTGCATATTTAATTTCCAGAGGATCATTACATGGGTTTCAAGTCTCCTTATAGTCATGGCTCTGCTTCGGGATAACTTAAGTTTTCCTCTCTGCTGGGCTACAGTATTTTTCCCTCGCTGTCCAAATGCTGGTTTCTTTTGCCTTGGTTTTTCTCTCTAAATCGGCTTCTCTCTGGGTGTTTTCATTTTCCCTTTTGACTCTGTCCTATCACATTTTGGGATGGGTTTATATGTCACCTTTCTCTTATCTCACTTGCTGGCTATACTTCCATGTAGATTGCTGTTTGGAGTTCAAGTTTCTCAGCCAGGAGTTTACCTTGTGAAGCCTGTAAGCCCCAATAATTTTTTCTGCTGCGAATCTGTGAGTTTTCCTCCCCAGCATCTTTCTCTTCAACTCCCCGTTTGGAGGTCTGAGAGGTTTCACTTATTCTGTTTGATTTTTGGTTCTTCTTATTTATCCCCGTTTATTTTTGTGAATGTGTGTTAGCATTACCACCTGGGTTTGCTTGTCCCCCCTGCATGTTTTCCTCTACCTTTGCTGGATTTGAGTTGTCGCCTCGCCTCAAGTGCCTCAAGAGATAGAAAACTCCTTTACAGCCTTTCAGCAGCCAGGTCCAAAGGGGTGTATTTAGTTGTGCGGCTAGGGCCTTTTCTAGTCTGTAAAG
This sequence comes from Oophaga sylvatica, assembly GCA_033576555.1. Taxonomy (NCBI): domain Eukaryota; kingdom Metazoa; phylum Chordata; class Amphibia; order Anura; family Dendrobatidae; genus Oophaga; species Oophaga sylvatica. Next base: position 510,622,254 of record JARQOD010000002.1, on the reverse strand, counting down.
CGACCAGTTGGGTACAGGTGAGGCTTCTCTCTTTGGTAATTCTTTCCTCTTCTGTTACACGTGTGAATGTGTGAGCATTATCAAACTAAAACTTAAACTGACATGTCAGGCATATCGCTCTCCGCACAGAGAAATGTTACCCCTCATGCTTTGCATCTTATCATCACCTGTATGTACAGAGCTGATTGGACAAGTGCAGCTTCTAGTCTCTTATGGAGACTATTGAAAAATGCAAAAAGTGAAAAAAAAGTTTTAAAAAATATTAAAAATATAAAAAAATATAAAAGTTCAAATTCACCCCCCTTTCACCCATTCAAAATAAAACAATAAAAATAAAATAAAACATTACACATATTTGGTATTGCGCATTCATAATCACCCAATCTATCAATGTAAAAAAAGAATTAACCAATCGCTAAACGCGTAACAGAAAAAAATTAAAAATGCTAAACTTACGTTTCTTTGGTCCCGGAATTTTGCATTAAAATGCAATAATGGTGATCAAAAAATCTTCACCAAAATGGAATCATTAAGAATGTCATCTTGGCATGCAAAAAATAAGCCCTACTCAACCCGAGATCACAAAAAATGGAGATGCACTGGTAATCGGGAAATGGTGTAATTTTTTTTAACAAATTTTGGATTTTTTTTTCCCCACTTAAATAAAAAAGAACATTACATATTTGGTGTCTATAAACTCATAAGTACCTGGATAATCATAATGGCAGGTCATTTTTTAGCATTTAGTGAACATAGTAAACAAAAACAAAAAAACAACTGTGTGATTGCACTGTTTTTGCAATTTCACCGCACTTGGAAATTTTTTTTCCCCATTTTTGAGTACATAACATGGTAAAACCAATGGTGCTGTTCAAAAGTACAACTTAACCTGCAAAAACAAGCCCTCACATGGCCATTTGACCAAAAAGAAAAGTTATGGCTCTGGAAGAAGGGAAGCAAAAATGAAAATGCTAAACCAAAAAATACCTCTGGTTGTTAAAGGAATGTCACCATTTTTTCGCCTATACCTGCGGCCACTGTCATCAGGGGCATTCTGTAATGCTGTAATTAATCACCCAGGGGCGGTCCAGGGTCCGATCCGGTCCGGTCCGAGGGTTCCGGTAAGGGCAAGCAGTGCGCCTGCGTTGGAGCCACGATGGAAGCAAAGAAGAGGATGTCTTCACTAGAAGATGGGAGGTGCCGGACCGGACCACGACACCCATCGGACCGGACCGGACCCCAGACCGCCCCGGACTCGTTTTCTTCTCTTCAGTTACATTGGGGGCTTATCTACAGCATTACAGAATGCTGTAGATAAGCAATGATGGCGGTGGCCGCAGCTTATATCAAAAAATGGGGTGACAGATTCCCTTTAAGGGTTAAAGATGTTTTGCAAAATAGCATGTGAGTTAAGATGGAGAAGGCTGAATGAATAACAGAACATTCACTGTGTAGTGAGCACTGATTGCTACAGCTCCCTGTACAATCCACAGTCACTGGAAATAAGCAGCATCAGTAAGAAAGAAAATATTTTTTGGATTATTGGACACACCTTAAAGGGCACTAGTGCATTGCTAGTGATCATGTGCATCACTAACAATTTTTTTCATTAAAAACAGCGGTCTAATTCATGTTGCAAAAAGCACTATAAAATACAGGTCCTTCTCAAAAAATTAGCATATAGTGCTAAATTTCATTATTTTCCATAATGTAATGATTACAATTAAACTTTCATATATTTTAATTCATTACCACCAACTGAAATTTGTCAGTCTTTTATTGTTTTTAACACTGATGATTTTGCATACAACTCCTGATAACCCAAAAAAACTGTCTCAAAAAATTAACATATTTCAACCGTCCAATAAAAAAAAGTGTTTTTAAAAAAACAAAAAAAAACATCAAATAATAACGTTCAGTTATGCACTCAATACTTGGTCGGAAATCCTTTGCAGAAATGACTGCTTCAATGCGGCGTGGCATGGAGGCAATCAGCCTGTGACACGCTGAGGTGTTATGGAGGCCCAGGATGCTTCGATAGCGGCCTCAAGCTCATCCAGATTGTTGAGTCTTGCGTCTCTCAACTTCTCTTCACAATATCCCACAGATTCTCTATGGGGTTTCAGGTCAGGAGAGTTTGGCAGGCCAATTGAGCACAGTAATACCATGGTCATTAAACCATTTACCATGGTTTTGGCACTGTGAGTAGGTTGCCAGGTCGTGCTGAAAATGAAATCTTCATCTCCATAAAGCATTTCAGCCGATGGAAGCATGAAGTGCTCCAAAATCTCCTGATAGCTAGCTGCATTGACCCTGCCCTTGATGAAACACAGTGGACCAACACCAGCAGCTGACATGGCACCCCACACCATCACGACTGTGGGTACTTGACACTGGACTTCAGGCATTTTGGCATTTCCTTCTCCCCATTCTTCCTCCAGATTGGCCCTTGATTTCCGAATGACATGCAAAATTTGCTTTCATCAGAAAAAGCACTTGGGACCACTTACAACAGTCCAGTGCTGCTTCTCTGTACCCAGGCAGGCCCTTCTGCTGCTGTTTTGGTTCAAAAAAAAATGGCTTTTACCTGGGGAAGCAGCACTTAGCCCTTTCCTGCAACACGCCTGGCCGGTGGCTTGGATGTTTCCTGCACCAACTCAGTCCACTCTTCCCAGTCCCCAAGGTCCTGAATCGTCCTTCTCCACAATCTTCCTCAGGGTCCGGTACCCTTTCATTGTACAGCGTTTTTGCCCTTGTTTCCTTCCAAAGATTCCCATTGAGGTGCTTGAACAGCACTCTGGGAACAGCCTATTTGTTTGGAAATTTCTTTCTGGCTACCCTTTGCTTGAGGGTCAATGATGGCCTTTTTGCATCAGTCAGGTCCTAGTTTCCCAGATGGGGGTTTTGAGAATGAACCAGGCGGGGTTTTAAAAGCCTCGGAATCTTTGCATGTGTTTAATTAATTAGTTGTTAAAATTAGGGTAATAGGTCGTTTAGAGAACCTTTTCTTTGATATGCTAATTTTTTGAGACAGGTTTTTTTTGGGTTTTCAGGAGTTGTAGCCCAAATCATCAGTATTAAAACAAAAAAACCTGACAAATTTCAGTTGGGGGTAATGAATCTAAAATATATGAAATTTAATTTAATCATTACATTAGGAAAATAATGAAATTTACACATACTAATTTTTTGAGAAGGACCTGTATTTAGATTGTACCTGCTCATTTAGTCTAGGGGTGTGCTTCATTGTATTCAGTCTCAGTTGCCGCCACAAAACCAGTTTAAAACTGCCCCCAGGTCTACCTGCTTCAGTTAAAAAAAAAGTCTAAAAAAATAATAAATCAGCAAAAGATCCACTTGAAAAAGCATCATGTTGTTTCTTTTGGGTTTTTAACACTCACAGTTGTGTGAATTAACCTTACCAAACTACACAACTAAAAACACGGCACACTCGTCCGCATGGCCAAGATTTCTAAGGTAGTGCACACGTTGCGGAATTGGCCATGGAAATTTCCGCGGCAATTCCCACCTTTTCCTGCCGCGGAATCCCGCAATTATAGGTTCGTATTCCCGCTAAAAACACGTTTTGCAAGCGTAAAGCTTGCAGAGTGCTAGCGTTTTAAAACATTGACAGGTAGGTACACGACAAACAAGTGTTTGACTCGTGTGACCAAACCTTTTTACTATTGATGCCGCCTTTTGCATCAAAAGTAAAAAGATCTAATGTAAAAATAATAAAAAAAATAATAAATAATGAAATTTTTTCAATTTCCGCGGCCCCCCCTTTCCC
>JARQOD010000002.1:510584591-510618364 GCA_033576555.1 Oophaga sylvatica | reverse complement strand
TTTTGGGGTTAGGGTTGGAGTTAGAATTGGGGGGTTCCACAGTTTAGGTACATCAGAGGGTCCCAAACACAACATGGTGCCACCATTGATTCCAACCAATTTTGCGTTCAAAAAGTCAAACGGTGCTCCCTCCCTTCTGAGCCCTGCCATGCACCCAAACAGTGGCTTTCCCCCACATATGGGGTATTGGCATACTCAGGAGAAATTGCACAACAAATTTTGTGGTCCATTTTCTCCTGATACCCTTGTAAAAATAAAAGAAATTGGTTCCAAAGTAAACTTTTTGTGAAAAAAGTAAAATGTTTATTTTTTTCCTTCCACATTGCTTTCGTTCTCATGAAGCACCTGAAGGGTTAATAAACTTCTTGAATTTGGTTTTGCGCACCTTGAGGGGTGCAGTTTTTAGAATGGTGTCATTTTTGGGCATTTTCTGTTATATTGACCCTTCAAATTCACTTCAAATGTGAGGTGGTCCCTAAAAAAATGGTTTTGTAAATTTTGTTGGAAAAATGAGAAAGCGCTGGTCAACTTTTAATCCGTATAACTTCCTAACAAGAAAAAATTATGTTTCTGAAATTGTGCTGATGTAAAGTTGACATGTTTGAAATGTTATTTATTAACCAATTTGTGTGACAGCACTCTCTGATTTAAGGATACAAAAATTAAAAATTTGAAAATTTCTAAATTTTCTAAATTTTGCCAAATTTCAATTTTTTTTTCATAAAAAACAAGTTATATCGAAGAAATTATACCACTAACATAAATTATAATACATCACGAAAAAACAGTCTCAGAATCAGTGGGATACATTGAAGCGTTCCAGAGCTATAACCTCATAAAGTGACAGTGGTCAGAACTGTAAAAATTGTCTTGGTCATTAAGTACCAAATTGGCTCTGTCACTAAGGGGTTAAAGAAAAGGGAGGCAAAGCCCTTATTTACACAGAGTGCAAAAAAAACTTAAACAAAAACCTAAAGAGATGAACTGGAATATGAGTTGGTGTGCATACAACATGTAGGCGCATGTTCACACTGGCCAATAAACAGACAAACCCAAAGATAAAAACAAAAGCAGCAAATACCCTGCAGTAAATAAATAAGTAACAATAGTGAATTAAAATAATATAGGATGCTTAGCTAACATAACTAGGTAGAATGGTAAATCCAAGCACACACATATAGGCTTGCCTTTATTATTTTGTCAACGCGTTTTGAAGTTCACACACTTCTTCAGGACAAAAAGCCATATCAATAAGTGAGTTGTCTCAAAACTTTGACACATTAAGATGGCAAAGGTCTTGAGACAGCTCACTGGTTCTACCAATCATGAGATGTTTCTTGTGTGGCACCTTGTTAATGAGATGCCATTTTGTAGGTCATCAGTTGAACCAGCTAATATTATTTTTCACTAAATGGCAGGATTGCTTTCTAATTACTGACATATTTCAGCTGGTGTCATGACTTTCCATAGCTTTTTGCACCTCTCTTTTTCATGGGTCCAATACTTTTCTTATTTATCATTTGATCATTTCCCATTATTACACATATTTTAATTTATGGACATCTATGATTTTATTTCATTGCCGGTGGGGATTGGATGGGTTGTTACCGACAACTGATGAGAATTTTATGTCAATATCACCTTTAGAAATATATTTACTTAGAAAATTAGTGACATGTTCAATACGTATTTCAACCTGCTATATTTATATATCATATTTAGATTATTTTGCACCTTTTTTTTATCAAACAATGCAATAAATATATGAATGCATAGGGTAGTCTTTCACTTACAGTGTATATATTGATTAAATAAAAAATATGCTTCTAATATTTGTTTCTAGATTTTGTTCTTAATTATATTACATTGTGGTATTTCTACATATCTTCCATTTTAGTGCTATATGCATTTATGTAAATAACAACCTTTGAAATATCGGCCTTCATGCACCACTGGAAATTAAGAAATGGAAACTTAAATATTCAGTCCATGAAAATAATTCAAAGATTAAGTCAATCTCTTTAAACTGCTTATCTGACAGTGAATCATTTACATTAATCACTTGGGCCACAGAGGAAATGTTATACATTGTAAGCTTGTAATTACTATGATCATTTTATGTACCCTGTTAATGATAGGTTGTTTCTTGGTTAATAATTGGTTGAATGCCCTTGGTTGCAAATTGAGATACTGATTTGGCTTTTATCCTAAAGGGCCCGTCTCACATAGCGAGATCGCTACCGAGATCGCTGCTAAACAGCGATCTCAGCAGCGATCTCGCTATTTCTGACACGTACCAGCGATCAGGCCCCTGCTGTAAATCGCTGGTCGTGTCAGAAATGTCAGGACACTTTTTGGATCGCTGGTCTCCCTCTGACAGGCACGCATCGCTGCGTGTGACAGGCGGGAGACCATCGATCCGCTGGTAACCAAGGTACACAGCGGGTTGCCAGGAAACCCGACGTGTACCTTGGTTACCAGCTCCCTGCATCGGGCGCTGGTATCCAAGGTACACTGCGGGTAACTAAGCGATGTTACCCGCAGTGTCCCTGTGCTGATCGCTGCCCTGAGCTGCCTGTGTGGCAGCTCAGCAGCGATCATGTAGCGATACACCAGCGATCCTTGTCAGGATCGCTGGTGTATCGCTATGTGAGACCCGGGCTTAAGTCATATTGCAAGACTCGTTAAAGGGTTGATTGTGACTTGTAGGATCGCTACTTCCAATAGGTGGCGCTATAGAGTTCAAGTTCTCTTTATCTCTTAAGAAGCAATTTGCATATTGAATGCCCTAGTGATTAACCTTATTGTCTTATGTATCAATCTCTGGTAGCTAATTATTTTAAAATGAGGAAACTCTAATATTTGATGCCAAAATTTAAGAAAATAATTTAAATCTAATAGCTTTGCATGCTAAAATCCTTAATATACCTATGCATGAAATTTGTTTAGGAGCAAAAAATGTCTGCTACGCAAATTTCAGTTTTGGCAAAACAAAGTTAGTACAGATGGAAATTATTTGGAGCTGATATGTATTTCTCATATTCTTGATATGTGATCTTCATATTACTAACAATCATAAGTAGAGTTGAGCGAAACAGGTCGGTCAGATTCAAAAGTCGCCGACTTTCTCCAAAGTCGGGTTTCGTTGGCCGAAACACGACCAGAGCGTGAGGTTGACCATGTGGTCGTCGAAACGAGCGCCAAAGTCGAGTTTCCCAGAATGCTTTCAGGAGCCTTTTTTCAGCCAATGAGCAAGGACGTACACTGTGGGCAACGAGATGACATGGGCAGCGTCCACCACCATCTTAGAGAAGGGCATTGCAGTGATTGGCTTGCTTTGGGGGGCGTCATAGTGTCTATAAAAGCCCTGACCGCCGACCGCCATTTTACGTCTGCTGATCTTAACAGTAGGGAGAGGTTGCGGACGCTGTTTATCAGTAGGGAGAGAGTTAGGGCTGGAAAGAGAAGTTCTTATGTGCTTGTGCTGATAGCAATTGTGCTTTACAGTTAGTGTGCAGTGACAGGGGAGGATTTTCTTGTGTGCAGCAGCGCTGGTTATTCGCCTGCCTGGTAGCTGTATTGCTGTGTGTATACTGCTGTGCAGACTGCTTTTTACGCAGCACTGATACTTTTATTCTTTTTTTCTGCACAGTTACTGAGCGTTCATTTTTTCCCACACCATAAAGAGCTGTACACTCCACACACACTACCGTGTACCGGCTGGTCTCACGGACAAATACATGCTGACTATCTGTGTGTGACTTTGGAAATATATACGGAGATTTACAATTTCCCCTACACTGTATACAGCTTTTTGCTTCTGATACAGTACCCTTTTTCTGCCTTTTGTATTCTGGTCAAATCCATACTGAGTCAGCAGCTGTGTGTGACTCCGGAAATATATACAGAGATTTAAAATTACCCTAACACTGTATACAGATGAAAGCTACTGATACAGTACCATATATCTGCTGGTATTTTGGGTACATTTTCCCAAACATGAGGAAGTATGGTGGACAAGGACGTGGGCAGGGGGGGCCAGCTGTTATTCCCCATTGACTTGCATTGGGGTCAGGTTTTGTTTTTTTGTCGACCTCCGACTTTTGCGGAGAGCTAGTCGGCCGATCTCGTTCGACTCGACTTTTGCGAAAGTCGGGTGGTCCGAAACCCGACTCGACCCGAAAAAAGGCAAAGTCGCTCATCTCTAATCATAAGGTTTGAAATCTACCTTTACCCATATGATAGATACTTTTGCTGCCTCATATTGGGCTCTGTTCACATAAACTACTGGAACCTTTCACTAGAGGTTTGTTCACTAGAAGGACTGTCACACTCAGCGACTCAACAGCTATCCTGACAATGATACGAGCTGGCAGGGATCATTGCTGCATCGCTATGTGGTCGCTGGTGAGATGCCAAACAGTCAGATCTTCCCAACATCGCAGCAACGATATGGCGACCCTTAGCGACCTGTGTAACGATGTGTCACCTATGTGTCTCAGTGATCAGAGGTCATTGGTAAGGTGTCAAACACACCGATGCATGCTACCCAGCGGGACCTCAACAATCAAAAAAAGGTCCAGGCCATTCTGACACGACTAGCGATCTCACAGCAGGGGCCTGGTCGCTTCTACGTGTCAAACGTAGCGAGATCGCTGCTGAGGTCGCTGTTGCGTCACAAAACTTGTGACTCAGCAGCGATCTCGCTACCGATCTCGCTTAGTGTGACGGGGCCGTTAGAATCAGAAGGCTCACCCTCACACCCTCCTTCTCTTTATTGGCACAGACAAAAGTCAACCATTTCTAAACAAACAAATACACCCCTCTTGGCTCCACTCGCACAGCATAAAGAGGGGAGCAGATAAACTGAATGCTCTACTCCTGCTTCAAAGGCTATTATAAAAATTGTTAAACACTAGGGATGGGCTAACATGCTCGGTAAAACTTGGATATCACTTGAATATCTGGGTGTTCTGATGTGCTTGTTACTCGGCTAGCATTGGGCGGTGCTCAATTTAAACCTGAAGTCCGCACCCTGCATGTTTGACGTTTGTTACACTGCCACTAAGCATGCGGGATTGCCTTCACCTCACTGTAATGCCATAGCCACTGTGATTGGTTGGCAGTATTACAACATCAGGGGTATAAAAGGACAGGCGCTGCCACACTCAACTCACTGACGCCATTGCACAGCTTAGAGACAGTTCATATTGGAGGGAGAGAGTGCTTGTCCAGGCCTATGTGTGCACAGTTTAAATAATCAGAGTCCTTGATTCTGGTGTTGATGCTGAACCATCATACTAACAGTCCTTCTAAGGGCTAATGTTTTGCTTTGCTGGTTGTATCAGATACATTGTACATATAGCCTAGGGACAGTTGCAGGAGTTAAGGTACTGCCACACTAAACAATCCCGCTAGCGATCACGATAACGACGCATACTAATGCGATCGCTAGCGGGATTGTTTCTATATCGCTAAATGCGGCCACATTTAGCGATATAGTTAACGACTCTATCGCCGTTAGCGATCTTCTTAACGACTTTAGCGGTACAAAAGTACCGCTAAATCGCTAAGAAAAGGTGCCACACAGCGATTAGATACTCACCCAGCGGGAGCGCCAGCGATGAAATAGGGTCCGGAGCGATTCCAGCGACGAGCGAGATCACAGCAGGAAGCTCGTCGCTGGAAGCTGCCGCACTGAACAATATCGCTAACGGGATCGCTAAATAGTGACGTTTTTTAGCGATCTCGTTAGCGATATTGTTTAGTGTGGCATACCCTTTAGGAGAGTGGTAGAATAAAGGATCAAGGCAGGACTGAGTGCTTCACAGTCCATTGCTAATCATATAGGTGCTGCATGTGACCAGATTTTTTTGAGTGCAAAAAATCACTATATTGTCATCAATAGAGTATTACGTGCTTTGTACTACATTTCTGGAATATATAACTATCCCAAAAGGCATAGAATTTTTTTTTCTTGATTCAATTACTCACACATATAGTATTAAGTGCTATGTGGTACATTTTGGTGTTATAAAATACTTCCAAAAAGCGCTGAAAAGTTTTACGGGGTTAAATTACTCACACATACAGTATTCCGTAATGTGGGGTACATTTCTGTGATGTCTAACACTGCTAAAAAGGATTTAAAAATGTTTCTGGGTTAAACAACACACCCATACAGTATTCCATGGGTTGGGGTACATTTCTGTGATATCTAACACAAAACCTTAAATTTTTATTCTATATTCAATTAGTCATCCATACAGTGTAACGTGTTTAGTGGGCGACAAAGATGGTAGAACTATACGGGACTCCTGAGGGAGTGACTGGAGGAATATTGGAACCAGAGAAAGCTGGCCCGACCGCAGAAGTGGCAGGAGCCTGTGGTCTGGATCCGGCCACTTTCTGGAACCACAAAGTCCCGAACCCAGGTTGCAGCCTTCACTGCTGGGGTTCTTGCGGACTGTGGATGGGATAGTCAGTATCCAGGAACTGTCCCACAAGGGTTGCCTTGATGTGGCGGGATGGATTGTACATTCTTTTGATCAAAATTATGTTTACTAAATACCCTTATAATTATTACTACCTTCATACATTTTTTGCAAAAATAATTTTATTTTATTGTAGGATATTTGTTTTTTGTCTGGTTTTCGCTGTGTAATGGTCATGTGTTAATATGCATTTACATTTTAAATACACATTAACTTACTTTTTCAGCTCAGATCTAGTTTCTTATAGTATCCAGGAACTGTTGAGTGTACTGCGGGTCCTAGGCTAGTCAAAAAAGGCAAGGATGTAAGCCAGGACCAGGGCTGGAGAAATTCTATCCGGCCTGCAAGCCATGAGATACCGACAGTTGGCATCCCGGGGGCTGGTCATTAAGTATGACTGGCATTGGAGAAGGGGTCCATTGTAGAATTTGGAACCCGTCAACACATTTCACTCAACCATAGGGCAGTATAGACGGAACACTTACCTCGAAGGCTGCAAGAGCTGACTCCTGGAACCAGGGTCACTTTCCTCAAAATGGAGGGTCAACATTGCTGGTATGCTGTGGGTATGATCCCAGAAGAAATGCAGCAGGATGAACCCTTCTTGAGGTAGCATCTCCTCAAGGCAGCTCGAGACTGGGCTACTACCACCCCCGAGAGATTGTATTGTGCTTGAGGTTCCCCAACTCCTATGCGGGAGTAGGCGATGGTGTAAATGACATAGGTGACTGTCATCATTTTTTTATGTTGGGGCTTCGGCACTACCAGAAGCCATGTCACTTACAGCCCAGTCGCCTGGGAATTGGGCTCCAGGAAGCAGGTGGAGCCAGTCCCCACAGCCACCCAAGGAAGGAGAGCAAGAAGCAGACACCTGAAGAAGATTAATGTATTACCCTAGTTATAATATTTTCCTGGCTTTGCACTTTGTGAAAAGCCTTTGTGAGTGTAAGAGCACATCAACTACACTTTAAAAGTATTTGAATGAGGCCTGCAAGTTGTTTCCTTTCAGGGGTCTATGGATGACTATAATTTTGTCCTAGCCTTGAACTTTCTGGAATGACTTTATAAGGGTAGAAATACATCAACTTCACTTTAAAAATATTTACGTTAAATAAATTTTTTCTGGATTCAATTAGTCATCCATACAGTTGAGCGTGGTTATTGTTACATTACGGTGGTGTCATGGTTTACTGGGTTCTTGGATCAGGTAGTCGCGGGGTTAACTTGGTTGGCCTCTTTCTGGGTCCTGGGAGGGTTTTTATAGCCTCACTGTGAAGCCAGCCTTTGTCGTTTATACTCTGACCTTTGGCTGAGTGTGTCTGACCCTGTGCTTGTGCCAGTGCGTTGTGCCTGTGCTTCGTTTTGTCTGTCTGGTTCTGATTTGGCTGTGTCCCTGTTACGAGTTTTGCCTGTCCCTTTTGTACTGCGTTGCTCCGTCTGTGTATGACCCCTTGGCTGTGTTCTGGTTATTCTCTGCCTGCTCCTTTTGTACTTCGTCGCCCTCTATGTGTATGACCTGGCTATCCTGACCATCCATTCTGTCTATGCCCCTTGGTAACTTTATTTTGTAGTTACCCTTCTAGGAGTTTTCCTTTACCTCCTAGATCTCTGGAGCTTAGGCCACGCCCCTAGGCAGTCACGTGCCTGCAGGTCCTTCGGCCTGAAACATTCTCTACCTGATACTGCTACCTCTGAGAGACGTGTGGCTGGCTCCGCCCCTTGGCAGTCACATGCTGCGGAAGGTCCTGTGTCCTCAGAAACACACGTCTTCTCTGCTGTGGCTCTACTATACAGGTATCTTTGGGCACAGTTTGTTCACTCAGGACACACGCACTGGCTCAGTGAGCAAGTGCAGTGCGGTGTCCCTGACATTATAAACGACCGTTACATTTTTTTTTCTGAGGGGGAGATTTAGGAGTGTTATCCCCATGGATCCCATGCAGGTGTTAGCAGGTCAGGTGAAACATCTGACGCAAAGGTTCCAGGAGTTGAATGTTGAGCAGCGCATGATGGCTCAGACCCAGCAGCAGCTGGTAGATACCGTACAGGGGGCTGTCGCTGCGGGGTCTCTGGGTGCTGGTGGTAAGGATGTGTCATTGGTGTCTCCTGAATCTCCAGTTAAACTGCCCGACTACTTCTCAGGGGTTAAAAATGAGTTCAGAGCCTTCAGGGAGGGGTGTAAACTTTTTTTCTCCCTGAGGCCTCGCTCTTCTGGGGATGAGTTCCATAGGGTGGGGGTCATTATTTCCCTACTTCGGGGGGCCCCACAAGCCTTGGCTTTTTCTCTCTCTCCTTCTGCTCCTGAGAGGATGACTGTTGATATGTTTTTTCATGCCCTGGGCCGCATCTATGATGAGCCTGACAGGGTCCGTATGGCTGAGGACATGGTAATGAGTGTTCGTCAGGGTAAACATTCAGCCGAGTGGTTCTGTTCGGAGTTCCGACGTTGGGCAGCGGAGGTCTCCTGGAATGATGCCGCCCTTCGAGGGCTATTCCGCAGAGGCCTGTCTGAACGTCTCCAGGACACCCTGGCCCTTCATCCTCCACCTGATACTTTGGAGGACGCCATAACCCAGGCCGTACGAATGGACCGCAGGCTACGCGCCAGGGGTATCATGCAGTGTGAAACCTCACTGTTTGCTGGCAGCAAACAGACTGGAGCCACTACTGAGGTCATGGACATTGGCACCACCTCGCTAAAAGAGAAGGAGAGAAGACATCGCCGGGAGAAACAACTCTGTTTCTATTGTGGAGAGTCCGGACATTGGAGAAAAGATTGTCCCATCTGTCCGTCATCTAAGACGGCGGAAAACTACTAGGTCTGGGTAGCGGTCGAGGAGGCTGCCCAGACCTTCAGGTACTATTTTCCTCATGTTCTAAAGTCGTATTAAAGGTGGAACTATTGGTAGACAACTATCGTTTTTTCTCGACAGCATTGGTGGACAGTGGTTCATCTCTCAATCTAATCAGTTCCTGTGTCGTCTCCCAACATAAGATAGGGACAGTCAGGCTGGAGACACCCCTTAAAATTGTTGCTTCGACTCTTCCCCTCTTACCCGAACAGGGATTCTTTATGTTTCCAAAAGGTTTTCTTTGCAGGTCGGTTCTTCCCACAAGGAAGACATGGAATGTTTTGTCATGGCCAAATTGCCCACAGGGCTAGTGCTGGGTATGCCATGGCTTCAACGCCACAACCGGTGATTGACTGGGAATCAGGGGAGATTATTAAATGGGGATCCCAATGTGTCGACTGTTGCCATAAACCTGTTTATTGTATGAAACTTGCAAAACCTGTCTCAGTGTCTTCTGTTGATCTGGAGGGTATTCCGGAGTACCTGAAAGACTTTGAGGACGTGTTCTCTGAAAGTGAGGCTGAGGCTCTGCCCCGCATAGATCATTTGACTGTGCTATTGATCTTGTCCCGGGAGCCAAATTGCCCAAGGCCCGTCTGTTTAATTTGTCAGGCCCGGTGCGCCTGGCTATGAAGCAATACATCGCTGAAAGTCTTCGCAAAGGGCATACAAGGCCCTCAGTGTCCCCAGTAGCTGCGGGGTTCTTCTTTGTTAAAAGAAGGATGGCGATCTACGTCCCTGCCTCGACTTTCGAGAACTTAATAAAATCACAGTCAGGAATACATACCCCTGCCTCTGATTCCTGATCTCTGTAACCAGCTCTCTGGGGCCAAGTGGTTCTCAAAATTGGACCTCGGGGGGGCTTATAATTTGATAAGAGTACGGGAAGGGGATGAGTGGAAAACTGCTTTTCTTACTACTGAGGGGTTATTTGAGAATCTCGTCATGCCTTTTGGTCTCACCAATGCTCCAGCTGTGTTTCAAAATTTCATTAATGTAGTTTTTTCGGACCTCATTGGCCGTTTTGTTGTGATCTATTTGGATGATATACTGATATATTCCTCTGACAGACATTCACATTTATCACATGTTAAAACTGTGTTTCAAAGACTCAGGGAAAATCATTTATTTGTTAAGCTGGAGAAATGTTCTTTCTTTGTTCAGGAGCTATCATTTTTGGGTCTCATAATCTCTCCACAGGGGTTTCGTATGGATCCCAAGAAGGTGCAAGCCATTATGGAGTGGGTCCAGCCTCGGGACCTTAGAGGACTCCAGCGCTTCTTGGGATTCGCAAATTACTATCGCAGGTTTATAAAGGGTTTTTCTCAGATTGTGAAACCCCTCACGGATCTCACACGTAAAGGGGCAGATGTTAGGAACTGGTCCCCGTCGGCCAAACAATCTTTTTTAACTTTGAAAAATTGTTTCACATCCGCTCCTGTTCTGGTTCAACCTGACTCATCTAAGCCATTTGTGGTTGAAGTTGATGCTTCGGAGGTTGGGGTGGGGGCAGTGTTGTCACAGGAACCTACTTCTCTGACTAACCTCAAACCTTGTGCCTATTTCTCGAAAAAAAATTCTCAGGCTGAGAGAAATTATGACGTTGGTAATAGAGAACTCTTAGCAATCAAATTGGTGTTCGAGGAATGGAGGCATTTTTTGGAGGGGGCGGCTCACCCCATCACAGTCATCACCGACCACAAAAACCTAGAGTATATCAAATCTGCTAAAAGACTGACTCCTAGGCAAGCTCGTTGGTCACTTTTTTTTTCCAGATTTCAATTTTCTATAACTTTTCGCCCAGGGTCTAAAAACGTGAAAGCTGATGCTTTATCACGTAGTTTTGAGCCACTTTCCGCCCCTGACCAGCCGTCCCCCATTCTTCAACCCAATGTCGTTATAGCTGAAGTGTCGTCGGAATTGGAGTGGGAGATTGTGGGGGCTCAATCTTTAGCTCCAAGGTCCAAACCCGAAAACAAATTGTTTGTTCCTCAGCAGTTACGCACCAGGCTCCTGCGGGAGTTCCATGATTCAAAACTGAGTGCTCACCCAGCATTTCTGCCACACGAGAGGCAGTGGCTAGAGTTTTTTGGTGGCCTTTGATGGCTTCAGATATTAAGAAGCATGTCGCTGCGTGTGGGGTATGCGCTCATTCTAAGAGCTCTCATTGCCGGCCGGCCAGGGAATTGGTGCCTTTGCCAATTCCAGGAAGGCCATGGACCCACTTGTCCATGGACTTCATTACCAACCTTCCTTCTTCTCGGGGTAACACGGTTATCTGGGTAGTTGTGGACAGGTTTTCTAAGTTAGCGCATTTTGTACCTATGGCAAGTCTACCTACTGCAGAGACTCTCGCTAAGCATTTCCTCGCACAGATTGTGCGGTTACATGGGGTACCTATGAATATTGTATCTGACAGAGGGGCACAATTTGTGGCCAAGTTTTGGCGGGCTTTTGGCAAAAGGTTGGGGATATCTTTGTCCTTTTCCTCAGGCTACCACCCAGAGAGTAACGGGCAGATTGAGCGCACCAACCAGTCGCTTGAACAAATTCTTTGATGTTTGGTTTCTACTCTGCAAAGCGACTGGTGTGATGCCCTACCGTTAGCGGAGTTCGCCTTCAACAACCGTACCAATCAATCTACCGGTAGGTCACCGTTTTTTATTAAATATGGTTTGAACCCTCATTTTGGTGAATTCTCATGTTTAGATTCGGGCTGTCCAGGAGCTGAGGACTGTGTTAACCGAATCAGGGATCTGTGGTCAAAAGTTCGGTTGAATATGTTCAGGGCTCAGGAGACTTATAAGCGTTTTGCAGATAAAAAAAGGAACCCTGCTCAGGTGTTGCAGTGTGGGGACAAGGTGTGGCTCTCCACGCGAAACATAAGTCTTCATCTACCCTCCGCCAAACTGGGGCTCAAGTTCATAGGTCCCTATGAGATCATTGAGGTAATTAACCCTGTGGTGTATCGCCTTCGCCTCCCCCCCGCTTTGAAACTCCAGAACGTATTCCATAGATCCTTGCTAAAACCCTTGGGATCGGTAGTAGAGGAACCAGCTGCTGTTCCCTCCCCAGTCTTGGTTGATGGGCACATGGAATTTGAGGTACAACATATTGTAGACTCCCGGCGGTCTCGGGGGTCCTTACAGTACCTGGTGCATTGGAGGGGTACGGTCTTGGGTGCCGGCCAGATCGGTACACGCTGACCGTCTGGTTCGGGCATTCCATGCTCGGAATCCTGGGAAACCTGGGGGTCCAGAGGCCCCCCATTAAGAAGGGGGTACTGTCATGGTTTACTGGGTTCTTGGATCAGGTAGTTGCGGGGTTAACTTGGTTGGCCTCTTTCTGGGTCCTGGGAGGCTTTTTATAGCCTCACTGTGAAGCCAGCCTTTGTTGTTTATACTCTGACCTTTGGCTGAGTGTGTCTGACCCTGTGCTTGTGCCAGTGCGTTGTGCCTGTGCTTCGTTTTGTCTTTCTGGTTCTGATTTGGCTGTGTCCCTGTTACGAGTTTTGCCTGTCCCTTTTGTACTGCGTTGCTCCGTCTGTGTATGACCCCTTGGCTGTGTTCTGGTTATTCTCTGCCTGCTCCTTTTGTACTTCGTCGCCCTCTATGTGTATGACCTGGCTATCCTGACCATCCATTCTGTTTATGCCCCTTGGTAACTTTATTTCGTAGTTACCCTTCTAGGAGTTTTCCTTTACCTCCTAGATCTCTGGAGCTTAGGCCACGCCCCTAGGCAGTCACGTGCCTGCAGGTCCTTCGGCCTGAAACATTCTCTACCTGATACTGCTACCTCTGAGAAACGTGTGGCTGGCTCCGCCCCTTGACAGTCACATGCTGCGGAAGGTCCTGTGTCCTCAGAAACACACGTCTTCTCTGCTGTGGCTCTACTATACAGGTATCTTTGGGCACAGTTTGTTCACTCAGGACACACGCACTGGCTCAGTGAGCAAGTGCAGTGCGGTGTCCCTGACAGGTGGTAAGTAAAACTGCAAAACAGTGTTTTTGGATTCAATTACTTATCTATAGAGTATTACATGCTCTGGGGTAAATTTTGGTGGTATGTAACCTCTCAAAAAAGCGTTTAAAAATGTATTTGGATTCAGTTACTCATCCATATACTATTACATGCTCTGAGGTAAATTTTAGTTTGGATATAACCCTTCAAAAAGCATTCAACAATTTTTCGGTATAAAATTTCTCAATCATATACTATTATGTGCTCTGGGGTACAATCCTGTGCCAAATGCAAACATTCGGAACACATACACAATAATGCATTTGCTTTTAAATTATGATGATCCCTTTCCTATTGCCATTTGTAATATTTACCTTCTAAACCAAACCACTGTTACTAAATATCTTGGAATTGTCCAAAAAAGGATTTGTGATGTGAAAACTGTGCATCTATGTATAGCCAAAACCTGAAATATTCTAACGATAATAGATTTCAGAAAAGAACATGGCAATGTAGCATTAAATTTATCAATTAAAGGAAAATAGTCTGCAAACTACCTTAATAATAGATTACATTTTTGCCAAGTTGCATAATGGAGGACAGATTACTAAGGAACTTCAGCAATTAAAATATGTCAAGTAGAGGCCATACATTACTTTTTAGGAAATAGACACAAGCAGTTTAAAGCAATGATTTTTGATCTGTGAAGTTTCTTACATATTGATTCTGGCAGTGCAGTAATTTTCAGATTAACATCTGTAGTGAATGCAAATGACAGATTCCAGACCAGTTCATGAAACTAAACAATTCTCAAGGCCAACCCCCAGAATTAATTCATGACCAGGAATAAATACATACTACAGTCTAAACCTCTGTTTAGCTATTGCAGTCCACAGCCCATACAGTACCCAGACTCCAAAACAGATAAGCGGAATACCTGTCTCAACCCATAAGTAAATCCATGCTCTAGACCAGAAACCCTACATATACATCCCAAATCAAAACCACATATACTTACTGTATATAGAAGCTAATACTCTCCTTTGTAGAAAATCTTTACTATATCTCTCCGGGACCTACATAGATAGGACAGTGTGACTTTATCCAAGCAAGGCCTTTTACAGTAAAATAAGTAGCATACACATCTGTACAAATTTGTGAAAGAGAATATTACAAAATCCAGTGTCAGTCACATTTTTCGCTGCTATTTGTCACAAAAATATGACAACACAAATTTTGTCCGCTTGGATGGTCGTGGGCCCTTAGAGATTTTCAGTCTCCAAGTAGCAGTCCAAAATGAAGTGAGAGATATTGATAGATAATGTAGACAGGGATGATTGAGACAAAGATGGAAAGACACCAAATAAATTGTATTATACATAACATTTCATGTATATTATTAATATATATATATATATATATAATATATATATAAATCATCAATAATAATGCCAATTCAAAAAGTGCTATTTAGACCTATATTTAGCCCTAGAAACGTAAAATATACAGTGCCACAAAATAAAAATTAGGAACTATCTCACTAATGTGTTGGCAAACAATCCAGTGTAGTTCCACAAAAGAGATTATCAATTGTTAGGGAGATCATGTTTCAATCCTTTTTCAGGAATCCCCCATATTAATTCCCAATGCCCTGTAGACTGTGAGCCTTCGCGGGTAGGGTCCTCTCTCCTTCTGCACTTATGTGTGTCTTGTATTGCTCATGTTAGTAGTATAGGAACTGTATTACTCATCAAACTCAAATCTGACAGGTCGACACGCCCCCTATCATTTTATCCGTCTCCCTGTCAGCTTGATCCAGGTCGTCATGCCCCTGGCTGGACTTTGCTCAGGCTGGGAAATCTGTGGCTGAACTTTGCTCAGGCTGTGAAATCTGGTCTGCTGGATTTTTATTCAGTGCCTTTGATTAGTCTGTGGAGTTTTTAGTGTATTAAAGGTTAGTTTTAACTCCATCCGTAGATGTAAAGCTATTTTCTAGCAGAGAATGCCCTGACATGAAATGTAAAGGGTTTGTATTAGAAGCACCCAGTAAATGTCTGTATTAGAATCCATCAGTAAATGTAAAGCTATTTTCTAGCAGAGGAGAGAAACTTTTAAGGACCCAGTAATTGTATAAGGAGTTCTAGTTAAATACAGACTTCTGTATATAACTAGTATATAAGGATTTTTAGTGAAATAAAGAGTGAATCTTGATTTTATACTGTTGTTAGAAGTCTAAATATTTTTCTATCTACTGGCTAACATGGTACAAAGATATACATCTTTACAGCACCATAGAGGTAATTTATCTATGTGTGTGTTTCACACAGGACAAGTTCTGTGATCCGTCTTTTGTGTGGGAAAAGTCAACAATTTTTATTAAGGTCTAAAATACATTATCATGGATAAAAATCCAAAAGAGTGGGATATACAGCATGCAGAAAAAATAGCCAAATGCAGACAGGTGTGAATTACATTCAAATCAATATATAATAGTGCACATCGACATATCTTATATGTTATAGCGATAATAGACTAATCCGGGGCTATACAATAATAAACTCCATATATTTGTCCGTATATATGCAATCTATGTAACTCACAATATCCCCCAATAGGCAGACATATATGCACTATATATAGGATTATAAGTATCTCAATGAATCAGGTATATCAATAAAGTAACTTCTCCATCACAGTTGCTAATATAATGATGTTAGCATGCGAGTGCAGAGCTCACAATACATACTGTGCGTGCATATGAAGTCAATTAGCACATCCATATGAGGAGCTATATCAAAAAAGCAGCGCCATAGATGTGAGATCATACCTGAATGCTGCTTGGCACCCCTTGTGTATAGTCCTCATTTCTAACAGTGTTTTTCACAGATAGATCACTTCAAGAAAACTGTCCCGACAGTTCATCCCTATAGTGTAGTTTAATGTATCAAGGTGTGTGTACAAGGTTTGTGTTTAGCCAAATGCAGACAGGTATGAATTACATTCAAATCAATATATAATAGTGCACATCGACATATCTTATATGTTATAGCGATAATAGACTAATCCGGGGCTATACAATAATTAACCTCCATATATTTGTCCGTATATATGCAATCTATGTAACTCACAATATCCCCAATAGGCAGACATATATGCACTATATATAGGATTATAAGTATCTCAATGAAGCTGGTATATCAATAAAGTAACTTCCCCATCACAGTTGCTAATATAATGATGTTAGCATGCGAGTGCAGAGCTCACAATACATACTGTGCGTGCATATGAAGTCAATTAGCACATCCATATGAGGAGCTATATCAAAAAAGCAGCGCCATAGATGTGAGATCATACCTGAATGCTGCTTGGCACCCCTTGTGTATAGTCCTCATTTCTAACAGTGTTTTTCACAGATAGATCACTTCAAGAAAACTGTCCCGACAGTTCATCCCTATAGTGTAGTTTAATGTATCAAGGTGTGTGTACAAGGTTTGTATTGTGTTAGAAGTCTAAATATTTTTCTATTTACTAGCTAACATGGTACATAGATATACATCTTTATTGGCACATAGAATTGTAGTACAGCAGTGTTGACCTGAATTGTCAGAATGAGTGAAGGTCGATGCTACGGTAATTCAGGCAAACAGTAAATAGTATTGCATTGTGTATAGTCAGTGGGATCTTTTAAAACCAACACATTTATGTGTATTCTGATAGCACTGCCCATAAAACCGAAGGTTTCTAGCAAATATAATATGCACTAATGTGATTTTAAAACAATGGGTTTCTGAAGGGTCTTCCCACACTACCACTCTGTGGGAAGCTGTGTGGAAATGACAGGCATAAGAGATCATTCATATTAAATACGTTTATTGCCAGAAATAATCATGATTTTACTGTAATAAATAAATACATCTCAAAGACATTTCAAGCATTGAATTAATTGTGACACCAAAATGTCGACACAAATGGCAATACAGGTCATGGGATTCTCTCTAGACAGGAACAACGCTGTTGAATGCTCCAACACGTGTAGTGAGGGTTTTTTAAAGTTGATTTCTTCTCAGCAATGAAATTTCTCACAATTGTATCATTACGCGGTTTATCAGCAGAAAACTTCTCCAATATCTTACTGAACGGTATGTTCCGAGCTAAGAAATGTAAAAAGTACAGGCAGTAGTGCCCACAGACAGTACTAATATAATGATGTTAGCATGCAAGTGCAGGGCTCACAATACATACTGTGCGTGCATATGAAGTCAATTAGCACATCCATATGAGGAGCTATATTAAAAAGCAGTTGTGTATAGTTGGCCAATCAAATATTAGTTATGCGTTAGCTATCAGTGTCAACCATAGCAGCTCTCAGAGTTTTACTGTATTAAAGGGTAGTTTTAACTCCATCCGTAGATGTAAAGCTATTTTCTAGCAGAGAGTGCCCTATTTGTGCACTGACATGAACTGTAAAGGGTTTGTATTAGAAGCACCCAGTAAATGTCTGTATTAGAATCCATCAGTAAATGTATGTAAAGCTCATTTCTAGCAGGCTTGTATAAATGTCCCCCAGTAAATGTGTAAAAGTTTGGAACTGATATGCCTGAATGTAAAGGTGATTTCTAACACTCTCTGTTAGAGATGTCTGGAACTACATTCGAATCAATATATAATAGTGCACATCTCCATATCTTATATGTTATAACGATAATAGCAGTCTATGTAACTCACAATATCCCCCAATAGGCAGACATATATGCACTATATATAGGATTATAAGTATCTCAATGAAGCATGTATATCAATAAAGTAACTTCCCCATCACAGATGCTAATATAATGATGTTAGCATGCAAGTGCAGGGCTCACAATACATACTGTGCGTGCATATGAAGTCAATTAGCACATCCATATGAGGAGCTATATTAAAAAAGCAGTTGTGTATAGTTGGCCAATCAAATATTAGTTATGCGTTCACTACCACTGTCAACCATAGCAGCTCTCATGATGCTAGCTATTCTGATCAGCTTATCATATCAACCATGAAGCCTCTTTTAACCCCTTCACAATAATGTACAGAGGTGATTTTATGTTTTAATACTGATAGACATATTGTGAACGGACATATAGGGTCCATGTGAGACACCATATTTTTCAAATATTAGTTAAGCGTATATTTCAACATTTTGCTCCTTCACAGATTTATTTTACATTATTTTTTTATTTTGCTTAAGGATCGTGTACAGAGGAGTTTTTATGTTTTAATACTGATAGACATATTGTGAACGGACATATAGGGTCCGTGTGAGACATGTCTGGACAAGTCCGGGCATGTCTGGGCATGCCTGGACAAGTCCTGGTCACGGGGCAGCCGTGGAAAAAACAATACTGAAATTCAAAAACTATGTGCTGGCCGTTAACACGCGCACAGTCATCTAGAAAATATTGAGCGAGTTGCTTCACAAACCCTCTCAAGGCATGTTGAATGTTAACGTTCCCGCTATGAGCTACACACATGACCAACTGTATAGCCTGGGATGCGTAGCGTTCTTGCAGCGCAAGCCTATTTTTAAAGACGCTAAGACCATCAGATATAAAAGACAGGCCTGTTGAGACGTGGCCCGGCCTATTTTGGTACATACCCACTCCTATGCAACGATACTGAGTGGCGTTCAACAAAAATCAGGTACAAACTTTTAACATACCTGTGTTTCGGGCGCTCATGCCATACCAGAAGCACTCTGTGCCATGTACCATAGCCCATAATAATCGATCTTGATCAGTATTCAACAAAAAATTGGGTGCAAACTTTTTTTAGCATAGCTGTGTTTCTGACTCCCATGTTGTACCAGAAAGACCTATTTTGGCACAGGCCTACACCTATGCAGCGGTTTTGACCACTACTCAACAAAAATGGCTACAAACTTTTAACATATCTGTGTTTCGGACTATCATGTCATAGCAGAAGCACCCTGTGCCATGTACTCTAGACCATAATATTCGTTTTTGATCACCATTCAACAAAAAAAATTGAGGCATGTTGAGACGCGTCCCGGCCTATTTTGGCACATGACAAATGTTTCTGACTATCATGTCATAGCAGAAGCACCCTGTGCCATGTACTCTAGACCATAATATTCGTTTTGATCACCATTCAACAAAAAATTGAGGCATGTTGAGACGTGTCCCGGCCTATTTTGGCACATGACAAATGTTTCTGACTCTCATGTCATACCAGAAGCACCCTGTGCCATGTACTCTAGACCATAATATTTCACATCGGGTATGGGAACTACATAGCTTTGTTTTCTCAGGTATTTAAAAAAGTGTGGAAAACTGAAAATCCCGCGACCTGTGGTAATTTAGTGAGAACCATATAGACAAATCGGGTATCGTCACACACGAGACCACGACACCTCGGGCTATCACATTTACCATTAGTTTTCAAAAATCAGCTCCTTAACAATAAAGTAAGAATCGTAGTGTCATGCATTGTGGTCTATAAATGTATAGTTTGAAAATTTACCGTTGCTAAAGAACAGTAAAAAGTCGTGCGTACAACTATCAACCCCAAAACTCTCACCACTATCACAAACACTATTGCCTACAGAGGCGGCCAGCGAGAATTTCCGTATGTGTGTATCAAGATGCTCCCTGCTATGACCGAATGTTTGCTCGTGGATGCTGGCATTTCCAGTGACATCATAGTTGTGTAAATGCGCAGGGGCACGTGTATCGATCCCCTAGGGTGTAATGCGTGATCATTTTAATTATTTTTCAATTCATAACCACACGTTCTCAGGCAGACAGGTTTATTTCACAGAAGTTGACTGTACAGTTGCATAATCTTTGTTTAAAATCATACATTTGCATAATTTTGTTTAAAATCGCACAGCTCTGCAATAATGTCGGGTGTTGGACATGCACTTATCAGTCTTTCATACGTGTCGCAGAAAGATTTTAGTCTGTTCTGCGAGAGTTTATTATGCACGTACTGTGCAGACATGTCAAGAAACATTTTGGTGTGTTCACCAGTCCATACGGGTGTTGGTGTGTAAGGCGATCGACCATCATCCTTCTGCTTCTTACTTACACGCCGGCGTGATACAGTGCGTTTCTTTGACGGTAATGCATCGGCTGAATTGGCAGCTGCGGCTTCAGCGTTGCTATTTGCAGATTCTGTAGCTTGACACAGACGCATATTCTTAAGCCGACTACTCTCAGCATTCCCGGGGTGCTCGGTTGGCGCGTCGTTTTCTTCACGATCTGCGACACACCCGTGTGAAAGAGGCTCCGTTCTCACCTCCGTTCTGTTCTCAAATCCATAATTGCGCTGCTGCAAAACTCGCGAATGACGATCCTCCGTAACTAAAGAAAAGATACGTGGTGCAGTTAACCGCTAAGTGGGGGAGATATAGGAAGAGCTACATGAGCCACTTGGCTCTGATTCAACGCGATATTTGTAAAGCTACTAGCACCGATTATCTGTGAAACCGATGCATGATTGTTTGTATAAGTACACTATAGAGCGGCCTAGACATATATACTTACAAGTATGCCCCGGGTGCTGATCTACAGAGAATGCTGAATTAACAGACAGCTCGCTGCTGGGGCGCCGCCGTATGGGGCTGTTTTCTCCCTCAAACTGCAACCTCACGGGCGATACTTTAGCAGCTGTAAATAAAATATAGCATACATGAATGCGCACAACACATTCACAAAGCTAACTTGACACACGTAAATAAAATATATCTACTAGTTACCGCAGAAATTTTTATCTGCGTGTATAAGTACACTATAGAGATGCGTAGACATATATGCTTACAAGTATGAGACGTGTAGTGTAGTTCAGAGATTGGTGAATTAAACGGTGTGGAGGTGCTCGGGCGTTTTCGTATGGGTGTGTTTTCTTTTTCAAGCTGCAGCCTCCTGCTCGTTAGTTTAACATCTGTAAATAAAATATAACTATTACTCGCCACAGAAATGATATCTACGCGGGCCACACGCACAAAGCTAATACAGGGTAATGATGTTTGGGGGTTCTGTCGTGAAATATTACTTCTACAATATTGCATCAACGCGGTTAGTCGCTATGATCCCTCTGTAAAACATGAATGGGATGTTTTTTCTGCCCCTAGCATGGGGGCAGTGACAGAGGGCGTGTTCTCTCTGCTAGCCCTAATAAATACGGGTAGCTCACAAGCAATACAGTTCGCACTTGTTCACAACTCACAGACCACAACTCCGATCTGAACAGGACTATAGTGAGTATTTTTACGGATTTCGTTTCAATTATATTTAAGTCTGTGTAGTAACTGCATGAATAGGTTACCCTTGTTTTCATAGTTGGTCTTTAGAGCTGAAGTGCGTATTTTTATGTCTCGTGAATATCCACGTTTGTTTCAATTATATTTAAGTTTGTGTAGTATTTGCATGAACAGCTTAGTCGTGTTTTCATACTTGATCTTTATTTGCTTTAATTTAATAGAGGACCCTTTTTATTCAAGATGGAGTCCAGATATTCTCGCGTTCAATATTCTGCTTTGCTTTCACCAGAACAATCGGGTAAATTTTACACCGTATATAGTGTACGTCGTATTGTGTCGGGCTGTCTGAGTCTGCGCTTTGTATATATAAACGATATATTTCATTCTTATTTAAGAAGAGGGAGTCCATTCAGACTACTCCTACGAGAACCGGTTCATTACGCAGAACCTGTTAGAGGAAGGCAACTCTGCTAGCGGGCGACGAGCTTCAAGCTCTCACCAGTCTGTCACAGGCAAGAAACCTATAGCTATATCATATGTTTTAAACCTATGTATCTAGACGTGTAAACGTGGTAGCTGTAAATTTATAACGCCTACTATTAATATTAATAATTAATATAGACTGCCGCTAAAATCCATACAGTTAATTTTATTTTAGCTGACTGGGTCGTTAGCTAGACATGTTTTAATAATATAAACATTTTCTCATACAGATACAGCTGTAGCGGACTGGGTGGTTGGAAACCCTGTGGCGACTGAGCCGCTCGAGCATCGCGATTCCGATGTTGAGATCGTGGAGGATCCCCAGGATTCAGATGTCGAGTTCGTCGAACTGGACTATAATCCTCCCAACGCTCCTAAAAGATGGGGTGATTCGCTAAGCACACGGCTCTGGAATAGAAAAGGTAGCGGGTCCTTGAAACCCGGGTGATATGTGTGTTTGTATCCTCTGTACCCTGTGACCCCACCGATAACTAGTGGGTATATTTTATTTACGCACGTTACGATAGCTTTGCGAATTTAGCTTTGTGCGTGTGGCCCGCGTAGATATCATTTCTGTGGCGAGTAATAGTTATATTTTATTTACAGATGTTAAACTAACGAGCAGGAGGCTGCAGCTTGAAAAAGAAAACACACCCATACGAAAACGCCCGAGCACCTCCACACCGTTTAATTCACCAATCTCTGAACTACACTACACGTCTCATACTTGTAAGCATATATGTCTACGCATCTCTATAGTGTACTTATACACGCAGATAAAAATTTCTGCGGTAACTAGTAGATATATTTTATTTACGTGTGTCAAGTTAGCTTTGTGAATGTGTTGTGCGCATTCATGTATGCTATATTTTATTTACAGCTGCTAAAGTATCGCCCGTGAGGTTGCAGTTTGAGGAGAAAACAGCCCATACGGCGGCGCCCCAGCAGCGAGCTGTCTGTTAATTCAGCATTCTCTGTAGATCAGCACCCGGGGCATACTTGTAAGTATATATGTCTAGGCCGCTCTATAGTGTACTTATACAAACAATCATGCATCGGTTTCACAGATAATCGGTGCTAGTAGCTTTACAAATATCGCGTTGAATCAGAGCCAAGTGGCTCATGTAGCTCTTCCTATATCTCCCCCACTTAGCGGTTAACTACACCACGTATCTTTTCTTTAGTTACGGAGGATCGTCATTCGCGAGTTTTGCAGCAGCGCAATTATGGATTTGAGAACAGAACGGAGGTGAGAACGGAGCCTCTTTCACACGGGTGTGTCGCAGATCGTGAAGAAAACGACGCGCCAACCGAGCACCCCGGGAATGCTGAGAGTAGTCGGCTTAAGAATATGCGTCTGTGTCAAGCTACAGAATCTGCAAATAGCAACGCTGAAGCCGCAGCTGCCAATTCAGCCGATGCATTACCGTCAAAGAAACGCACTGTATCACGCCGGCGTGTAAGTAAGAAGCAGAAGGATGATGGTCGATCGCCTTACACACCAACACCCGTATGGACTGGTGAACACACCAAAATGTTTCTTGACATGTCTGCACAGTACGTGCATAATAAACTCTCGCAGAACAGACTAAAATCTTTCTGCGACACGTATGAAAGACTGATAAGTGCATGTCCAACACCCGACATTATTGCAGAGCTGTGCGATTTTAAACAAAATTATGCAAATGTATGATTTTAAACAAAGATTATGCAACTGTACAGTCAACTTCTGTGAAATAAACCTGTCTGCCTGAGAACGTGTGGTTATGAATTGAAAAATAATTAAAATGATCACGCATTACACCCTAGGGGATCGATACACGTGCCCCTGCGCATTTACACAACTATGATGTCACTGGAAATGCCAGCATCCACGAGCAAACATTCGGTCATAGCAGGGAGCATCTTGATACACACATACGGAAATTCTCGCTGGCCGCCTCTGTAGGCAATAGTGTTTGTGATAGTGGTGAGAGTTTTGGGGTTGATAGTTGTACGCACGACTTTTTACTGTTCTTTAGCAACGGTAAATTTTCAAACTATACATTTATAGACCACAATGCATGACACTACGATTCTTACTTTATTGTTAAGGAGCTGATTTTTGAAAACTAATGGTAAATGTGATAGCCCGAGGTGTCGTGGTCTCGTGTGTGACGATACCCGATTTGTCTATATGGTTCTCACTAAATTACCACAGGTCGCGGGATTTTCAGTTTTCCACACTTTTTTAAATACCTGAGAAAACAAAGCTATGTAGTTCCCATACCCGATGTGAAATATTATGGTCTAGAGTACATGGCACAGGGTTCTTCTGGTATGACATGAGAGTCAGAAACATTTGTCATGTGCCAAAATAGGCCGGGACACGTCTCAACATGCCTCAATTTTTTGTTGAATGGTGATCAAAACGAATATTATGGTCTAGAGTACATGGCACAGGGTGCTTCTGCTATGACATGATAGTCAGAAACATTTGTCATGTGCCAAAATAGGCCGGGACGCGTCTCAACATGCCTCAATTTTTTTTTGTTGAATGGTGATCAAAAACGAATATTATGGTCTAGAGTACATGGCACAGGGTGCTTCTGCTATGACATGATAGTCCGAAACACAGATATGTTAAAAAGTTTGTAGCCATTTTTGTTGAGTAGTGGTCAAAACCGCTGCATAGGTGTAGGCCTGTGCCAAAATAGGTCTTTCTGGTACGACATGGGAGTCAGAAACACAGCTATGCTAAAAAAAGTTTGCACCCAATTTTTTGTTGAATACTGATCAAGATCGATTATTATGGGCTATGGTACATGGCACAGAGTGCTTCTGGTATGGCATGAGCGCCCGAAACACAGGTATGTTAAAAGTTTGTACCTGATTTTTGTTGAACGCCACTCAGTATCGTTGCATAGGAGTGGGTATGTACCAAAATAGGCCGGGCCACGTTCAACAGGCCTGTCTTTTATATCTGATGGTCTTAGCGTCTTTAAAAATAGGCTTGCGCTGCAAGAACGCTACGCATCCCAGGCTATACAGTTGGTCATGTGTGTAGCTCATAGCGGGAACGTTAACATTCAACATGCCTTGAGAGGGTTTGTGAAGCAACTCGCTCAATATTTTCTAGATGACTGTGCGCGTGTTAACGGCCAGCACATAGTTTTTGAATTTCAGTATTGTTTTTTCCACGGCTGCCCGTGACCAGGACTTGTCCAGGCATGCCCAGACATGCCCGGACTTGTCCAGACATGTCTCACACGGACCCTATATGTCCGTTCACAATATGTCTATCAGTATTAAAACATAAAAACTCCTCTGTACACGATCCTTAAGCAAAATAAAAAAATAATGTAAAATAAATCTGTGAAGGAGCAAAATGTTGAAATATCGCTTAACTAATATTTGAAAAATATGGTGTCTCACATGGACCCTATATGTCCGTTCACAATATGTCTATCAGTATTAAAACATAAAATCACCTCTGTACATTATTGTGAAGGGTTAAAAGAGGCTTCATGGTTGATATGATAAGCTGATCAGAATAGCTAGCATCATGAGAGCTGCTATGGTTGACAGTGGTAGTGAACGCATAACTAATATTTGATTGGCCAACTATACACAACTGCTTTTTTAATATAGCTCCTCATATGGATGTGCTAATTGACTTCATATGCACGCACAGTATGTATTGTGAGCCCTGCACTTGCATGCTAACATCATTATATTAGCATCTGTGATGGGGAAGTTACTTTATTGATATACATGCTTCATTGAGATACTTATAATCTATATATAGTGCATATATGTCTGCCTATTGGGGGATATTGTGAGTTACATAGACTGCTATTATCGTTATAACATATAAGATATGGAGATGTGCACTATTATATATTGATTCGAATGTAGTTCCAGACATCTCTAACAGAGAGTGTTAGAAATCACCTTTACATTCAGGCATATCAGTTCCAAACTTTTACACATTTACTGGGGGACATTTATACAAGCCTGCTAGAAATGAGCTTTACATACATTTACTGATGGATTCTAATACAGACATTTACTGGGTGCTTCTAATACAAACCCTTTACAGTTCATGTCAGTGCACAAATAGGGCACTCTCTGCTAGAAAATAGCTTTACATCTACGGATGGAGTTAAAACTACCTTTAATACAGTAAAACTCTGAGAGCTGCTATGGTTGACACTGATAGCTAACGCATAACTAATATTTGATTGGCCAACTATACACAACTGCTTTTTAATATAGCTCCTATATGGATGTGCTAATTGACTTCATATGCACGCACAGTATGTATTGTGAGCCCTGCACTTGCATGCTAACATCATTATATTAGTACTGTCTGTGGGCACTACTGCCTGTACTTTTTACATTTCTTAGCTCGGAACATACCGTTCAGTAAGATATTGGAGAAGTTTTCTGCTGATAAACCGCGTAATGATACAATTGTGAGAAATTTCATTGCTGAGAAGAAATCAACTTTAAAAAACCCTCACTACACGTGTTGGAGCATTCAACAGCGTTGTTCCTGTCTAGAGAGAATCCCATGACCTGTATTGCCATTTGTGTCGACATTTTGGTGTCACAATTAATTCAATGCTTGAAATGTCTTTGAGATGTATTTATTTATTACAGTAAAATCATGATTATTTCTGGCAATAAACGTATTTAATATGAATGATCTCTTATGCCTGTCATTTCCACACAGCTTCCCACAGAGTGGTAGTGTGGGAAGACCCTTCAGAAACCCATTGTTTTAAAATCACATTAGTGCATATTATATTTGCTAGAAACCTTCGGTTTTATGGGCAGTGCTATCAGAATACACATAAATGTGTTGGTTTTAAAAGATCCCACTGACTATACACAATGCAATACTATTTACTGTTTGCCTGAATTACCGTAGCATCGACCTTCACTCATTCTGACAATTCAGGTCAACACTGCTGTACTACAATTCTATGTGCCAATAAAGATGTATATCTATGTACCATGTTAGCTAGTAAATAGAAAAATTTTAGACTTCTAACACAATACAAACCTTGTACACACACCTTGATACATTAAACTACACTATAGGGATGAACTGTCGGGACAGTTTTCTTGAAGTGATCTATCTGTGAAAAACACTGTTAGAAATGAGGACTATACACAAGGGGTGCCAAGCAGCATTCAGGTATGATCTCACATCTATGGCGCTGCTTTTTTGATATAGCTCCTCATATGGATGTGCTAATTGACTTCATATGCACGCACAGTATGTATTTGAGCTCTGCACTCGCATGCTAACATCATTATATTAGCAACTGTGATGGGGAAGTTACTTTATTGATATACCAGCTTCATTGAGATACTTATAATCCTATATATAGTGCATATATGTCTGCCTATTGGGGGATATTGTGAGTTACATAGATTGCATATATACGGACAAATATATGGAGGTTAATTATTGTATAGCCCCGGATTAGTCTATTATCGCTATAACATATAAGATATGTCGATGTGCACTATTATATATTGATTTGAATGTAATTCATACCTGTCTGCATTTGGCTAAACACAAACCTTGTACACACACCTTGATACATTAAACTACACTATAGGGATGAACTGTCGGGACAGTTTTCTTGAAGTGATCTATCTGTGAAAAACACTGTTAGAAATGAGGACTATTACACAAGGGGTGCCAAGCAGCATTCAGGTATGATCTCACATCTATGGCGCTGCTTTTTTGATATAGCTCCTCATATGGATGTGCTAATTGACTTCATATGCACGCACAGTATGTATTGTGAGCTCTGCACTCGCATGCTAACATCATTATATTAGCAACTGTGATGGAGAAGTTACTTTATTGATATACCTGATTCATTGAGATACTTATAATCCTATATATAGTGCATATATGTCTGCCTATTGGGGGATATTGTGAGTTACATAGATTGCATATATACGGACAATATATGGAGTTTATTATTGTATAGCCCCGGATTAGTCTATTATCGCTATAACATATAAGATATGTCGATGTGCACTATTATATATTGATTTGAATGTAATTCACACCTGTCTGCATTTGGCTATTTTTTCTGCATGCTGTATATCCCACTCTTTTGGATTTTTATCCATGATAATGTATTTTAGACTTAATAAAAATTGTTGACTTTTCCCACACAAAGACGGATCACAGAACTTGTCCTGTGTGAAACACACACATAGATAAATTACCTCTATGGTGCTGTAAAGATGTATATCTTTGTACCATGTTAGCGTAGATAGAAAAATATTTAGACTTCTAACAACAGTATAAAATCAAGATTCACTCTTTATTTCATAAAAATCCTTATATACTAGTTATATACAGAAGTCTGTATTTAACTAGAAACTCCTTATACAATTACTGGGTCCTTAAAAGTTTCTCTCCTCTGCTAGAAAATAGCTTTACATTTACTGATGGATTCTAATACAGACATTTACTGGGTGCTTCTAATACAAACCTTTACATTTCATGTCAGGGCATTCTCTGCTAGAAAATAGCTTTACATCTACGGATGGAGTTAAAACTAACCTTTAATACACTAAAAACTCCACAGACTAATCAAAGGCACTGAATAAAAATCCAGCAGACCAGATTTCACAGCCTGAGCAAAGTTCAGCCACAGATTTCCAGCCTGAGCAAAGTCCAGCCAGGGGGCATGACGACCTGGATCAAGCTGACAGGGAGACGGATAAAATGATAGGGGGCGTGTCGACCTGTCAGATTTGAGTTTGATGAGTAATACAGTTCCTATACTACTCATGTTTATTGTACTTGTCTATATTTGCCCCTTTTCACATGTAAAGCGCCATGGAATAAATGGCGCTATAAAAATGTATAATAATAATAAAATGCGTCAAGAAGCTTAATTCATCAGAGGATATAAATGCTGCATGGCCTAGTCCACAACCTAACTGCTGCATCGATGCTCAAAGTAGTGATAGAATCCTAAGGTCTAAAGATATGGGCCCTACTGTTTCCTTTTAAAAACTGGCCCTTAATCAACATAATAACACAGCTGGGTGACAAATCCTCTCCCACCACATGCTAACCTCCATCTGAGATGCAATCCATATTCCCTAATATAAGCAAATCATATCAGTTTGTAGAATCAGAATTTGTTTGTTTACTTCAAGCAGATACACCAAAATGGCAGCCAGCCATCTGGCATTTTGTTGGATTACAGAGGATGGGAAGGAATTAAAAAATTGACACTCATCTCTCCTTGTCACTAGCTGTTCTGAAACTGGTCCTCCAGTTATCTCTCCTACCTTCTCTTTTCTTCTATTTCCATACTGATATAGAAGGGTCTACTCCACAATTAGGCCTCACCGACAATCCCAGCTTGATTTTGGATTAGAACAAAACTGCAACAGTGTTACCAAGTCATGTCAATTTTCAGCTCAGCCCTCCATTCACAAGGCCACACATTGCCAAAGATGTGGAATGTGAGCACATACAGTGTGATGTATATCAATGACATGCATTGCATCCCACATGACAACATGGTACCTAGTGAGTGCAGTACGGAGACGAAAATGGCATGAGGCTCAAAAAGAAGAGAAAAATAAGAAGTGATGATCGAAGGACCATCTAGACAGGAATGGGATAGCATTTCTAAAATATATTCAATACAAATTGAATGTTTCCTCTTGAATCAAGCAGATCTGCCCACATTTCAGGAGATTTCCTCAGATCAAAATAGTTGGTAAATTGCAGCCTATCAACACTCACTTGCTCAGATAAACCTCAAGTGAAGACAAAGCATACATATTACTAAAGATTACAATTATATTAATTGATATTATTATGTATACACAGTACAACCTACATACAGTGTGCAATCTAAAGCCCCCGTCTCACATAGCGATATCGCTAGCGAGATCGGTGCTGAGTCACTAGTTTTGTGACGCAGCAGCGAGCTCACCAGCGATATCGCTGTGTGTGACATTCAGCGACGATCAGCCCCCCTGCTGGGTATCGCTGATCGTCGCTGAAATGTCAGGACATATTTTTGATCGCTGATCATCGCCGTGCAGCGCCTGGAAACCCGATGTGTACCTTGGTTACCAGCTCCCTGCATCAGGGCGCTGGTATCCAAGGTACACTGCGGGTAACTAAGCGATGTTACCGCAGTGTCGCTTGTACTGATCGCTGCCTGAGCTGCCTGTTTGGCAGCTCAGCAGCGATAATGTAGCGATACACCAGCGATCCTGATCGTTGTCGGGATCGCTGGTGTATCGCTATGTGAGACCCAGCCTTAAGCCTGATGAGAGTATCAATTAATGCACTTCATATTGGGCTTGTGTTATATCCTAATACCCTAAGGTTCCACATGTTGTAAATTTCCAACCAATTGAATATTCACCTCTACTCCCTGCCAAGCAATATTAATAAATCACACAGTGTGGTAAAATCAAATGAAATATGTGCTGTTTAATGACATAAATTATGGTTGCTAACACAACTATTCATGTCAAGAATCTCTCCCAAGCGAATGTATAAACTACAGTTGCTCCAGCAGTAAACCACAGAAACATTGTTAATTAATATGAAATAATGTTACATGTCAACAAAAAACTGTGCAGTCAAATTACGCTAAAATATTTAAAATGTCAGAGAATGTTTCCATTCTACAGAGAATCACCATTAATTGCATACTTACAACATGTCAGCAGGGTACACTTATAATGTAATAAAAGCTGTTCGGAAATGCTACAGATCTTTAGTATAAATCAGTTGCCATCTATTCCCTACTGTTCCTGCTATTTCTTAACAATTTTATGCATTATTTAAATTGACAAATTTGTAGCATCATTCATAAAATAGAGACATTGTACCAAAATTAAATAAACTAAGAATGCCTAAAAGAGGACATGTTATTTGTATGTACCGCAATTTGTTTTACCAGTCTAATGCTGATTTACTAATGAATCTGGCAATGTTTATTTCGGTGCTTATCATCTTTGAGATATGGCCCTTACTTCCCTGTACACACTGTAAATCTGGACTATTTTGCCTAATGGGCAATGACCTTTAAAAGACTGCCAAAAATAGAATGAATTATGTGTAAGCCAGTGCGGCCACATCTGACGTCATTAACCCACTCTCTAAAGTCTGCAGCAGAAAGTGAAATGGCGCTCAGCATTTTTTTGTGACCCTTCTGAATCGAATCGCAAAGTGTTTGAATTCATGAGGACCTAAAGATTTGAGAAATTTTGACTCAGAATTGGTCCTTGGTGTAGTTGGCGCCTGTTCTACAGCATTTGAATTACAAGTACATTTTTTAGTTGCTAAAAAAGCAGAAAGAACAGAGCACAATAGTTTTTACAGAACTAAAATCAATCTGAAATTTTGAGTCAGATGGTGTGTTTGTATGTCAGAAGCGACTGTACTAAGGGTTTATCATTTCAAGTGCAAAAATTTTTTGTGAACGCTTGAACACA
Source organism: Oophaga sylvatica (assembly GCA_033576555.1). Taxonomy (NCBI): domain Eukaryota; kingdom Metazoa; phylum Chordata; class Amphibia; order Anura; family Dendrobatidae; genus Oophaga; species Oophaga sylvatica. Next base: position 510,586,820 of record JARQOD010000002.1, on the reverse strand, counting down.
GTTGTTTTTTAAAAAAATGCAAAAAAAATTCCCCAAAATCTAGAAAATTTAACTGTGGCTACCTCACAATCTGTGCATGACGCAATGCAAGCAGGTTTTTTTTTGCACATTTGTTTTACTAGTGACATTTTATATCCCTACATTATTTCTATGACCTGTTGCTTGCTAGGTTTTTGTAGATGTACCTTCTTAGCAGCAGGACATTAGGGAAATAAATAAGATGCCAAATGAACTGGTGTAGGAATGAGAATTTTGCATTTCTGGAGAACTGGACAAATTTCTTGGTTGGTCTAGAGGCTCTAAGATTGGGTTGGGCTTCACCTTAAAGAGAACTTGTCATCAGGATTTTGCTAAGTAAACTGTAGGCATTATAAGGGTGACACTATTAACCTGATTAAAATGACACTGGGTTGAAGAAATCTGTCTTGTGGTTCTTGTTTAATCTGTGTTTCAAGTTTTGAGTTAATTATATGCCTGTGCTTTGCGGTGGGCCTGTGGACAGGTCTTTTTTGTTGCACTGGCTCATCTTCATCATTCTGGGCTTAAATGACAGGTCACTGAACCTTCAGTTAACTGCCTCCTACTTTAAATACAGCGCCCGTGAAGTTAATGTTATGGTCTCCAAAATAATGCTATGTGCATGTCACAAGGATGTCAAATCCCCTGGAAGACCTAGAGTTAGACGGTCACATCATATAATGAATCCACGGTCTTCTTTAGAGATCGTGTGATTTGTGTCCCATGTTAAATGGATTTAGTATCTTCTGGTGTTGAAGAGGTTAACGACCCTTTCTATGGTGGTCAGAAACATGCAGCTCCATTTCTGCTGCTTCTGATCTGGTCATTTCCTCTTCCTATATAAACTTTTCAGACCTTCTTGTCCCTGCCAGTGAAAGATTCATCTTCCTGTGCTGTGTGCTAAAGCTAAGAGATTGGAATAGAGTTGTTGTGTTCTGTGGTTTACTGTATTACGTGTGTGTTTATCTTCTGGTCCTCAATCCCATTTAAATTTTCCCTCCCTTTCCCTATCCTCCTCCCGACTGTTGGTGAGTGTTTTATATGATAGAGGTTTTCTGCTATCCTGTTTTGTCTTTGTGTCTTGTTTACATTACATTTCTGTCCCATGACTCATGGGGTGAGGGAGGGAACAGATCAGGGTTTAACAGGAGCATAGAAAGGTCAGAGACTCGTGCCTCTCTATCTTCAAAAGTACCCCCAAGTCAGGGATAGTTATTGTTCCAATTCCAGGGACAGTTTGAGGCTCCCCTTCTTTATCAAAGACTGTGACATAGTGACGTTTTCACCAGCCCATATTTTGTATCTTGGCATGAATCCTGTTGCAGTCCTTGCCAAACAATTGCAGGGTCTGTCACTTTGAGAGTCTTGCTAAGGGACATCCTCTTTGCCCGTAGCATCGGAGCTCTTCTTTGTTAAAAAGAAAGATGGGGGCCTGAATCCCTGTTTAGATTTTTATGAGTTAAATTGGATTACTATCTGGGACCCTTACCCCCACTCATTCCGTACTTATTTAATCAGATTGTTGGAGCAAATGGTTCTCTAAACTGGACCTCAGGGAAACCTATAATCTGATTAGCATCAAGGAAGAGGATGAGTGGAAGATGACCTTTAACACTCCGGAAAGGAATTATGAAAACCTTGTCATGCCTTTTGGTTTGACTAATACTCCCGCCATTTTCCAACATTTTGTTAACAACATTTTTCATCATCTTGTGGGTAGATTTGTGGTGGTGTATCCTGAAAATATTGTAATATACTCACCTGATCTCAAGTCACATCAGGTACAAGTCTGGCAGGTGTTACAGGTTTTGTAGAATAATAAACTGTAAATCAAATTGGAATAACATGTATTCGCCTTACAAGAAGTTTAGTTCCTGAGTTTCCCTGTTTTCTGGCGGCAGGTTTCCGAATGGACCCTGATGGAATGGGATCTGCCAGAAAATCTGAAATCATTCCAATGCTTTTTGGGGTTTGCTAACTACTATCGTTAGTTCATCAATGACTTTGTGTTGATTGTCAAACCCCTCACTGACATGATAAAGAAAGGCACAGACTTCTTGAGGTGGTCCAACTGAGCCCATCAGGCATTTTCTTTTTTGAAAAAATGCTTTTCCACTGCTCCTGTACTTATTCAACCCAATGTTTCCCAACCATTTATTCTTGAGGTTGATGCATCTGAGGTGGGGGTCGGGCCCGTGTTATCTCATGGGT
>JARQOD010000002.1:510525777-510584491 GCA_033576555.1 Oophaga sylvatica | reverse complement strand
AGCCCCCCTGCCGGGTATCGCTGATCGACGCTGAAAGGCCAGGACATTTTTTTGATCGCTGGTCTCCCGCTGACAGGCACGCATCGCTGCGTGTGACAGGCGGGAGACCAGCGATCCGCTGATAACCAAGGTACACAGCGGGTTTCCAGGCGCGGGGCTGTGCCTAGAAACCCGCTGTGTACCTTGGATACCAGCTTCCTGCATCAGGGCGCTTGTATCCAAGGTACACTGCGGGTAACTAAGCGATGTTACCCGCAGTGTCGCTTGTACTGATCGCTGCCTGAGCTGCCTGTTTGGCAGCTCAGCAGCGATAATGTAGCGATACACCAGCGATCCTGATCGTTGTCGGGATCGCTGGTGTATCGCTATGTGAGACCCAGCCTTAAGCCCTATATCTAAACCTGTTTGTATTCTTGCCTGTAGCCTTCCCTGCTCTGCTTTTGCTCCACACCCTGTGGCTCCACTCTGCTCTCGCTCTGCACCCTGTGGCTCGCTCTCTCGCTTGGCTGCTCTCTCTCTCGCACCCTTCGGCTCCGCTCTGCTCTCTCTCCACAACCTGCGCTCCCGCTCTGCTCTTGCTCCACACCCTGGCCTGCTCTGCTCTGCTCTTGCTCTGAACCCTGCGGCTCTTTATCCCTCTAGTCTGAACAGGTTCTTACCTGTTCCCATAATCCACTCGTACCTGTCCATGTTCCTGTCCTTCCCAAATCAGTTTCTGTTTCCCCAGTCTGATCCATGCCAGCTGTGCCTGCCAGAGTGCCAGCCGTGCCCACCTGCCTGCCAGAGTACCAGCTGTGCCCGCCTGCCTGCCAGAGTGCCAGCCATGCCCGGCTGCTTGCCAGAGTGCCAGCCATGCCCGCCTGCCTGCCAGAGTGCCAGCCGAGCCCGCCTGCCTGCCAGAGTGCCAGCCATGCCCGCCTGCCTGCTAGAGTGCCAACTGTGCCCGCCTGCCTGTCAGAATGCCAGCTGTGCCAGCCAGTCGTGCCCATATGTACTTGCCCGCACCTATGATTAGTGTTCTGTCCTCCAGTGGGATCAGCTGCTACTGCCAGACACAGCCCTGGAGTGCAAAGGAAACTGCGGAAGCAGCAAAAACGTGTACTAGTCCAAGAAAATATGTATAAATAACAAGTTTATTAATAGAAATGTAAAAGAGTTTATCACACAAATATACAGGAGAACAGAATAATAAGAGGCATATATTATGTAAGAAAACAATGGGAACACTGTATTGATAACAAAAAAGGCGTCCTGTTAGCCTGGAAAAATCCCCCCCTCCACTGAACCAAATTGAGCCAAAAATCAGTGGTGTAAGTGTCTGCTACTGCCAATAAGTTTGTGTTAATACAATAGCCCTGCCAGAGTGCTTGTATGAAATATCACTTTTCACACAGCTAGTATAATCTAATGTATGCTAAGGCAGGGTTAATGTAAAACACATAAGTATAGTTATTTATTTACCCAAAGTGGTTGGCAGATGCTGACTCCAACGGAACAGTAAGGACGGGATCCAGGAGAGCAGGCTCGCCCTCCCCAACGCGCGTTTCGGCCTTAGCCTTATCCCTGGAGTGGTACCTGGCAGCTACCTGCCACACAAGCCTGACGTCACCACTAGAGGCTCCAGTGAACATCAAGGTACTGCTTAGTCATGCCCCTCCAGGGTAGTCTGGTTTGTGTCTCAGTGGGGCCACAACCCTCGCTCGTGCCATCCCATCTGAGTGCGAGCATTGAATTGCTCAGGCCATGGTCCCCGCTGAGTTCTATGGTCCTTCACACTCGGAGTAAGATGAACTTTTTTCTGCCAGTATGAGCAACCGAATAATTTTTTTACCCGATCTGAATCTCTGACTTTCGCTTCAACCGCCCGAATCACATCTGTAGATGTATTTAATCAACTTGCGACTTGCGCCCCCAGTGTTAAATCTGTCCCAGCGGCTCTGCCAAGGTACGATGGGAATCCAAAGCACTGCCGTGCGTTCCTGTAGCAATGCTTGCAGCAATACGAATGGTATACTCCCTATTTCCTTTCTGATCTGGTCAAAGTGGGATTCCTAATGTCCTACTTAACAGGAGATGCCTTGGAATGGCTGAACCCCCCCCTCTGGGAAGCAGGGGATCCTATTACCTCAGACATACAGGCCTTCTTGGTGGCCTTCCGTAAAGTCTTCGATGTGCCCAGTTTCGCTTTTGCTGCAAAGTCTTCCCTCCCAAACTTCCAGAAATGGACAAGACAGGTGATGCCTGTGAAAAAAAACGTCACATCTGTCCACGACTGTCCAAAAACCATCTGTTCTGTTCTGTAAAAGCAGCTACCCGAGCAAAACCCAAGAAGGCTGACAAAAGTGGGCTGGTGGAGCAGCAGCCTGAATCCAGTCGTGTGAAGGGATTGCGGTATCACTGTGGTTGTTTGGAACATCCTGACGGCCTCTGTCCTGAAAAGCTTAAACTCCAAAACCTTGGGCCAGTAGGAGAGGCTGCCCTTGGTGAGAGTATTTCCTCTCCACCAAAGTCTATGACTGTTTCTATCCCTGTGGGAGCTTTGGTTCAGCAGGTGTATTAAAGCTGCAAGCCATGCAGAGTCAGTATGTGATCCCTGTTCAAAAGCTCCAGAATCCGGTGAAGGTGTTGTCTGGTGATGGATTATTATTATTATTATTATTATTATAGATTTTTATAGCGCCATTTATTCCATGGCGCTTTACATGTGAAGAGGGGCAAATATAGACAAGTACAGTAAACATGAGCAATACAAGGCACACACAAGTACAGAAGGAGAGAGGACCCTGCCCGCGAGGGCTCACAATCTACAGGGATGGGTGAGGATACACTAGGAGAGGGAAGAGCTGATCGTGTGGTGGTTCAGTAGACTGATGATCACTGCAGGTTGTAGGCTTGTCGGAAGAGGTGGGTCTTCAGGTTCTTTTGAAGGTTTCCATGGTAGGCGCGAGTCTGATGTGTTGGGGTAGAGAGTTCCAGAGTATGGGAGAGGCTCGGGAGAAGCTTTGTATGCGGTTGTGGGAAGAAGAGATAAGAGGGGAGTAGAGGAGGAGATCTTGAGAGGATCGAAGGTTGCGTGTGGGTATGTACCGGGAGACCATGTCACAGATGTATGGAGGAGACAGATTGTGGATGGCTTTGTAGGTCATGGTTAGGGTTTTGAACTGGAGCCTCTGAACGATAGGAAGCCAATGAAGGGCTTGGCAGAGAGGAGAGGCTGGGGAATAGCGGGGAGACAAGTGTATTAGTCGTGCAGCAGAGTGCAGGATGGATTGAAGTGGTGCCAGAGTGCTAGAGGGAAGGCCAGAGAGTAGGAGGTTGCAGGAGGAGGTTGGATGAGCCCTATTCAAGAGCAGTCCAGTCTTGCTGGAACAACTACAGCTCCAAGTCAGAGCATTAAACGTGAAGAAATTCATCTTCCACATGCTATCTGGTATGTCCATAGGTCATTCTGAGACAAGAACTCTACTTCTCGTTCTGTTCTGGAGACCCAGCAGAGTGCTTCTTTTGGAACAAACAAGTCCTGAGAGGTGTTTTGTTCCCATACGTCAAGTTCAGTCAGCAGTGTCGTCATCTTATTCACCTGGTCTGCTAGTCATCGAGTCATGGTGTGCTGATGTCACCAAAGAAAGGGAAGCGGTGGCGTTTTCTCCACACACACCAAACTATTGTAAAAAAAAAAGATCAATTCCCAGGGACATCCCTGCCTCTAGGATGTCTTTCTCTGGATAACAGGCAGAAGATGGATTCTGTGAAGGTGCCTTCAGTTTCCATGTGGCTGGTTGATGAGGTTATCAAAACGGAAGTTTTCACGTCCCTGCTTTCCACTAACAAGGGGGAAGATATTCAGATTGTTGTATCTTCCATGGTGGAAGCTGACTTCGTCGGTCAGAGAGATACTTGGCATTCTTGGATTACTGACATCACGCCTGCCTCTTTCTACCCTTAGGATGTTTTGATGGCCTGGTCAGTATGTGGTCCTGAGGTGAGTTTGGCTATACTCCTTCTGCAGATTATCCTGGCAGGCTTGAAGAAGAGGGGGTGTAAATGGGGGGTACTATAACATCCCTGCCGGCATCACTGCATGGCTTCCCATCAGGCTGATAATAATAATAAATAATAATAATCTTTATTTATATAGCGCCATCATATTCCGCAGCGCTTTACAGTTTAACAGTTTCAAAACACAAGTCATAAGTAACAACGTTAACAATACAGTAATTAAAGCAAAATAAGACGGCCCTGCTCGTGAGAGCTTACAATCTACAATGAGGTGGGGGAGATACAAAATACAGGTGTGTATATACAATGGTGCATTTACAATGATGGTCCAGCCATCTTAAGGGAGTGAGGGATGGATGGAGATAGTGAATGGGCTACACACACACACACACACACACTTACACATAGAATGACTTTGATTAGTGAATGTGATAGGCCGCTCTGAACAGATGTGTTTTGAGGGAGCACCTGAAACCATGCAAATTATGGATAGTCCTAATTTCTTGGGGTAGAGCATTCCAGAGGATTGGCGCAGCGCGGGAGAAGTCTTGGAGTCGGGAGTGGGAGGTACGGATTAGTGCAGAGGTTAGTCGAAAGTCGTTTGCAGAGCGCAGCAGTCGGTTAGGCCGATAGATAGAAATGAGGGAGGAGATGTAGGGGGGTGCTGCAGTGTGGAGAGCTTTGTGGGTGAGAACAAGTACTTTGAATTGGATCCTATAATGAATGGGCAGCCAGTGTAAGGACTGGCGAAGAGCGGACGCGTCCGAGTACCGATTAGCCAGATGGATAACCCTGGCTGCTGCATTAAGGATGGACTGGAGAGGGGATAGTCGAGTAATGGGGAGGCTAAGTAATAGAGCGTTACAGTAGTCCAGGCGGGAGTGGATCAATGCTACAGTGAGGGTTTTTGTTGTTTCCATGGTGAGAAAAGGGCGGATTCTAGAGATGTTCTTTAGGTGTAGGCGGCAAGAGCGGGCAAGAGATTGTATATGGGAGGTGAAGGAGAGATTGGTATCAAACATAACACCCAGACAGCGAGCCTGCTGCCGGGGTGTTATTATGGTGCCGCCCACTGAGAGGGAAATGTCAGATTTAGGGAGGTTAGTAGACGGCGGGAGCAGAAGAAGTTCAGTTTTGGAGAGGTTGAGTTTCAGATAGAGAGCAGACATGATGTTGGAGACTGCGGACAGACAGTCGGTGGCGTTCTGTAGTACAGCGGGGGTAAGGTCGGGGGATGACGTGTATAATTGTGTGTCATCAGCATAAAGATGGTACTGAAAGCCAAATCTGCTGATGGTCTGTCCAATTGGGGCGGTGTAGAGAGAGAAGAGAAGGGGGCCAAGGACTGAGCCCTGGGGTACACCAACAGTGAGAGGGAGAGGAGATGAAGTGGAGCCAGAGAACGATACACTGAAGGAGCGGTCAGAAAGATAGGAGGAGAACCAGGAGAGAACAGTGTCCTTAATACCTAGAGAGTGGAGCCTGGACAGTAGGAGACGGTGGTCAACCGTGTCGAAAGCTGCAGAAAGGTCGAGTAGAATGAGCAGAGAGTGGTCGCCGTTACGTTTTGCTGTCAGAAGGTCATTGGTCACTTTGATGAGTGCAGTTTCAGTCGAATGTAGGGGTCGGAAGCCGGACTGTGAAGGGTCTAGGAGGGAGTGAGTGGAGAGGTAACGGGTGAGGCGGGAGTAGACTAGGCGCTCCAAAAGTTTGGAGATGAAGGGGAGATTGGAGACCGGTCTGTAGTTGTTTGTGCAGGAAGGGTCAAGAGTGGGTTTCTTTAGTAGTGGAGTAATGATGGAGTGTTTGAAGGAGGATGGGAAAATGCCAGAGGAGAGTGAGAGATTGAAGATTGTAGTTAGGTGAGTTGTGACAACAGGAGAAAGAGACTGGAGGAGATGTGAGGGGATGGGGTCGGTAGTGCATGTAGTCGGACGAGAGGAAGAGAGGAGTCTGGAGACTTCTTCTTCTGTGATGGGATCAAATGTGGAAATTGAGCCAGGGGAAATGCAGGGTGGGATGGGAGTCACAGCACTTGGTGGTTGAGAGCAGATTTCCTGACGGATAGTATCTATTTTTTCTATAAAGTGGGAGGCCAGGTCATCAGCACAAATGTCTGTGATAGGGGCTTGTGCTTTTGGCCTGAGGAGGGAGTGAAAAGTGTCAAAAAGTTTCTTGGGGTTGTTGGCTAGTGAGGAGATCAGTGTGGTGAAGTAGGTCTGTTTGGCGAGGTGAAGGGCAGCATTATAAGTTCTTAACATGAATTTAAAGTGGATGAAGTCTTCTGGTGTGCGGGTTTTTTTCCATAGGCGTTCAGCACTCCTAGAGCATCGCTGGAGAAAGTGAGTTTGCGATGTGAGCCAGGGCTGTTTTACTGTGTGTTTGGAAGTTCTGAGGGTGAGCGGTGCTACTTGGTCAAGGGTGCTTCTAAGAGTGTCATTGTAGTGCTGAACAGCCAGATTAGGACAAGAAAAAGAGGAGATTGGGGACAGCGAAGAGTGTAGGGAGTCTGAAAGTGTCTGAGGGTTAATGGCTTGCAGATTTCTGAATGTGCGGTAGGTAGGAGTTCGCTGGGGTGGTGGAGGATTTGTGAGCGTGACGGAGAGAATGTTGTGGTCAGAGAGTGGAAGCGGTGAGTTATTTAGGTGGGAAATTGAACAGAGGCGGACAAAGACCAGGTCAAGGGTGTTGCCATCCTTGTGTGTCTCAGAGGTTGAAAGCTGTGAGAGGCCTAGAGAAGTGGTTAGTGATAGAAGCTGAGATGCAGATGTGGAAGTAGGACTGTTAATGGGGATGTTGAAGTCTCCAAGGATAAGGGTTGGTAGTTCTGAGGACATGAAGTGCGGCAGCCAGGCTGAGAAGTGGTCAAGGAACTGGGTGGATGAGCCTGGGGGCCGATATATGACCGCTATTCTGAGGGAGAGGGGATGGAAGAGCCTGATGGTGTGGACCTCAAAAGAAGGGAATGAGAGTGATGGAATTGGGGGGATGACCTGGAAAGTGCATTGTGGGGACAGGAGTATGCCAACTCCACCACCATGTCTGTTTGTGGGTCTCGGGGAATGGGAGAACTGTAAGCCACCATAGGAAATGGCAGCAGGGGAGACCGTGTCAGAATCCTGAATCCAGGTTTCAGTGAGGGCCAACAGATGAAGAGAGTTGTTCAGAAAGTAGTTGTGCAGGAAAGATAGTTTATTGCATGCAGACCTTGGATTCCAGAGGGCACAGTTGAAAGAAGGAGATGAGGGAGTGCAAGTAATATTAACAAGATTATTATGGTTTCGAAATGAGGTAGGGTAGGGATTGAGGTTGGGGGATGGACCAGGGTTGGGGGAGATGTCCCCTGAAATCAGTAGGAGTAGGAAGATAAAGAGCAGGTAGTTGTTGGATTTATAAATAGTTTTTTCTGAGATATGTTTGGGCAAGATGGGCTGAGTTTTCTTAGGAAGGTGAGGAGTGCATGGGAACTGTACATGGGAGAGGGAAGTATGGAGGGGCTGATGTATATGAGTCGTGATGGAGGGGGGATGGGGCAGTGAATGTGGATGGCAAGGGAACACAGGAGGATAGAGATAGAGAACATAATTTAAAAGAAAGCAAAGTGTGGGTTACCTGATTCCTGCCCTGATTAACTGCCATGGATAACTGCCTTTTACTCGATGCTTGTCTTTCGTGATGCTTTGCTTTCTGTGATGCGTGCGCCCCCCTTACTGCGTGCGCCCCTTAGACTACTCCTAAATATATAGTCCACACTACAGGGTCAGGAAAGTGGGATTGTGGGGGCTGTTTTGGGATAATTTGCCAGCTGGGGCTAGCACACCAGGGGGTGGTTAGATCATCAAAGGCTACCTGGCAACATCTATATGCTTTAGCACCTTCCACCTGATAGCATCTAGAGAGACCCCAGTCACCGGGATATAAAGCAGTAAGTATTTTAAACACAGTGCAAAAATGAATTATTCCAAAGCCTTAAGGTACTGCCACACTAAACAATCCCGCTAGCGATCACAATAACGACGCATACTAATGCGATCGCTAGCGGGATTGTTTCTATATCGCTAAATGCGGCCACATTTAGCGATATAGTTAACGACGCTATCGCCGTTAGCGATCTTCTTAACGACTTTAGCTGTAAAAAGTACCGCTAAATCGCTAAGAAAAGGTGCCACACAGCGATTAGATACTTACCCAGCGGGAGCGCCGACGAGAAAATAGGGTCCGGAACGATTCCAGCGACGAGCGAGATCACAGCAGGAAGCTCGTCGCTGGAAGCTGCCGCACTGAACAACATCGCTAACAGGATCGCTAAATAGTGACGTTTTTTAGCGATCCCGTTAGCGATATTGTTTAGTGTGGCATACCCTTTATTAACAGGCACATTAAACTATGTTGCAAGATGGTAAAGCAGTGCTTGGCAGCAAGTAGAGGTATGGAGTGCACACCATTAATATATAGTGCAGCATTCAACACAGATAGCAGAGGTGGGGATTCTATTCAGCTGTTTGCTTCCACTGAATGCAGTTCATACCATTAATATATAGTGCAGCATTCAACACAGATAGCAGAGGTGGGGATTCTATTCAGCTGTTTGCTTCCACTGAATGCAGTTCATACCATTAATATATAGTGCAGCATTCAACACAGATAGCAGAGGTGGGGATTCTATTCAGCTGTTTGCTTCCACTGAATGCAGTTCATACCATTAATATATAGTGCAGCATTCAACACAGATAGCAGAGGTGGGGATTCTATTCAGCTGTTTGCTTCCACTGAATGCAATTCATACCATTAATATATAGTGCAGCATTCAACACAGATAGCAGAGGTGGGGATTCTATTCAGCTGTTTGCTTCCACTGAATGCAGTTCATACCATTAATATATAGTGCAGCATTCAACACAGATAGCAGAGGTGGGGATTCTATTCAGCTGTTTGCTTCCACTGAATGCAGTTCATACCATTAATATATAGTGCAGCATTCAACACAGATAGCAGAAGTGGGGATTCTATTCAGCTGTTTGCTTCCACTGAATGCAGTTCATACCATACAGCCAACTTACTCACCACTCATGCTGTGAGTTCTGCCCTCTGCCTGCTCCATGATGTGAACCTCATGTCCTCTGCTTGCTGTGTGCATACTTCCTGGCTGTATGCTTAGGACAGATGCCTGAGCAACAAACTCTCTCAGTCTACTTTCTGCTACTAATTTTCCAGGTCCTGTTCTGTCTTGTCTCTGACACCATGGGGGCTGCATACCCAGGCCCGTACCTGTATTCTTTGTGTCTCGTGTCTGCTACCCTGGGGGCTGCATACCCAGGCCAGAATCATTTGTCCTGAACTTGTTCCCGTGTCTGTCCTTGTCTGAACTAAGTCCTATATCTAAACCTGTTTGTATTCTTGTCTGTAGTTTTCTCTGCTCTGCTCTCACTCCACGCCCTGCAGCTCCACTCTGCTCTCGCTCTGCACCCTGCGGCTTCACTCTGCTCTCGCTCTGCACCCTGCAGCTCCCCTCTGCTCTCACTCTGCACCCTGCAGTTCCGCTCTGCTCTCTCTCTGCACCCTGCGGCTCCGCTTTGCTCTCTCTCCACACCCTGCAGCTCTGCTCTGCTCTTGCTCCGCACCCTGTGGCTCTTTATCCTTCTAGTCTGAACAGATTCCTACCTGTTCCCATATTCCACTCGTACCTGTGCGTGTTCCTGTCCTTCCTGAATCAGTTTCTATTTCACCAGTCTGATCCGTGCCAGCCATGCCTGCCAGAGTGCCAGCCATGCCCACCTGCTTGCCAGAGTGCCAGCCATGCCTGCTTGACTGACATAGTGCCAGCTGTGCCCACCTGCCTGCCAGAGTGCCAGCCATGCCTGCCTGCCAGAGTGCCAGCCGTGCCCACCTGCCTGCCAGAGTGCCAGTCATGTCCATCTGTACTTGCCCGCACCTGTGATTGGTGTTCTGTCCTCCAGTGGGATCAATTGCTACTGCCAGACACAGCCCTGGAGTGGTACCTAGCAGCTACCTGCCGCACAAGCCTGACCTCACTACTAGAGGCTCCAGTGAACACCAAGGTAGCTGCGTAGTCACACCCCTTCAGGGTAGCCTGGTTTGTGGCACAGTGGGGCCACATCCCTCACTCGCGCCATCCTGTCTGGGCGTCAGCATTACAGTCTCAACTCCCAAGAGTCTGGATCACTTAATCCTCACCCTGATCCTCCATCCTTCCACCATGATGAGTCCCAGGAGAGCAGTGATCCCACACTAGGACATTCAAAGGAGCGCTCTACAAAATCAATTCTTGTTTGTGGCTTCTCACCCTGCATGTTCCAAGAGAGACAGGAGGACATGCTGTTTAGTGATGCACAAAACTTAGAACAGCCACATTCACAAGAAGATGACGGTAGGGAACGGAAAATGTTGTATAAGGAGGTGGATGATGATGAGACCCAGTTGCAGATAACTCAGGTTGTTGTTAAGTCACCAAGTCAGGAGAACCAGGGTGCGGCTCTGGAAGACAAGGTGGTGGATGATGAAGTCACTTACTCAATCTGGGAAGCTGGCATGCATAGGAAGGGCAGCAACGGTAAGAGGGAGGGATGGCAGCTCCCAAACGGCAGGAAGAGACAGTGGGGTAACCAGAGAGTGAATGCGGGCAACTGTTCTGCAGAACACAGACATTCCTGAATTTCTCTATCAAAAGACTTAGGTGTTCCTCAATCTGGGACTCTTTTGAAGAGAGTTCTGAGACCCAAAAAAAAGGGCATTCGCAACCTGTACGATACCATGATCAGCAGGGGGCTGATCACTAAGAGCCTAACCACCGCTAGTATGATCTGGCACATGTCATTAAGCACACAACTTGGTAGGCCAAACGCCTGGGTCCACAATTGGTGCTAGCGGGTAACACTATTGCCTCTTCCCCTGTGACAATCAATGTCCAGGACACTGGCTCAGATGCCTCCTGCCTTGCACCTGTCCTTCCAGATTCTGTGGCACCATCATCAGGCACTTCCAAATCCTTATCACAGAACAGCATTCAGCTGTCCTTAGCCCAGGCCTTGGAAGTAAAAAGAAAGTTGACAGCCACTGTTGTGAATGGGTTTGAGATGAGTTCTGAGCAGAGGCTCCCTCTGGTGGTTACAAGCGGTGCTAGTGAAGATTGTGAGGACTGGGAATCAGGTGTTACTGACTGGTCTTATATAAGGGAGTCATTTTCCCATCAGGGTTGCCGGTGATCAATTGTTCTGGTCTGAATCCTTCATTCCAGTTTCCCTTGTGGCCTGCTGTGTCGTGTCTGCATCTCCTGCTTACAGATAAGACTTTTGCTTCTTTTGTGTTTTTGCTATATTTTTGCATTTTGTCCTGCACTTCTTTGGGGGCCTTCAGGGTCCCCTCCGGGGGCTTCTGCCCTCTCAGTTTAGTTCAGCCACTGAGTTTTGTTCTTTTGCTTTTTTCAGTTTTTTCAGTGGCTGCTGTTTTGATTTTGTTACACCAGAGAACTAATTTAGGTGGTAGAGGTCGTGTGATCTCAGGTGATTTTGAAATTAGTAGAGTTGGTGCTTTTCAGGGTTTTCTGGGATTGCAGTAAGTACCCTTCTTATCCTTTTCTATTTAGATAGTTTGGGCCCCAGCGTTTGCTCATACTATTTTCTTTCTGTGTCTGTATTTCCTCTTGTCTAACCGCCATTACATGTTTGGGGGCTTTCTATTATCTTTGGGGTTCTGCTCCGGGGCAGATAGCTTTCCTATTTCTATCTTTAGGTGTAGTTAGTTTCTCAGGCTGTGACGAGGCGTCTAGGACCAACGTAGGAACGCTCCACGGCTGCCTCTAGTTGTGGTGGTTAGTTAGGGTACTGCAATCTCATAGATTCCAACTGCTCTGGTGTATTGCCTTTTTGCCTGCTCTGCTCAGCTACCGAAACATAACAGTATCACCGGCCTAAACTGAAAATTATATTGTACTCACAGAAGGGAAAAATATTGTGAAAGAAAAAAGTTGTCAGAGTTGTCAGAGATTTTTTTTTTCTGTTTGTTGCATTTTTTTTTTCCCTTGTATCTCTGGGTGCTGAGGAGGATTTATTTTTTTTCCCCTCAATGGAGTTTGCACAGTTGTCTGGCCGTGTGGATCAGCTTGCCACTGAAGTTCGGAGTATTGCAACCTATCTTGCTAGGTTGCCTGTTGTGGAACCTAGGATTCCCATGCCAGATTTGTTTTTAGGGGATCGAGCTAAGTTTCTGAATTTCAAAAATAACTGTAAATTGTTTTTTGCCTTAAAATCTAAGTCCTCAGGGAACGCAGCGCAGCAGGTTCAAATTGTCATCTCTCTCCTGCGCGGCGACCCTCAGGATTGGGCTTTTTCCCTGACACCTGGGGATCCTGTTTTGAGTGATGTTGATGCGTTTTTTCATGCTTTGGGGTTATTGTACGATGAGCCTAATGTCACTGATCAGGCTGAAAAAACTTTGTTGGCATTAAGTCAGGGGCTTGAGGACGCTGAGTTATACTGTCAGAGATTCCGTAGGTGGGCAGTCCTGACCAAATGGAATGACGACGCTTTGGCGGCCCTTTTCCGGAAGGGTCTGTCAGATAATGTAAAGGATGTTATGGTGGGATTCCCTGTCCCCTCTGGTCTCAATGATTCTATGTCATTAGCGATTCAAATTGACAGACGTTTGCGTGAGCGGAGAAGTATGCGTGGAATGGTGTTGCCTTGTGAACCCATGCAGTGTGATAGAGTGGTGTCTGGGGCACAGCGTCATGAGTTTCGAAAGCGCAATGGGTTATCTTTCTACTGTGGTGATGCCTCTCATGCTATTTCAGTCTGCCCTAAGCGGGGAAGACGTTTTGCACGCTCAGTTGTCTTGGGTAGTGTTCAGACTAAGTTTTTATTAACTGTCACTCTGATATGCTCTCTGTCCTCATTTTCTGCTCAAGCTTTCGTTGATTCTGGAGCAGCTATTAACCTGATGGATTATGATTTTGCTAAACGTTGTGGGTTTCCTTTGATACCCCTACAGAAGTCTATTCCCCTACTGGGGATCGATTCTACCCCTTTGGCTGAGAATAAACCCCAGTTTTCTACTCAGGTGATAATGAGGGTTGAACCTGATCACCAGGAGTGCTGAAAATTTTTGGTTCTATATAATCTGCATGACATTATCGTGCTGGGTTTCCCTTGGTTACAGTCTCATAATCCTGTTTTGGATTGGAAATCTGTGTCTGTAACCAGTTGGGGCTGCCAATGTGTTAATACCAACACTCCTGTTTTTTCTGCCTCCCCCAGGCTCAGGATGTTCCTGACTTTTTGTTTGATTTTTCTGATGTGTTTAGCGAAAGTAAATCTGCATCCTTGCCTCCCCATAGGAGCTATGACTGCGCTATTGAATTAGTGCCGGGTAGTAAATTCCCTAAAGGTCGCCTTTTTAACTTGTCTGTACCTGAACATGACGCTATGCGGTCTTATATCAAGGAATCATTGGAGAAGGGTCATATCAGACCATCCTCTTCACCCTTAGGTGCCGGTTTTTTCTTTGTGGCCAAAAAAGATGGTTCATTAAGGCCGTGTATTGATTATCGTCTCTTGAACAATATTACTGTGAAATATCAATACCCGTTACCCTTGATTTCTGACCTGTTTTCCAGGGTGAAAAATGCTACTTGGTTTACCAAGCTTGACCTCAGGGGGGCGTATAACCTTATTCGCATTAAGCACGGGGATGAATGGAAGACGGCATTCAATACCCCTGAAGGGCATTTTGAGTACCTAGTGATGCCCTTTGGGCTCACTAATGCTCCTTCCGTCTTCCAGTCCTTCATGAATGACATTTTCAGGGATTTTGTGGATAAATTTCTGATTGTTTATTTGGATGATATCTTGATTTTTTCTAATGACTGGGACTCTCATGTGAAACATGTTCGAACTGTATTCCAGATTTTGAGAGAGAATGCTCTGTATGTGAAGGGATCAAAGTGTCTTTTTGGCGTACAGAGGATCTCATTTCTGGGATTCATTTTGTCCCCATCTGTTATTGAAATGGACCCGGTCAAGGTTCAGGCCATCTGTGATTTTTATCGTAAATTTATTGGTAATTTCTCGGTTATTGTTAAACCATTAACTGATTGACCAGAAAGGGTTCTGATGTGGTGAATTGGCCTCCTGAGGCAGTCTCTGCATTTCAGGAACTTAAGCAGAGATTCACTTCTGCTCCTGTTCTACGGCAGCCTGATGTTTCTCTGCCATTTCAGGTGGAGGTTGATGCCTCTGAAATTGGGGCAGGTGCCGTTTTGTCCCAAAAAGATCCAGAGACCTCTAAAAGTAACCCTTGTGCCTTTTTCTCTCGAAAATTTTCTCCTACTGAACGTAATTATGACGTGGGTAATCGGGAGTTATTGGCCATGAAGTGGGCTTTTGAAGAGTGGAGACATTGGCTGGAGGGAGCCAAACATCAGGTGGTGGTCGTTACGGACCATAAGAATCTGGTCTATCTGGAATCTGCCAAGCGACTCAATCCTAGACAGGCCAGGTGGGCCTTGTTTTTCACACGTTTTAATTTTGTGGTTTCCTTTCTTCCTGGCACTAAGAATGTTAAGGCGGATGCCCTCTCGAGGAGTTTCCTTGCGGACTCTCCTGAGTTATCCGATCCTTCTGTTATTTTGAAAGAGGGTGTAGTTCTTTCCGCCATCTCGCCCAATTTGAGACTTGCTCTGGAGGGGTGTCAGGAGGATAGGCCCGAGCGCTGTCCTGTTGGAAAATTGTTTGTCCCGGACCAATGGAAAAGAGTGTGATGTCTGAGATTCATTGTTCCGCATTGGCTGGGCATCCCGGAATTTTTGGTACCAGAGACTTGGTTAGTCGGTCCTTTTGGTGGCCTACCTTGTCTCGTGATGTCAGGGAATTTGTGCAGTCCTGCGGGACTTGCTCTCGCTCCAAGCCTTGCTCTCGCTCTAGTGGTTTGTTGATGCCATTGCCTGTGCCCAAGAGACCATGGACCCATATCTCTATGGATTTCATTTCCGATCTTCCTGTTTCTCAGAGAATGACCACCATCTGGGTAATTTGTGATAGGTTTTCCAAAATGATACATCTTGTGCCATTACCTAAGTTGCCTTCCTCCTCTAAATTGGTGCCGTTGTTCCTTCAGCACGTGGTTCGATTACACGGCATTCCTGAGAACATTGTGTCTGACAGAGGAGTCCAGTTTGTTTCCAGATTTTGGAGGACTTTTTGTTCTAAACTGGGTGTTCAATTGTCTTTCTCCTCGGCATTTCATCCTCAGACCAATGGTCAAACTGAGAGAACAAACCAGACATTGGAGACTTATCTAAGATGCTTTGTGTCTGCTGATCAGGATGACTGGGTCTCTTTTTTGCCTTTGGCTGAGTTTGCTCCTAATAATAGGGCTAGCTCTGCCACTTTGATGTCTCCGTTTTTCTGTAATTCTGGGTTTCACCCTCGATTTTCTTCAGGACAGACGGAGGCTTCTGTCTGTCCAGGTGTTGACTCTGTTGTGGAGCGTATGCAACAGATTTGGGACCAGGTAGTGGAGAGGTTGTCCCTCTCTCAGGAGAAGGCCCAGCGGTTTGCTAACCGGCATAGGACTGATGGTCCTCGGTTTAAAGTGGGGGACTTGGTCTGGTTGTCCTCAAAGAATATTCCTATGAGAGTAGCATCTCCTAAATTTAAGCCTAGGTTCATTGGACCTTATAAGATCATGGAGATTATTAATCCTGTTTCTTTTCGTTTGCTTCTTCCAGGGACATTTAAGATCCATAACGTGTTCCACAAGTCCTTGTTGAAGAGGTTTGTTGAGCCAGTGGTTCCTGCTGCTGTGCCTCCTGACCCTGTTTTGGTTGAGGGCAATCTGGAGTATGTGGTTGAGAAAATATTGGATTCTCGTTTTTCTAGACGGAAACTCCAGTATTTGGTTAAATGGAGAGGTTATGGTCAGGAGGACAATTCTTGGGTGTTTGCTTCGGACATCCATGCTAGGAGACTTATCCGTGCGTATCATAGAACTCATCCTGACCGACCTGGTTGCTCAAATGAGGGTTCGGTGACCCCTCCTCAAGGGGGGGGTACTGTTGTGAATGGGTTTGAGATGAGTTCTGAGCAGATGCTCCCTCTGGTGGTTACAAGCGGTGCTAGTGAAGATTGTGAGGACTGGGAATCAGGTGTTACTGACTGGTCTTATATAAGGGAGTCATTTTCCCATCAGGGTTGCCGATGATCAATTGTTCTGGTCTGAATCCTTCATTCCAGTTTCCCTTGTGGCCTGCTGTGTCGTGTCTGCATCTCCTGCTTACAGATAAGACTTTTGCTTCTTTTGTGTTTTTGCTATATTTTTGCATTTTGTCCTGCACTTCTTTGGAGGCCTTCAGGGTCCCCTCCGGGGGCTTCTGCCCTCTCAGTTTAGTTCAGCCACTGAGTTTTGTTCTTTTGCTTTTTTCAGTTTTTTCAGTGGCTGCTGTTTTGATTTTGTTACACCAGAGAACTAATTTAGGTGGTAGAGGTCGTGTGATCTCAGGTGATTTTGAAATTAGTAGAGTTGGTGCTTTTCAGGGTTTTCTGGGATTGCAGTAAGTACCCTTCCTATCCTTTTCTATTTAGATAGTTTGGGCCCCAGCGTTTGCTCATACTATTTTCTTTCTGTGTCTGTATTTCCTCTTGTCTAACCGCCATTACATGTTTGGGGGCTTTCTATTATCTTTGGGGTTCTGCTCCGGGGCAGATAGCTTTCCTATTTCTATCTTTAGGTGTAGTTAGTTTCTCAGGCTGTGACGAGGCGTCTAGGACCAACGTAGGAACGCTGCACGGCTGCCTCTAGTTGTGGTGGTTAGTTAGGGTACTGCAATCTCATAGATTCCAACTGCTCTGGTGTATTGCCTTTTTGCCTGCTCTCCTCAGCTACCGAAACATAACAAGCCACCCACTCACACGCCCAAACACTATATAGGCACATTTCAAGGATGTATTCTGTGGAAATGTTGTCATTTAGACTTGTAGACTTCCGCTGCCTCATGGCGTCCACCGTCCCTATGTACTCAGTCCCTAGCCTTCACTATTTCTCCCAATGAGGAGTCCCTGCCTTGTCCAGGAACATCACCTGTGCCCTTACCAACACACTTACTGGGATTTTTTACTTAAGAACCAACACTTTTGGCTTGGGACTCTTCATTTCCCTGATGGCACACTGTTTGAATATTGTGGAGGCCCATCCTGACACGGCACATGTATTTCCGACACCAAGGATTTCTGGCCCTACTTCTATCAGGGTTTCCTTCACCTCACAAACCAGTTACTGCACCCTCTCCTTTTCCTCCTTATCCTCCATCTCCGATCTGTTATCTCAGAGTACATCATCCATATGAGCCGGAAGCTCTGCAGTGAAGCACAACAGTCTTTGCTGATGCTAATTTGTCTAGGAGACAAATAACATACCAGACAGATCTGTGTCTCTTACCGCTGAATCTACAACCAGGCATGGTCGGGAATGTGAAGTTTGGCAAGCTCACACATGTATCATGCTTGGCCCACATGGTCAACTTGGTAGTTTCACAAGACCTACCCAGATTTGACAGAGCTTCTGGTTAAGGTGCACCACGACAGCACCCATTTCCACAAGTCAGCTACATCTGCTGCTGCTTAGGCAATACTGCAACAGCACATGCAAATGCCAGCTCACTTTTGGTGTGTGACATGACCATGTGCTGGAACTCTACACTGCACATTCTGGCAGGTTTTGCAAGCAGAAGAGGTTTGTTGTGGAATATCAGCTCAATGTCACAGGTGTGTCAGAGGCTGCATCCAGTCACACTGCATCTAGCTGCAGAAGGTCTCAGTGGTTGGTTTTGCAGACTGCCTCCTAGTCCTTTTGACTTTATCACCCAGTGGCAACCTGGATCGGGGTGTATATAACCCCCAGCTTGCTGCTGTAAGTTGCAGTTGATATTTCTATTTCCATTTCCTGTTGAGGCTTGGCGTCATAGCAGTCGGCTGTCTTCTTTCTAGGTGTTGCTGGAGGACGTCTGTGTTTCTCTATGAGCCTACTCAAGCTAAGTGTTCTCCTTGCTTATGTATACCACCTGTCTTTAGTGGTAGAGGGGATTGACTAGAACTCATCCTGTCCTCCCCTATGCAAGGCTTATCGCCAGGGTCCGGCAGGGATTAGGTATACTGCTCAACAATAGGTGTGAAACCTACAGTATATAGGGACGAAAGGGCAGACATGGTGACGTTAGATCTGCCTAGTGGTCTCCACTCCCTCCTTCTCTAGTGTTTGGTTCCCTTTCGCTTACCTCTTTGTGTTGCACTTAGCCTTTCCTACACTGTGCGTGACACTCAAACATGCCTGTCAGTATTCTGGTCAGCCTCCGCACAAAACAACTGAAGAATGTGCATGGATGCCTGATATTTGTGTGGTTCTCTAAGACTTTGAGGACTCCACAAAGATGGTGAGTGGTGATGAAACAATAATCAGAGCAACAATCCACCTTGTGTGCCTACTTAAACAGTTGCTGCTCATAATTAAACATGCATTCAGACAAGGTGGAGAATGAGGAAGGCTGAGAAGGAGAAACAAGAGCTAGCTGCTAGCGCAACAGAGGCTAGTACTCACACAAGCTTCATCCTGTTTCTCCTATATGGATAGACTGAAGAGAGGAATGAGGCGGAAAGAGGATGAGGAAAGTAGTCATCACAATGGAGACAGGGAAGTGTTGACTGTAGGGAGCTTGGCACATATGACCAACTGTATGTACCGCTGCCTTTTCCTTGACCCATGCTACAAGGAGAACCTTGCATCTCTCCATCCTGAGGAGGAGAGGTCCAAAAAATGTTGCTATACCAGAAGGCCATTGTAGAAA
This sequence comes from Oophaga sylvatica, assembly GCA_033576555.1. Lineage (NCBI taxonomy): Eukaryota > Metazoa > Chordata > Amphibia > Anura > Dendrobatidae > Oophaga > Oophaga sylvatica. Next base: position 510,565,641 of record JARQOD010000002.1, on the reverse strand, counting down.
ATATGTTGAAAAAATTCCAATCATACAACGCTGGCGGCAGGGGGCAAGCTTCCTTGGCCAACCAAGGAGGAGAGGTGAAGGAGACACACACCAGGTACAGCAGAGGCATTTGTACACTGTCAAAGGCCTGGGCCAATTTTATGACACCTCCCAGCACCCAGGCCCTGATGACTGGGTATTTTTGACAAGGAGGGAAAAGGTTTTAAAGATGGTCAAGCAATACCTGGCCGATAAAACCAGCGTACTCACTACAACCTTCAACTATTGGGTCTCAAAGCTGGATACCTTAAGCTGTCACTCTATGTCCTAAAGGTGTCGTGCTGCCCTTCCATTAGCATCTTGTCTGAGCGGTTTTTAGTGCCTTCGGGGTGAGTATAACTGACAGGCGCTTTCACCTGTTGATAGAAAATGCTATCAGTTTCACGCTGATAAAAATGAACAAAGCCTGGATTAGCCCTTGCTTTTTCATACCACCAGATGACAGCAGCACATAAAGTGTTTTTAATCTTCAATATTTGAACAAGGCCCTCCAGTTGTTGCCTTCAAGGGTGTATGGATGACCCTCTTATAATTTTATTTTCTGGCTTTGCACTGTGTGCAGAGCCTTTATGAGCCTTTATGAGTACCACATCTACACTTTATTATTATTTGATTGAGGTACTAAGGTTGATGCCTTCAAGGATATATAGGATCCTGATTAACATTTTAAGCAGGTTTTGCACTGGGTGCAGACATTTTATGAGTGTGTGGGTACCACAACTACAATTTTTTTCAAAATATTTGAATGAGATACTACAGTTGGTGTCTTCAAGGGTGTTTAAGTGACCCTGCTTGTAATTTTTGGCAGGCTTTGCACTGTGTGCAGTACTTTTATGAGTGTGGAAGTACCAAAACTACACTTTGTTCACAATATTTGAATGAGATACTACAGTTAGTGCCTTTAAAGGTGAATAGATTAACCTGCTCAAAATTTTTGGTAAGTATTGCACTGCCTCCAGAGATTTTATGAGTGTGGGAGTACCACAACTACACTTTGTTCACAAAATTGAAATGAGGTACTACAGTTGGTGCACTCAAGGGTGTATGGATGACCCTGCTTGTAATTTTTGGCAGGCTTTGTACTGTGTGTAGAGCTTTTATGAGTGCGAGAGTACAGTTATGAACTTGCAATAAAACATTCAAACTCGAAGAGAACTTGGAGTTTACAGGAAAAAAAATGTTATGAAACATTTTTTCTTGTATACTGACTTGAATGTAAGGCAAATTTTAAAAAGGATTTTTTTTTATTAAAAATTTGGAAATTTCAATGTAATTTTAAAATGGGCTGGGTGGTGGAACCACTGTGCTAAAGCCCAAGAAAGACCTGGAGGGGCGTGACTAGGACCACGGATACGCAGCAGCTAATAATAATAATAATAATCTTTATTTATATAGCGCCAATATAGTCCGCAGCGCTTTACAGTTTAACAGTTTCAAAACCCAAGTCATAAGTAACAACGTTAACAATACAATAATTAAAGCAAAATAAGCTGCCCTGCTCGTGAGAACTTACAATCTACAATGAGGTGGGGGAGATACAAAGTACAGGTGTGTATATACAATGGTGCATTTACAATGATGGTCCAGCCATCTTGAGGGAGTGAGGGATGGATGGAGATAGTGAATGGGCTACACACACACACACTTACACAGAATACATAGAATGACTTTGATTAGTGAATGTGATAGGCCGCTCTGAACAAATGTATTTTGAGGGAGCGCCTGAAACCATGCAAATTGTGGATAGTCCTAATTTCTTGGGGTAGAGCATTCCTGAGGATTGGCGCAGCGCGGGAGAAGTCTTGGAGTCGGGAGTGGGAGGTACGGATTAGTGCAGAGGTTAGTCGAAAGTCGTTTGCAGAGCACAGCAGTCAGTTAGGCCGATAGGTAGAAATGAGGGATGAGATGTAAGGGGGTGCTGCACTGTGGAGAGCTTTGTGGGTGAGAACCAGTACTTTGAATTGGATCCTATAATGAATGGGCAACCAGTGTAAGGACTGGCGAAGAGCGGACGCGTCCAAGTACCGATTAGCCAGATGGATAACCCTGGCTGCTGCATTAAGGATGGACTGGAGAGGGGATAGTCGAGTAATGGGGAGGCCAAGTAATAGAGCGTTGCAGTAGTCCAGGCGGGAGTGGATCAATGCTACAGTGAGGGTTTTTGTTGTTTCCATGGTGAGAAAAGGGCGGATTCTAGAGATGTTCTTTAGGTGTAGGCGGCAAGAGCGGGCAAGAGATTGTATATGGGAGGTGAAGGAGAGATTGGTGTCAAACATAACACCCAGACAGTGAGCCTGCTGCCGGGTTGTTATTATGGTGCCGCCCACGAGAGGGAAATGCCAGATTTAGGGAGGTTAGTAGACGGCGGGAGCAGAAGGAGTTCAGTTTTGTAGAGGTTAAGTTTCAGATAGAGAGCGGACATGATGTTGGAGACTGCGGACAGACAGTCGGTGGCGTTCTGTAGAACAGCGGGGGTAAGGTCGGGGGATGACGTGTATAGTTGTGTGTCATCAGCATAAAGATGGTACTGAAAGCCAAATCTGCTGATGGTCTGTCCAATTGGGGCCGCATAGAGAGAGAAGAGAAGGGGGCCAAGGACTGAGCCCTGGGGTACACCAACAGTGAGAGGAAGAGGAGATGACGTGGAGCCAGAGAACGAAACACTGAAGGAGCGGTCAGAAAGATAGGAGGAGAACCAGGAGAGAACAGTGTCCTTAATACCTAGTGACTGGAGCCTAGACAGTAGGAGACAGTGGTCAACTGTGTCGAAAGCTGCAGAAAGGTAAGAAGAGTGAGCAGAGAGTGGTCGCCGTTACGTTTTGCTGTCAGAAGGTCATTGGTCACTTTGATGAGTGCAGTTTCAGTCGAATGTAGGGGGCAGAAGCCGGACTGTGAAGGGTCTAGAAGGGAGTAAGTGGAGAGGTAACGGGTGAGGCGGGAGTAGACTAGGCGCTCCAAAAGTTTAGAGATGAAGGGCAGATTGGAGACCGGTCTGTAGTTGTTTGTGCAGGAAGGGTCGAGAGTGGGTTTCTTTAGTAGTGGTAATGATGGAGTGTTTGAAGGAAGATAGGAAAATGCCAGAGGAGAGTGAGAGATTAAAGAGTGTAGTTAAGAGAGTTGTAAAAACTGGAGAGAGAGACTGGAGGAGATGTGAGGAAATGAGGTCGGTAGTGCATGTAGTTGGACGAGAGGAAGAGAGGAGTCTGGAGACTTCTTCTTCTGTGATGGGATCAAATGTGGAAAGTAAGCCAGGGGAAATGCAGGGTGGGATGGGAGTCACAGCATTTGGTGGTTGAGAGCAGATTTCCTGACAGATAGTATCTATTTTTTCTATAAAGTGGGAGGCCAGGTCATCAGCACAATTGTCTGTGATAGGGGCTTGTGCTTTTGGCCTGAGGAGGGAGTGAAAAGTGTCAAAAAGTTTCTTGGGGTTGTTGGCTAGTGAGGAGATCAGGGTGGTGAAGTAGGTCTGTTTGGCGAGGTGAAGGGCAGCATTATAAGTTCTTAACATGAATTTAAAGTGGATGAAGTCTTCTGGTGTGCGGGTTTTTCTCCAGAGGCGTACAGCACTCCTAGAGCATCGCTGAGGAAGTCGAGTTTGCAATGTGAGCCAGGGCTGTTTTACTGTGTGTTTGGAGGTTCTGAGGGTGAGCGGTGCTACTTGGTCAAGGGTGCTTCTAAGAGTGTCATTGTAGTGCTGAACTGCCAAATTAGGACACGAAAAAGAGGAGATTGGGGACAGCGATGAGTGTAGGGAGTCTGAAAGTGTCTCAGGGTTAATGGCTTGTAGATTTCTGAATGTATGGTAGGTAGGAGTGCACTGGGGTGGTCGAGGATTTGTGAGGATGAAGGAGAGAATGTTGTGGTCAGAGAGTGGAAGCGGTGAGTTATTTAGGTGGAAGATTGAACAGAGGCGGACAAAGACCAGGTCAAGGGTGTTACCATCTACCAATTGTGAGGAACTAAGCCGACCGCCAAACGGTAGCCCGGGTATCACAGCTTCTGATCCCACCGCCGCTACCAAATGTGAAGGATGACCCCTTTCCTCCACGTCACCAATGGGACGTAACTCCACAGGTACAGCTCTCCGGCGCCCCCTTTGTCTCTCAGGTCAGTAAGGGAACTGCACCTAGAGCAAATGGCCGCCGGGGAGGGTGCCCTGTTACCTACTGGGTATTCTAAGATTCGTAATCAGAGTAAAAGCATCAGCCCAAGATTAATTTTATGGTTTAATTGCCTTAAGGGCGCACTAGATAATTACAGAAATATACAGTAAAGCTATACAACGTAATTACAATGGATTTGCAGTCAGAGTAAAATACAACGATAATGATACAAGGCTTAGAGGTATTAGCTAGAGATCAATATTACCGGGTTGTATGGTCATGGGGAGGCAGGGAGCTCTGCCGTCCCCAGGTAACAGTCTTCAGTTGCTGGACAGTCCCCAAAGCATGTGCTGCTGCTCCCTTGGCAAGGCAAATCAAATCTGTCCCTTGTGCTTCTTGCTGCTGTGAGAAAATGGATTGAGAGCAGCCTGTTCATGGCTACAGTTCTTAAACCTGCTAGGCCCTTCCCCTTTGCTTTGAAGCACGCATATTAACTGGCCTGCAATTCATATGGAGCAGGAAACACTGGCCTGAGTCCGAGCCATTCAACATACCAATGACCATCCCATTCAGACACTGGCCTAAATCAATTAGCATACTAAAGCCCTTTTGATTCATAGTGGACATCAAAACCGGTCGTACTGGATATGCTAACAGGCCCTGTGTAGTTAGCAGTCTGTGGCTCTGTGAACTGACAAAATGGAGGCTGGTATAGGCCCTATCTAAGATGGTGGCGGTCCCGACCTCACACCATCCTTGTGTGTCTCAGAGGTTGAAAGTTGTGAGAGGCCTAGAGAAATGGTTAGTGATAGAAGCTGAGATGCAGATGTGGAAGTAGGGCTGTTAATGGGGATGTTGAAGTCTCCAAGGATAAGGGTTGGTAGTTCTGAGGACATGAAGTGCGGCAGCCAGGCTGAGAAGTGGTCAAGGAACCATGGGCGAGCCTGGGGGCCGATATATGACCGCTATTCTGAGGGAGAGGGGACGGAAGAGCCTGATGGTGTGGACCTCAAAAGAAGGGAATGAGAGTGATGGAATTGGGGGATGACCTGGAAAGTGCATTGTGGGGACAGGAGTATGCCAACTCCACCACCATGTCTGTTTGCGGGTCTTGGGGAATGGGAGAACTGTAAGCCACCAAAGGAAATGGCAGCAGGGGAGACAGTGCCAGAATCCTGAATCCAGGTTTCAGTGAGGGCCAACAGATGAAGAGAGTTGTTCAGAAAGTAGTTGTGCAGGAAGGATAGCTTGTTGCATGCAGACCGTGAATTCCAGAGGGCACAATTAAAAGAAGGAGATGAGGGAGTGCAAGTAATATTAATAAGATTATTATGGTTTAAATATGAGGTAGGGTAGGGATTGAGGTTGGGGGATGGTGGACCAGGGTTGGGGGAGATGTCCCCTGAAATCAGTAGGAGTAGGAAGATAAAGAGCAGGTAGTTGTTGGAGTTGTAAGTAGGTTTTTTCTGTGATGTGTTTGGGCAAGATGGGCTGAGGTTTCTCAGGAGGGTGAGGAGTGCATGGGAGCTGTACATGGGATAGGGAAGTATGGAGGGGCTGATGTGTAAGAGTCGTGATGGAGGGGGGATGGGGCGGTGAATGTGGATGGCAAAGGAACACAGGAGGATAGAGATAAAGTACATAATTAAAAAGAAAGCAAAGTGTGGGGTACCTGATTCCAGCCCTGATTAACTGCCAGGATAACTGCCGTTTACAAGATGCTTGTCTTCTGTGATGCTTTGCTTTCTGTGATGCGTGCGCCCCCTCACTGCGTGCACCCCTTAGACTACTCCTAAATATATCACCCACACTACAGGGTCAGGAAAATGGGATTGTGGGAGTTGCTTTGGGATAATTTGGCAGCTGGGGCCAGCACACCAGGGGGTGGTTAGATCATCAAAGGCACTAGAGCTGGCTACATCTATATGTTATAGCACCTTCCACCTGATAAGATCTAGAGAGGCCCCAGTCACAGGGATATACAGCAGTAAGTATTAAGCACAGTGCAAAAATGAATTATACCAAAACTTTACCAGGCACATTAAACTATGTTGCAAGATGGTAAAGCAGTCTTTGGCAGCAAGCAGAAGTATGGAGTGCATACCATTTGCATATATTTCAGCATACAAGACAAATAGGGATAGTATCATTCAGCTGTTTGCTTCCAATGAATGGAGTGCATACCATTTGTATATATTTCAGCATACAAGACAAATAGGGATTGTATCATTCAGCTGTTTGCTTCCAATGAATGGAGTGCATACCATTTGTATATATTTCAGCATACAAGACAAATTGGGATTGTATTATTCAGCTGTTTGCTTCCAATGAATGGAGTGCATACCATTTGTATATATTTCAGCATACAAGACAAATAGGGATTGTATCATTCAGCTGTTTGCTTCCAATGAATGGAGTGCATACCATTTGTATATATTTCAGCATAATGACATCGCAGTCCGTGGAGAGACAAGGGAGATGGTCCAGATGCTACTCCAGGACTGACCTTGGGGAGATGGTGGCTGACCCCTAGGAGCGGATAGCTGGAATTGCCCAGGGGAATGTCCAACAGATGCAGGTAGGTAGAGAAGATGACAGGAAACGCAGCTGCAAACAGGACAGTCTGACGGAGAGATGAGCACTGGTGGGTGCAGCTGGCTCTGCTGCTGTTGAGGTGTGTACTGGCGGGTGCAGCTGGCTCTGCTACCATCGAGGTGAGCACTGGCGGTTGCAGCTGGCTCTGCTGCCATTGAGGTGAGCACTGCAGCAGACTGAGATGCTGGTACAGGGATCTGAGAACTGACAAGGAGTGGTGGGTCATAGAGGCAGGAGCCAGCGGCTGTGGCTAAAGTCTGTGCGGCTGCTGTAATAGCGCACAGTGCCAGCCACAGCCGCCAGCTTCCAGCACACATCATACCTACTGGCACTGCATCTCGTTCCGGCCGCCGATGCTTGCAGCTCTTCCTGATGAGCGGTCACGTGGCCCCGCTCATTAAGGTAATGAATATGCACTACTCTCAGCACATATTCATTACCTTAATGAGCGGGGCCACGTGACCACTCGGCAGGAAAAGCTGCAGGCACCGGCGGCTGGAACGAGATGCAATGCCAGCACTCAGGGCGCGCAGGTAGGTGAGTAGGATGTCTGTTTTCTTTTTTTTTCAGTAGGAAACATGCAAATAGGGATATGGGATCAGGAGCCATGCATACAGGGACGGGACAGGGGAGGTGTGCATACAATGACAGGGACGGGGGAGCCATGCATACAGGGCGGGGGAGCCATGCATACAATGACAGGGACGGGGGAGCCATGCATACAATTAAAGGGACGGGGAGCCATGCATACCAGGACAGGGATGAGAAGACAATGCATACCCGGCTTATACTTGAGACATTAAGCTTACCTTGTTTTCCGTGGCAAAAGTAGGTGACTCGGCTTATACTTGGGTTGGCTTATACTCGAGTATATGCGGTAAAACTTATGAAATAGGCCTGGACAGAAATTATGGTAACCCTGAAAATAATGTGACAAAAGGGACATGATAAATCAAAGTGTGTCCACTAGTGTTGAGCGATACGATACTGCAAATATCGGGTATCAGCCGATATTAGCTGTATCGGGCTTTCGATTCCGAGTACCGATATTTTCGTCATATCGGATACCGGAATCGGATTTGTCACTGTCACTGTGAGTGTCCGTCGGTCGGGTCTGTGTTATGTTTCGGTAGCTGAGGAGAGCAGGCAAAAAGGAAATACACCAGAGCAGTTGGAATCTATGAGATTGCAGTACCCTGACTAACCACCACAACTAGAGGCAGCCGTGGAGCGTTCCTACGTTGGTCCTAGACGCCTCGTCACAGCCTGAGAAACTAACTACACCTAAAGATAGAAATAGGAAAGCTATCTGCCCCGGAGCAGAACCCCAAAGATAATAGAAAGCCCCCAAACATGTAATGGCGGTTAGACAAGATGAAATACTGACACAGAAAGAAAATAGTACGAGCAAACGCTGGGGCCCAAACTATCTAAATAGAAAAGGATAGGAAGGGTACTTACTGCAATCCCAGAAAACCCTGAAAAACACCAACTCTACTAATTTCAAAATCACCTGAGATCACACGACCTCTACCACCTAAATTAGTTCTCTGGTGTAACAAAATCAAAACAGCAGCCACTGAAAAAACTGGAAAAAGCAAAAGAACAAAACTCAGTGGCTGAACTAAACTGAGAGGGCAGAAGCCCCCGGAGGGGACCCTGAAGGCCCCCAAAGAAGTGCAGTACAAAATGCAAAAATATAGCACAAACACAAAAGAAGCAAAAGTCTTATCTGTAAGCAGGAGATGCAGACACGACACAGCAGGCTACAAGGGAAACTGGAATGAAGGATTCAGACCAGAACAATTGATCACAACCCTGATGGGAAAATGACTCCCTTATATAAGACCAGTCAGTAACACCTGATTCCAGTCCTCACAATCTTCACTAGCACCGCTTGTAACCACCAGAGGGAGCCTCTGCTCAGAACTCATCTCAAACCCATTCACAACAGTACCCCCCTTGAGGAGGGGTCACCGAACCCTCATTTGAGCAACCAGGTCGGTCAGGATGAGTTCTATGATACGCACGGATAAGTCTCCTAGCATGGATGTCCGAAGCAAACACCCAAGAATTGTCTTCCTGACCATAACCTCTCCATTTAACCAAATACTGGAGTTTCCGTCTAGAAAAACGAGAATCCAATATTTTCTCAACCACATACTCCAGATTGCCCTCAACCAAAACAGGGTCAGGAGGCACAGCAGCAGGAACCACTGGCTCAACAAACCTCTTCAACAAGGACTTGTGGAACACGTTATGGATCTTAAATGTCCCTGGAAGAAGCAAACGAAAAGAAACAGGATTAATAATCTTCATGATCTTATAAGGTCCAATGAACCTAGGCTTAAATTTAGGAGATGCTACTCTCATAGGAATATTCTTTGAGGACAACCAGACCAAGTCCCCCACTTCAAACCGAGGACCATCAGTCCTATGCCGGTTAGCAAACCGCTGGGCCTTCTCCTGAGAGAGGGACAACCTCTCCACTACCTGGTCCCAAATCTGTTGCATACGCTCCACAACAGAGTCAACACCTGGACAGACAGAAGCCTCCGTCTGTCCTGAAGAAAATCGAGGGTGAAACCCAGAATTACAGAAAAACTGAGACATCAAAGTGGCAGAGCTAGCCCTATTATTAAGAGCAAACTCAGCCAAAGGCAAAAAAGAGACCCAGTCATCCTGATCAGCAGACACAAAGCATCTTAGATAAGTCTCCAATGTCTGGTTTGTTCTCTCAGTTTGACCATTGGTCTGAGGATGAAATGCCGAGGAGAAAGACAATTGAACACCCAGTTTAGAACAAAAAGTCCTCCAAAATCTGGAAACAAACTGGACTCCTCTGTCAGACACAATGTTCTCAGGAATGCCGTGTAAACGAACCACGTGCTGAAGGAACAACGGCACCAATTCAGAGGAGGAAGGCAACTTAGGTAATGGCACAAGATGTATCATTTTGGAAAACCTATCACAAATTACCCAGATGGTGGTCATTCTCTGAGAAACAGGAAGATCGGAAATGAAATCCATAGAGATATGGGTCCATGGTCTCTTGGGCACAGGCAATGGCATCAACAAACCACTAGAGCGAGAGCAAGGCTTGGAGCGAGAGCAAGTCCCGCAGGACTGCACAAATTCCCTGACATCACGAGACAAGGTAGGCCACCAAAAGGACCGACTAACCAAGTCTCTGGTACCAAAAATTCCGGGATGCCCAGCCAATGCGGAACAATGAATCTCAGACATCACACTCTTTTTCCATTGGTCCGGGACAAACAATTTTCCAACAGGGCAGCGCTCGGGCCTATCCTCCTGACACCCCTCCAGAGCAAGTCTCAAATTGGGCGAGATGGCGGAAAGAACTACACCCTCTTTCAAAATAACAGAAGGATCAGATAACTCAGGAGAGTCCGCAAGGAAACTCCTCGAGAGGGCATCCGCCTTAACATTCTTAGTGCCAGGAAGAAAGGAAACCACAAAATTAAAACGTGTGAAAAACAAGGCCCACCTGGCCTGTCTAGGATTGAGTCGCTTGGCAGATTCCAGATAGACCAGATTCTTATGGTCCGTAAGGACCACCACCTGATGTTTGGCTCCCTCCAGCCAATGTCTCCACTCTTCAAAAGCCCACTTCATGGCCAACAACTCCCGATTACCCACGTCATAATTACGTTCAGTAGGAGAAAATTTTCGAGAGAAAAAGGCACAAGGGTTACTTTTAGAGGTCTCTGGATCTTTTTGGGACAAAACGGCACCTGCCCCAATTTCAGAGGCATCAACCTCCACCTGAAATGGCAGAGAAACATCAGGCTGCCGTAGAACAGGAGCAGAAGTGAATCTCTGCTTAAGTTCCTGAAATGCAGAGACTGCCTCAGGAGGCCAATTCACCACATCAGAACCCTTTCTGGTCAAATCAGTTAATGGTTTAACAATAACCGAGAAATTACCAATAAATTTACGATAAAAATTGGCAAAACCCAAAAATCTCTGAAGAGCCTTTAATGAAGTAGGTTGGACCCAATCACAGATGGCCTGAACCTTGACCGGGTCCATTTCAATAACAGATGGGGACAAAATTAATCCTAGAAATGAGATCCTCTGTACGCCAAAAAGACACTTTGATCGTTTCATATACAGAGCATTCTCTCTCAAAATCTGGAATACAGTTCGAACATGTTTCACATGAGAGTCCCAGTCATTAGAAAAAATCAAGATATCATCCAAATAAACAATCAGAAATTTATCCACAAAATCCCTGAAAATGTCATTCATGAAGGACTGGAAGATGGAAGGAGCATTAGTGAGCCCAAAGGGCATCACTAGGTACTCAAAATGCCCTTCAGGGGTATTGAATGCCGTCTTCCATTCATCCCCGTGCTTAATGCGAATAAGGTTATACGCCCCCCTGAGGTCAAGCTTGGTAAACCAAGTAGCGTTTTTCACCCTGGAAAACAGGTCAGAAATCAAGGGTAACGGGTATTGATATTTCACAGTAATATTGTTCAAGAGACGATAATCAATACACGGCCTCAATGAACCATCTTTTTTGGCCACAAAGAAAAAACCGGCACCTAAGGGTGAAGAGGATGGTCTGATATGACCCTTCTCCAATGATTCCTTGATATAAGACCGCATAGCGTCATGTTCAGGTACAGACAAGTTAAAAAGGCGACCTTTAGGGAATTTACTACCCGGCACTAATTCAATAGCGCAGTCATAGCTCCTATGGGGAGGCAAGGATGCAGATTTACTTTCGCTAAACACATCAGAAAAATCAAACAAAAAGTCAGGAACATCCTGAGCCTGGGGGGAGGCAGAAAAAACAGGAGTGTTGGTATTAACACATTGGCAGCCCCAACTGGTTACAGACACAGATTTCCAATCCAAAACAGGATTATGAGACTGTAACCAAGGGAAACCCAGCACGATAATGTCATGCAGATTATATAGAACCAAAAATTTGCAGCACTCCTGGTGATCAGGTTCAACCCTCATTATCACCTGAGTAGAAAACTGGGGTTTATTCTCAGCCAAAGGGGTAGAATCGATCCCCAGTAGGGGAATAGACTTCTGTAGGGGTATCAAGGGAAACCCACAACGTTTAGCAAAATCATAATCCATCAGGTTAATAGCTGCTCCAGAATCAACGAAAGCCTGAGCAGAAAATGAGGACAGAGAGCATATCAGAGTGACAGTTAATAAAAACTTAGTCTGAACACTACCCAAGACAACTGAGCGTGCAACACGTCTTCCCCGCTTAGGGCAGACTGAAATAGCATGAGATGCATCACCACAGTAGAAACATAACCCATTGCGCTTTCGAAACTCATGACGCTGTGCCCCAGACACCACTCTATCACACTGCATGGGTTCAGAAGCTGGTTCACAAGGCAACACCATTCCACGCATACTTCTCCGCTCACGCAAACGTCTGTCAATTTGAATCGCTAATGACATAGAATCATTGAGACCAGAGGGGACAGGGAATCCCACCATAACATCCTTTACATTATCTGACAGACCCTTCCGGAAAAGGGCCGCCAAAGCGTCGTCATTCCATTTGGTCAGGACTGCCCACCTACGGAATCTCTGACAGTATAACTCAGCGTCATCAAGCCCTGATATAATGCCAACAAGGTTTTTTCAGCTTGATCAGTGACATTAGGCTCATCGTACAATAACCCCAAAGCCTGAAAAAACGCATCAACATCACTCAAAACAGGATCCCCAGGTATCAGGGAAAAAGCCCAATCCTGAGGATCGCCGCGCAGGAGAGAGATGATAATTTGAACCTCCTGCGCTGCGTTCCCTGAGGACTTAGATTTTAAGGCAAAAAACAATTTACAATTATTTTTGAAATTCTGAAACTTAGCTCGATCCCCTAAAAACAAATCTGGCATGGGAATCCTAGGTTCCACAACAGGCAACCTAGCAAGATATGCAGCAATACTCTGAACCTCAGTGGCAAGCTGATCCACACGGCCAGACAACCGTGCAAACTCCATTGGGAGAAAAGATCCTCCCCAGCACCCAGAGATACAGAGGGAAAAAAAAAAAAAAAATGCAACAACTCTGACAACCTTTTTTCTTTCACAATATTTTTCCCTTCTGTGAGTACCATACAATTTTAATTTTTTAGGCCGGTGATACTGTTATGTTTCGGTAGCTGAGGAGAGCAGGCAAAAAGGAAATACACCAGAGCAGTTGGAATCTATGAGATTGCAGTACCCTGACTAACCACCACAACTAGAGGCAGCCGTGGAGCGTTCCTACGTTGGTCCTAGACGCCTCGTCACAGCCTGAGAAACTAACTACACCTAAAGATAGAAATAGGAAAGCTATCTGCCCCGGAGCAGAACCCCAAAGATAATATAAAGCCCCCAAACATGTAATGGCGGTTAGACAAGATGAAATACTGACACAGAAAGAAAATAGTATGAGCAAACGCTGGGGCCCAAACTATCTAAATAGAAAAGGATAGGAAGGGTACTTACTGCAATCCCAGAAAACCCTGAAAAACACCAACTCTACTAATTTCAAAATCACCTGAGATCACACGACCTCTACCACCTAAATTAGTTCTCTGGTGTAACAAAATCAAAACAGCAGCCACTGAAAAAACTGGAAAAAGCAAAAGAACAAAACTCAGTGGCTGAACTAAACTGAGAGGGCAGAAGCCCCCGGAGGGGACCCTGAAGGCCCCCAAAGAAGTGCAGTACAAAATGCAAAAATATAGCACAAACACAAAAGAAGCAAAAGTCTTATCTGTAAGCAGGAGATGCAGACATGACACAGCAGGCTACAAGGGAAACTGGAATGAAGGATTCAGACCAGAACAATTGATCACCGGCAACCCTGATGGGAAAATGACTCCCTTATATAAGACCAGTCAGTAACACCTGATTCCCAGTCCTCACAATCTTCACTAGCACCGCTTGTAACCACCAGAGGGAGCCTCTGCTCAGAACTCATCTCAAACCCATTCACAACAGGTCTGTCAGGAGTCAGCGGCACTTACCTGGCAGAAGATCTCCGGCGGTCACGTCCTGGACTGCTTGATGGCCGCCATTATCTTCTCCCTGGCGGTCACATGCAGTTTTTCGCGATAACTGCAGTGACTGCAGGGTAATCCCGGCCGTAAACCAGTCCGATGACGTCACCGCCGGGGAAGCAGGTAATCAGCTGTGCTGCGCCGGGATGACAGGCTCTGCCTGTCATTCTGATGTAGCAGAGCTGGATCGTCGTGGGACACTCGTTACTATGGACTGCGTCGGACAGGTGGTATACTGCTGTTTTTTTTTTTCATTTTTTTACAGGAGATCGATGGCGTCGCAGGATGAGACTGTAATAAAAGTAATGAAAACTGTGTTGTTTTTTTTATTAAATTAAAAACTTTTTTAGGAACATTCACCCGTCCGGGTACATCAACAATTTAACTATTTACATACAGGGACCCTGTCCGGGTTATTTATAATTCTTTGGCAGGGGTGTTCCAGGTACCACCTGGTACTCTTCTGATGCTTGCCAAACATCCGAGACACCAAGGACCACCAGGACCTGATGACGTCGTGTGGCCTGTACAGTCAAGTCGTGACCCGCTATCTGTGTCTGTGTGGCCACCTCTTTCATCTCCCTCCGGGTCTGGAGCCCTATGTCCCGGACTGAACGAACCCCAGGGGGCCTAACAGGCGCCGGGTACGGGCCAGCTATCATTATCATGTCCATAGCTGGGGCTGCTGAGGAGACCACTGAGGGAGGCTGGGGAGATTTACGGCGTGGGGTGGGCACTTGTGCAGAGGCCTGGATGTGGGAGGCTGAAGGCTCCGAGGGTCTCACAGGTTCCTGACACTCTGGGGAGTAGGGGTCGCACCTGGTAACATTTAGGGCGTACCATCCATTGTAACCCCAGTGTCGGGTGTAAGTCACCAAGTCTCCTGGCAACAGGTCCCTCCCCGGGTGTCCTTCTGGGAGGTGAGCCTCCACGTCCCGCCGGGTCACAAACACTTCTAAATAAAGTCCAGGCTCCTGGATGAAGCCCCAACCACCTTTTAACTTAAAGTTCCGTACTGCACCCTTACGCCGCGGCTCCCACAGGGTTCCTTTATCTTTTCTCATCCGGTCCTTATCTGCCCGGTCCTTCTCCAGGTTACGTTGCCGAAGCTTTTGGGATTCTCGCTGCTCCCTTTGTCGCTCTGCTTCCCGCTCCCAACGTCTCCACTCTTCCTCCTGACGCCGGTTGTAATTCTCCTCCACCAGCATCTCCATGTCTCCACCATCAAACTGCAGCTTATGATGTCCGGTTTGCGGCAGCTCTCCTGGCGCCCGACAGTCCTGGCGGCGCTCACCTGCGGAGGAAGCAGCCGGCTCTGGAACAGATGACAGTCGGGGCTCCGGTACAGACAGGTAGACCTCTGGTGCCTGCGTGGCCTCCTCCATGAGGACGGGTGTCGCTTCTTCTGTCTCAGCGACGGGGGCAGACAGCGGGATCTGGGGTGCTGCCGGTGCAGCGTTTTTTGCAGGAACGGGTGCCTCCACTGCGACAACGTCAACCGGATCACATTGCAAGGGCTGGGATGCCCGCACGGACTCCTCTACTAGAACGGGTGCCTCACCTTCCGGTACAGACACTTCAGGTAAGAGGGATTGGCGCCGCTCCAAGTTTAGTTTTAGGGCACGCCAGCTGGCTTCCATCCTGGCGACCTCCTCCCGGTGCCGGGCCAGGCCTCTTAGGGTATCCTCCGCTTCTTGCAGCGTAGGAGGGTTTTCCAGGCCGGGTGCCCAACGGTGGTTCCGTGGCGATCGGGTCGCTTCCGTTGGGGGAGAGCTCTGACTGCTCCATCCCTTCACACTTCTGCTCGTGTCCATTAGCCATCTCTGCCAAGTCACATGTGTCATTAGCATCTGGAGAGGGCCCCTCTTTTGTAGTGAGGCGGGACCTTCGTGTTAGTTTCCGCACACTGAGGAGGATGAGGAGGCGGAACTGAAGAGCTGTGGGGCACGATCTTACATTGCAGTAACATTTAGAGTGGTCGGCCATCGTTTTTGCGCCACTGAGTGAGTGTACACCCACGAAGAGCACGCCCTTCTTCTTCATCAGTGCCTCATCGTGACGCAGATATGGCGGAAAAATGGCAAATACATTCTCTGATGATTTTAGCAATTCTCAAGCACAAAACCAGTTCAATTCAGGCACACAGGACTCGCTTATAGCGAGCTACAGAATCCTGTTCGTGACGCCCAAGTTGAGTCGCACAGAGCCAGAGGTTTTGGGGGTACTCGGCACCGAGCCCGTCGACTTCTATGGGGTATGTCACGGCTTTACCCGGCAATTGAATCAGAGTCTATTTTACTATGTAGAAGTGTATAAACTATAAATATATGTATATATATATGTCACAATGACATGTATATATATATATATGTATTCTATGTGTGTATATTTTGTGTTTACAACGAAAGAAAGGGTTTTTTTTGTTGCAATATTTTGTTCCCATAGACTTACATTGGACTTCCGGTATCGGAATCGGATATTGACGATATTTAGTGATATCGGCGATACCATTCCGATCCGATATTTTTAGATATCGAGCAGTATCGCTCAACACTAGTGTCCACTAATTAGCATCACAGGTGTCTACAATCGTGGAATCAGTGAGTGGGCCTGTATAGAGGGCTACAGATACTCACTGTGCTGTTTGGTGACATGCTGGGAGGAAGCAAAGGAAACAGCTGTCTCAGGAGATTAGAAAGAAAATTATAGACAAACATGTCAAAGGTAAAAGTTATAAGACCATTTACAAGTAGCTTGATGTTCCTGTTACTACAGTTGCACATATTATTCAGAAATTTAAGCTCCATGGGACTGAAGCCAACCTCCCGGGACATGGCCGCAGGGGGAAATTTGATGACAAATCAAAGAGATGGATAATACAAATGGTAACAAAAGAGCCCAGAAAAACTTATTAACAGATTAAAGGTGAACTTCAAGCTCAAGGAACATCAGTGTCAGATTGCACCATCCGCCGTTGTATGAGCCAAAGTGGACTTCATGGGAAATAACCAAGAAGGACACCATTTTTGAAAAAAAATCATAAAAAAGCCAGACTGGAATTTGCCTAACTACATGTTGACAAGCCACAAAGCTTCTGGGAGAATGTCCTATGGATGGATGAGACAAAAGTGGAACTTTTTGGCAAGGCACATCAGCTCTATGTTCATAGATGGAAAAATGAAACATCAAGAAAAGAACACTGTCCCTACTGTGAAACATGGAGGAGGCTCTGTTATGCTCTGGGGCTGCTTTGCTGCACCTGGCACAGGGTGTCTAGAATCTGTGCAGGGTGCAATGAAATCTCAAGACTATCAAGAAATTCTAGAAAGAAATGTGCTACCCAGTGTCAGAAAGCTTAGCCTCAGTCGCAGGTCATGGGTCTTGTAACAGGATAATGACCTAAAACACACAGCTAAAAACACCTAAGAATGGCTAAGAGGAAAATATTGGACTATTCTGAAATAGCCTACTTTGAGCCCTGACCTAAATCCTGATGAGCATTTTTGGAAAGAGCTGAAACATGCCATCTGGAAAAGGCAACCTTCAAACATGAGACAACTGGAGTAGTTTGCTCTTGAGGAGTGGGCCAAAATACCTGTCGAGAGGTACAGAAGTCTCATTGACAGTTACAGGAATCGTTTGATTGCTGTGATTGCCTCAAAAGGTTGGGCAACAAAATATTAAGTTAAGGGTACCATCATTTCTGTCCAGGCCTATTTCATGAGTTTTATTTTTTAAAAATTCTGTGGAAGCAAGGTTGAAAAGCAATGTCTGACTTTCATTTGTTCATTTTCATAGATTTTTTATGTATTATTACTTATGTCAAATTCAAGTTATTTCTGTCACCATTGTGTGTTTTTCCGTCATTAAACTCGGGGTACCAACAATTTTGACCACGTGTGTACTTCAAAACCAGGACCCTCATATCATCTCTTCACACACCCTACATACAATTAATAGATCTGTGTGTCTGTACACATACTGGTTGGTGACCGGTCCACGCAGCATTACGTGAATACCCTATTTATTATATTGATGGATGGACAGTACAATACAAGCAATTGTTACCATCCATCCTTTACTGTCTCCCTTATTTCCTCATAGATTGTAAGCTTGCAAGCAGGGTCCTCACTCCTCTTGTTATCTGTAGATTTGTGTAATTATTGTTATTCTGAAATGTCTTTTATTGTCTGCACAAGTCCCCTCTAAAATGTAAAGTGCTGCAGAATATATTGACACTATAGAAATAAAATTATCATTATTATTATTATAAAAGAGGACCTCATACACATTATGTTCAAATTGTCATGTAGTGGTACCCCTAGACTCATAAATAGTGATGAGCGAACGTGCTTGGCAATACTCGTTACTCGCCCGAGCATCGCTGTACTCGCGGTACTCGGCGAGCGCCGAGCATTTCCGGGATTATTCACCTGGTGCTCTGGTCCCGCCATGCATTTCTGGTGCTCTATAGAGCGCCAATCAACATGCAGGGATTGTCTGCCACGCACAGTAATGCCGCAGCCATCTTGGTTGTGGTATTACAGTGATTGGCTGGCCGTACAGCTGTAAGGGAGGGACAGGACAGTAGTCGTGACCTGAATTACAGCAACATCAATGTCCAGTCCTTCCCCTGCATGAAACTGTATTCTTCAGCATACCTGCATCTCCAAGTTCAGCTTCCCCTGGGCACTTCCCAGGCAATGACGGTCCCTCTTTCAGGCAACCCCCAGTAATGGAGACACATCCAGGATAACTTGAACATTCTCTTTACTTAACTTTTCACACTTTACATCCACAGTTTTCACATCATGGGTTTCACTTGTTTCCTTATCTTTCCCTGCTTTGCTGTCACTTCTATGCAGTACACGCCCGGACCGGACCGGACCGTACTAGATTGCTTCCCAGTTACTTCCAGGCCTGACCTCGCTATAATGACATTTCCTTCAGCCTGTTTCACCCCAGAACTGAATTCATCAATTACTACATTTGGTGGCCCTCGGTCAAGCATTCGGCCTGTCTGTACCGATCCCGTCGAAGTTCCAGCTCCTTTCATCTCCTTAGTCCAGCTAACTTCTGCCCTAAAAGCATTGGCCCAGGTGGTAAGATGCCACATCTTCCTTCTCTGTACAGGACCACTGATATGGTATACAGTGGCCGTGGGTAACGTGGGCTGCAGTACTCGAACGTTGCGCGGCTGCTGGCTGTCCGGGCCTATAGCCAATGTGGGCACTTGGGCACTCCGGCTCTGTCTGAGCTAACTACCTAGAAACTTCTCACTACTATCCGGCAGCCCCTCCTACACTTAACCCTCTATGAACTTCCTATAAGCTGTAACTAACAATGCCCACTAGTAAGCCACCACCAAGTGGCCCACAACAGAACTACACTTATATAGTATAAGAATGTATACTAAGGTGACCTCCTCTAATGTCCCCAGAAGAAAGCACCTAACTTTCCCTAAACTGTACAAGAGCATTAGTACACTTCTCATACATTATATACAGTATTATACTAAAGGAACACAACACATATACAATTATTATACACATAATGGTAACACAATAGAGGATGTGGCAATACCATTGCTATGTGTGGTAATACATGTTCCCATGTTGCAGTACCGCCAAAATATTTACAATGACAAGTACATATAAACATTAGGAACACTTAAGGGTGCAGGGCAAGGCAATAATATTCTTTCACCCCCTTACACAGTGTCATCAGGTGTATAAGAAACCTCGCAACAAAACAGAAGGAGCCAGCTTACCACAGAGGTAGACCTCTGCACGGACTCTCAGGTGGAGGAACAAGAGTGCACATAAAAAAACGATGATGCTAGTCCAGCTGATTAAAAGACTGAATTTATTCAAAAATGGTAAAAACGTACCAAATTACATATGGCACCCAGTGCATGCAGCAACGCGTTTCTAACACATGCTGTGTTCTTTGTCAAAGCTGCTATGCAATGAAATAGACCACAATTTATACACAGCTGATAAAACAAATTCCACAGATACAGGTGATAAAACTAATTACACGCAAGTGAAAATTTAAAAAGAAACACAAAAAAAAAACTAGATAGATCAGACATGACAAAATTCAATGCACATGGAAACGAATAAATTTAAGAAATGTATATATATAAGGAAAAACTCAAATATACCAAAACTAATAATGAAATAACAATTCTTTGCGTTGGTTCAATCCAGCAGGAGCACAGGTGTTCAAATAAAACATCCAAAAGACTTCACGATCCCGAAGCTGCTTCCTGACATCTCCTCCTCTTTTATTCAAATGAATTTTTTCTATAGCAAATACATTCAAAGATGAAGTATTCCTTCCATGAATCTTAATAAAATGTCTGGATGCTTGTGACATAGCACGCAAAGAATCACAATTATTATAAATATCGGTAAGATGTTCATAATATGCTTTTTTAAATTCCTGATGATACAACCCACATACATCAAAGAACAACTCGAGCAAAAAATAATATATACAACATGATCGCTATTGCAATTTAAATATTGCTTAATATGAAAATTTCTTGATGAATCAGAGTTGTGAAAAGTTTTGGTTACTGAGACAAATTTACACATTCGACATCGATTCTCACCACACCTAAAAAACCCTTTACAATCGAGCCACGTATGTCTGTCATTCAGGGTTTTGTTGGTGTTGGAAAGTATGTTACCTATAGTAACCGCTCTCTTTGCAACCACAGCACAACTCGGTTTCAAAATCTGAGCCAATGTGTTGTCCTCCTCCAGTATTGGCAAATATTCATAAAAAATATTTTTAATCTCAGGAAATTGGGGACTGAATTGTAAAGACAATACCGGTTTATTTGTCCAATCGTTACCAGATCTACATGGATCATTAATCAAAAGATCAGAACGATTTTTTTGTTTCACAATATTGTCTGCCCTATTTAACATCCACACGGGATAACCCCTATTTTTTAATTTCTGCTGGCATTCCCTTAGTTCCCCCCAAGTTTATTATCATCACTGCAATTTCTTTTTATACGGGTGAATTGATTTTACCGTGTGCTTAGGATGGGAGCTTGATGCATGAAGGATACTATTCCCAGAAAGGGGTTTATGAAATGTGGATGTACTAATAATATTTTCCGAGCCCACCAATTGAAGACCTAAAAATGAAATAGAATTCTTGTGACAATTGGATGTGAACAAAATATTGTATGGATTAGAATTAATAAATTGGACAAACTGAGGCATATCACCTCTCCAAATGAAGAGGAGGTCATCGATAAATCTCCCATACCACACAATGTTATCAATATAAGGATTAGTGGAGGTATACAACCAGTTTAACTCCCAATAAGCCATGACCAAATTTGCCACAGAAGGAGAGAATTTAGCCCCCATAGAAACTCCTTTGCTTTGAACATAAAAGTCTTTCTCAAATACAAAAAAATTATGTGTCATGAGAAAAGAGACAAGGTCCAATATAAAACTGCACATATCAGGGGAATAAAGGCTAAAACGTGACAAATGAAAGTCAAGTGCCTGTAGAGCTACATGGTGGGGTATACAGGTGTATAATGATTCACATCACAGCTCAGCCACGAAAAATCCTTGTCCCAAGAAATAAGTGAAAGCTGTTCCAGTACATCCCGAGAATCTTTCAAAAAACCGCATGTTCTTTGTACTAGGGGTTGCAGCATGGAATCAAGCCACTCTCCAACCCTCTCCGTTACTGAACCAATACCTGAAACAACAGGTCTCATCAGTGGTAGAAATAACCCTTTGTGGGTTTTTGGTAAACTATACATATGGGGTAATCGTGGTTGTTCAACAATCAAATAATCTCGCTGTGATGTGGTAAAAATTCCTAACAAAAAACCTTCATTAATAATGTTATGCATTTTTCTAGTATAATCAGGGAGGGGGTTATTAACAATTTTGGTGTTTTGGAACTCTCTCAGGAACAAGACAAATTAGAGAAATTAATGTTTAATGAGAGTAAAGTATGGTGAGATCATACAACTCTGAAGAATTATTTGGATAACAATATGATTCCTAGAGGACTTCGTATTAGGAAAATACCTACCACCATTTACTCTAAGGATTTTGTCAGCAAATGGAACTGTGGAATTTGTTTTATCAGCTGTGTATAAATTGTGGTCTATTTCATTGCATAGCAGCTTTGACAAAGAACACAGCATGTGTTAGAAACGCGTTGCTGCGTGTACTGGTTGCCATATGTAATTTGGTACGTTTTTACCATTTTTGAATAAATTCAGTTTTTTAATCAGCTGGACTTGCATCATCGTTTTTTATGTGCACTCTTGTTCCTCCACCTGAGAGTCCGTGCAGAGGTCTACCTCTGTGGTAAGCTGGCTCCTTCTGTTTTGTTGCGAGGTTTCTTATACACCTGATGACACTGTGTAAGGGGGTGAAAGAATATTATTGCCTTGCCCTGCACCCTTAAGTGTTCCTAATGTTTATATGTACTTGTCATTGTAAATATTCATTTCATAGTAACGCGTGAAAATCCAGCTATTTTAACTGCTTTTGCCTGTCCCAGCCATCACATCTGAGTGCGCAAAAATTTATTACACTTTTCTGGTACTGTTAAAAAAAAATTTTCAGTGTGTTATATAATTTCTTGATACTATTTTGCTTGCCAAAAAATATTTAGCTGCCCAAACAATATTTAGGTATAGGGCAGATATTTTACACCATGTTTTGTCCGCCACATGGATCGCAAATCATTGTGCTTAAAATTGTGCCATTTCAGGCCTCCATAGAATTTCTTTTGTTGTGTCATAGCCAACTTGTTGACACAATTTAGCTGGGCCACAAAAAAAAGAAAGGCCAGATATTTTACAGTGGGTTATCTTCGTCAGATGCCTCATCTATCTGTGTGCTACAAATTTGATACAGGAAAGATTTATATCTTTGTACAGTGTTAGCCAGTAGATAGAAATTTGGGCATTTCAGGCCTACACTCACCTTTTTTCGCAGTGTGTCACCCTAGTTCTATACACTATTTTGCTGTAAAAGACAAAAAATACAGGCCACATATTTAACAGTGTGGTATCTCCGTCAGATGCTTCATCTATCTGTGGGCTACTTGTCACGTTGTGACAATGCATGTCTCTTCTTTAACCCTTTGCTCCTTTTCCCCTAATTGAGCTGGGATACTGTTATCCGTACCTGTATGGATGATGCTCAGTTCCCAGCTCCGCTGCGCAGCCGTGCATGCGTGGGTGTCTCCGCTGCGCTGCATGACCACCCGCATGTGCGGTCCCTGGCTATTGCTGTGGAAGCTAACCGTAGGTCAGTTCCTCTGCAGTGGTGCATGACTTACTACGTGTGTTTAGGCTGCAGCCATTTCCAGGTGCCCTTGCTGTGCTGAATTGTGTTTGGCTGCATAGGGTGCGCGGGCCACACCTGCCCTGCTTTTATTAGGGTTAGTGTGTGTACTTGAAATGCTGTCCCCAGCCAATTGCTGAGGGGCAGCTCATATATAAAGGCTCCCTGCCCTATGGGCGGGGCCTTAGCTACTCACACAGCTTCTGAATCTTGCCATGTTTGTTGTGTGTTCCTGTACCCGTTCCTGCGCCCATCCTAGAGGCGGTAATTCTAGGC
The DNA here is from genome assembly GCA_033576555.1 of Oophaga sylvatica. NCBI lineage: Eukaryota > Metazoa > Chordata > Amphibia > Anura > Dendrobatidae > Oophaga > Oophaga sylvatica. The sequence goes on along the minus strand of JARQOD010000002.1, from coordinate 510,542,227 downwards.
TTGAATCCCTGATCCTGTACCCGTCCCTTCGCCTATCCTGGAGGCGGTAATTCCAGGCTTGAATCATTGATCCTGTACCTGTCCCGCACCTGACTGTCTGAATTGTGTCTGCTGTGTTATGTTCCTGAATCCTTCTGTGTCCTGAACCCTGTGCCCAGTGACTGTGATCTTTTGCTAACTGACTTCCTTTGATACAACCTGGGTTCATCTTGGAAGGAGGAGTCCGGTGTGGGTGTGCTGAGTTTCTGTTACTCTGTGCTCAGCTTGTTTTTGGTGCAATCCCCGGCCGGCTCCAGTTGAGCCTGGCGGGGCTTGCACCAGACCGCTTGGGTTCCTTTTTAGATTGCTTCCAGATGTCCGGATCGATCCTTCCCTGCCTGATGTCCGGAGCCTGCCGATCGTTGCCAGATGTCCTGAGTCTGAGTCTGTCCGTGTTCCTGATGTCCAGTCCGTGTTCCTGATTCCGTGTTCCTGATTCCGTGTTCCTGATTCCGTGTTCCGGTGTCCGTATTCCTGATGTCCGGTCCATGTTCCTGATATCCAGTTTGTGATTCTGATGTCCTCATGTGTCCTGTCTACGTTCTGATGACCTCGTGTACCCTGATGTCATGCTTGTGTCCTGATGTCCCACCTATGTGTGCCGCGGTGATCCGTTGGTACCTTGGAGTCCTCTGGGTGATACCCTTCTGGAAGGTGTGGAATCGGGAGCCTTGCATAGTCATGTTTGATTTATGTACTGTGTGTCTTCACTTATTTACTTTAGTAAACTCTACTTCCCTATACCTGAAGTTGTGCGGTGTAATCAAGTTCTACGTGTCTCTTCCTTGTCCACATGCTCAGTTGCCACAGAACCCCGGTCTCTGCCCTTCCCTAGTTTGGGTAGGCCAGGGTCCCCCTCTGCGGTATGGAGGGTCCATATTGCGTCCCCGGGGAATGCCCGCCCCACGCCATGGTGGTCGGTCTGCGTGGAGGCGATTATGGGCTGGGCCACTTCTCGGCGGCTGCAGCCAATCGTGACACTACTAATTTGGGCATTTAAGGCCTACATTCACCTTTTTTTTGCAATGTGCTACCCTAGTTCTATACACTATTTTGCTGTAAAAGAAACAAAAATACAGGCCACATATTGAACAGGGTGGTATCTCCGTCAGGAGCCTCATCTATCTGTGTGCTACAAATTTGGGCATTTCAGGCCTACATTCACTTTTTTTGCTGTGTGTTACTCTAGTCCTATACACTATTTTGGGGTAAAAATTTAAAAGATACAGGCCACATATTGAACAGTGTGGTATCTCCGTCAGACGCCTCATCTATCTGTGTGCTACAAATTTGGGCATTTCAGGCCTACATTCACTTTTTTTGCTGTGTTACTCTAGTCCTATGCACTATTTTGGGGTAAAAATTTAAAAGATACAGGCCACATATGGAAGAGTATGGTATCTCTGTCAGACGCCTCATTTATCTGTGGGCTACAAATTGTAGCATTTCAGGCCTCCATTCCACAGTTTTTGCTGTGTCTTACCCTAGTTATTGACACCAGTTTACTAAAAAAAAAAGTACAGTACAGATATCTAAGTTTGCTCCCAATTCAGCCTTTTGTAGTGAACGTGGAAAATATTGTAGTCCATTTAAAATGGGCAAGATGCGTGGCAAAGGACGGGGAAGTGGACGTGATGGTGATGGTGCATGCAGAGACCAAGGCCATAGGAAAACTGAACTTGCAGCACAACAAACACCCACATCTTCTCGCATTAGCTTCCTGTCCGAATTCGTAGGGGACCTAGAACAGCACTATTGAAACCAGGGCAGTGTCAAAAGGTAGTTGATTGGATAGTTGATAATGCTTCCTGTCACTTTGCTACCACCACCAGAACCCTGTCTTCCATGTGGTAAAGTCTGAGTAGCTGTGAATCTGGACCACATATTCCTCACCCTGATCCTCCTTCCTCCTGCCATGCCAAGTGCCCAGAGACAACTGATCCCATACTTGGACACTCCCAAGAACTGTTCACTTTTCCATTTATAGATTTGGGCCTCTCGCCCGGTCCACTTGAAGTGAGGCAAAATGAGATTGCATGTAGCGATGCCCAAACATTTGAGCAGCCACGTTCACACGAAGGCGACGGTGGGAACGTGTCACAACAGGTGGAGATGATGAGACACAATTGCCAGAAAGTTAGGAGGCGGACCAGGGTGCGGAAGTGGAAGAGCAGGTGGTGGATGATATAGTAACTGACCCAACCTGGCAGGAGGACATGCAGAGCGAGGACAGCAGCACATAGGGGGAGGGAGGCATAGCACCACAACAGGCAGGAAGAAGCAGTGTGGTTGCCGCAGACAGAAGGCAGGCAATTGTACCTCGTAACACCAACACGTCGGAAGTTGGCAGTACAACTGTTAGATCTTCCAGGGTCTGGTTGTTTTTTAACCCCTTCCCGACCCATGACGCCACGTAGGCGTCATGAAAACCTGTGCCAATCCGACCCATGACGCCTATGTGGCGTCATGAAAGGATCTCGTCCCTGCGGGCCGGGAGACCGGGGTCACTCAAAGGTCACCCGACCCGCAGTTACAGGACCCTTTGTGCTTCACCACAGGGGGGTTGGCTTAACCCCCCCGTGGCCACGATCGCTCTGATTGGCTGTTAAAAGTGAAACAGCCAATCAGAGCAATGTGTAATATTTCACCAATTTAATTGGTGAAATATTACAATCCAGCCATGGCCGATGCTGCAATAGCATCTGCCATGGCTGGAGACCGAGCCCTGACCCCCCCCACACCGAGTCACGGCGGTGATCGGCTGCCGCCACCGAAAGATGGCAGCGATCGGTCACCGCCGTCACTTACAGCTCCCCTCCTCTTTTGGTCCACTGCCCCCACTTCCTATCCCCCCCCAGCCTTCCGACCCCCCTACTCACCTCTCCCGATCCACCGATGTCCCACGATCGGGCCCGGCGTCCGCCCGGGCCTCTTCATGGGCGCCGCCATATTGGAAAATGGCGGGCGCATGCGCAGTGCGCCCGCCGGCCGGCGCATGCGCAGTGCGCCCCCCAGTGTTCAAATATTTATTTTGATCACTGTGATAAACTGTCACAGTGATCAAAATAAAAAAAAGTAAATTAACCCCCCCTTTATCACAGGTAGGGACAAATAAAAAAATAAAGAATTTTTTTTTTTTTTCCTAGCGGATTTTGCTGCTGATCCGCAGCTGATTTGCTGCGGATCCGCGGCGGATATCGCTGCTTATCCGCGGCGGATTTGCTGCTGATCCGCGGCGGATTTCGCTGCGGATCCGCGGCGGATTCGCTGCTTATCCGCGCGGATTTCGCTGCTGATCCGCGGCGGATTTCGCTGCTGATCCGCGGCGGATTTCGCTGCTGAACGGCGGCGGATTCGCTGCTGATCTGCGGCGGATTTCGCTGCTGATCTGCGGCGGATTTCGCTGCGGATCCGCGGCGGATTTCGCTGCTGATCGGCGGCGGATTTGCTGCTGATCCGCGGCGGATTTCGCTGCTGATCGCGGCGGATTTCGCTGCTGATCCCGGCGGATTTCGCTGCTGATCGCGGCGGAATTCGCTGCTGATCCGCGGCGGATTCGCTGCGATCCGCGGCGGATTTCGCTGCTGATCGCGGCGGATTTCGCTGCTGATCCGCGGCGGATTTCGCTGCTGATCCGCGGCGGACTTTCGCTGCTGATCGCGCGCACGCTGCGACGGCGGACTTTCGCTGCGGATCCGCGGCGGATTTCGCTGCTGATCCGCGGCGGATTTGCTGCTGATCCGCGGCGGATTTCGCTGCTGATCGCGGCGGATTTCGCTGCTGATCGGCGGCGGATTTCGCTGCTGATCCGCGGCGATTTCGCTGCGGATCCGCGCTGATTTCGCTGCGATCCGCGGCGGATTTCGCTGCTGATCCGCGGCGGATTTCGCTGCTGATCCGCGGCGGATTTCGCTGCTGATCCGCGGCGGATTTCGCTGCTGATCCGCGGCGGATTTCGCTGCTGATCCGCGGCGGATTTTGCTGCTGATCTGCGACTGATTTTGCTGCTGATCCGTGGCTGATTATCTGCTGATTCATCTGCGCTAGCGGGTATAGCATAACGCGATCGCGTTATGCTATACCGTTACCAGCCGGTCAACGCTACGTGTTGAACGGGCTGGTAAAACGCAATATGAACCCAGCCTTAGGGTTAGAACTAGGGTTAGGGTTAGCATTAGGGCTAAGGTTAGAATTACGGTTAGGGTTGGAATTTGGGTTAGGGTTGGAATTAGGGTTAGGTTTGGAATTAGGGTTAGGCTTGTAGTTAGGTTTATGGTTAGAGTTGGGATTAGGGTTAGGGGTGTGTTGGGGTTAGGGTTATGATTAGGGTTTGTATTAGGGTTAGGTGTGTGTAGGCGTTAGGGGTGTGTTGGGGTTAGGGTTGGAGTTAGAATTGAGGGGTTTCCACTATTTAGGCACATCAGGGGGTCTCCATACGCGACATGGCGCCACCATTGATTCCTGCAAATTTTGCGTTCAAAAAGTCAAACAGTGCTCCCTTTATTCCAAGCCCCGACGTATGCCCAAACAGTGGTTTATCCCCACATATGAGGTATCAGCGTACTCGGGAAAAATTGCACAACAACTTTGGGGGTTCTAATTTCTCCTGTTAACATTGGGAAAAAAAATTGGGGACTAAAAATTATTTTTGTGGAAAAAAAATGATTTTATATTTTCACGGCTCTGCGTTATAAACTTCTGTGAAGGACTTGGAGATTCAAAGTGCTCACCACACATCTAGAGGAGTTCCTTGGGGATCTAGTTTCCAAAATGGGGTCACTTGTGGGGAGTTTCTACTGTTTAGGCACATCAGTGACTCTGCAAACGTAACATGACGCCCGAAGACCATTCCATCAAGTGGGCATTTCAAAAGGTCACTACTTCCCATCCGAGCCCCGACGTGTGCCCATACAGTAGTTTTCTCCCACATATGGGATATCAGCATACTCAGGACAAATTGGACAACAACTTTTGGGGTCTAATTTCTCATGTTACCCTTGCAAAATAAAAAAATTGGGGACTAAAAGATCCTAATTGTGGAAAAAATATGATTTTTTTATTTTCATGCCCGGGCGTTATAAACTTCTGTGTAGCCCTTGGGGGTTCAAAGTGCTCACCACACATCTAGATAAGTTCTTTGCGGTGTCTAGTTTCCAAAATGGGGTCACTTGTGGGGAGTTTCTACTGTTTAGGCGCATCAGGGGCTCTGCAAACGTAACAAGATGCCCGCAGACCATTCCATCAAGTTGGCATTTCAAAGCGTCACTACATCCCTTCCGAGCCCTGACGTGTGCCCAAACAGTGGTTCCCCCCCACATTGGGGTACTAGCGTACTCAGGACAAACTGGACAACAACTTTCGGGGTCCAATTTCTCCTGTAACCATTGTGAAAATAAAAAATAGTGGGCTAAAAAATCATTTTTTGAGAAAAAAAAATGATATTTTATTTTCACGGCTCTGCGTTATAAACTTCTGTAAAGCACCTGGGGGGTTCAAAGTGCTCACTATGCATCTAGATAAGTTCCTTAGGGCGTCTAGTTTCCAAAATGGGGTCACTTGTGGGGGAGCTCCAATGTTTAGGCACACAGGAACTCTCCAAATGCGACATGGCAACCGCTAAAATATCCAGCATATTTTCTATTCAAAAAGTCAAATGGCGCTCCTTCCCTTCTGAGCCCTGCCGTGCGCCCAAACAGTGGTTTATGATCACAAATGAGGTATCTGTGTACTCAGGAGAAATTGCCCAACAAATTTTAGGATCCAATTTATACTGTTGCCCATGTGAAAATGAAAAAAACTGAGGCTAAAAGAAAATTTTTGTGAAAAAAAGTACTTTCTTTTATTTACAGATCAATTTGTGAAGCACCTGGGGTTCAAAGTGCTCACTATGCATCTAGATAAGTTCCTTAGGGGGTCTAGTTTCCAAAATGGGGTCACTTGTGGGGGAGCTCCAATGTTTAGGCACACAGGGACTCTCCAAATGCGACATGCAACCGCTAAATATTCCAGCATATTTTCCATTCAAAAAGTCAAATGGCGCTCCTTCCCTTCTGAGCCCTGCCTGCGCCCAAACAGTGGTTTATGACCACATATGAGGTATCTGTGTACTCAGGAGAAATTGCCCAACAAATTTTAGGATCCAATTTATACTGTTGCCCATGTGAAAATGAAAAAACTGAGGCTAAAAGAAAATTTTTGTGAAAAAAAAGTACTTTCTTTTTTTTACAGATCAATTTGTGAAGCACCTGGGGGTTCAAATGATCACTATGCATCTAGATAAGTTCCTTAGGGGGTCTAGTTTCCAAAATGGGGTCACTTGTGGGGGAGCTCCAATGTTTAGGCACACAGGAACTCTCCAAATGTGACATGGCAACCGCTAAATATTCCAGCATATTTTCCATTCAAAAAGTCAAATGGCGCTCCTTCCCTTCTGAGCCCTGCCGTGCGCCCATACAGTGGTTTATGACCACATATGAGGTATCTGTGTACTCAGGAGAAATTGCCCAACAAATTTTAGGATCCATTTTATCTGATGCCCATGTGAAAATGAAAAAAATTGATGCTAAAAGAAAATTTTTGTTGGAAAAAAAAGTACTCTTTTTTTTACGGATTCATTTGTGAAGCACCTGGGGTTCAATAATGCTCACTTGCATCTAGTATAAGTGCTTAGGGGTCAGTTTTCCAAAATAGGGTCACTTGTGGGGATTCTCCAATGTAGCACAAGGGACTCTCCAAATGGACATGGCACCGCTAAAAATCCAGCATATTTTCAATTCAAAAAGCAAATGGCGCTGCTTCCCTTCTGAGCCCTGCCATGCGCCCAAACAGTGGTTTATGACCACATATGAGGTATCTGTGTACTCAGGAGAAATTGCCCAACAAATTTTAGGATCCAATTTATACTGTTGCCCATGTGAAAATGAAAAAAACTGAGGCTAAAAGAAAATTTTTGTGAAAAAAAAGTACTTTCTTTTTTTACAGATCAATTTGTGAAGCACCTGGGGGTTCAAAATGATCACTATGCATCTAGATAAGTTCCTTAGGGGGTCTAGTTTCCAAAATGGGGTCACTTGTGGGGGAGCTCCAATGTTTAGGCACACGGGACTCTCCAAATGTGACATGGCAACCGCTAAATATTCCAGCATATTTTCCATTCAAAAGTCAAATGGCGCTGCTTCCCTTCTGAGCCCTGCCATGCGCCCAAACAGTGGTTTATGACCACATATGAGGTATCTGTGTACTCAGGAGAAATTGCCCAACAAATTTTAGGATCCAATTTATACTGTTGCCCATGTGAAAATGAAAAAACTGAGGCTAAAAGAAAATTTTTGTGAAAAAAAAGTACTTTCTTTTTTTTACAGATCAATTTGTGAAGCACCTGGGGGTTCAAAATGATCACTATGCATCTAGATAAGTTCCTTAGGGGGTCTAGTTTCCAAAATGGGGTCACTTGTGGGGGAGCTCCAATGTTTAGGCACACAGGGACTCTCCAAATGTGACATGGCAACCGCTAAATATTCCAGCATATTTTCCATTCAAAAAGTCAAATGGCGCTCCTTCCCTTCTGAGCCCTGCCGTGCGCCCATACAGTGGTTTATGACCACATATGAGGTATCTGTGTACTCAGGAGAAATTGCCCAACAAATTTTAGGATCCATTTTATCCTGATGCCCATGTAAAAATGAAAAAATTGATGCTAAAAGAAAATTTTTGTTGGAAAAATTAAAATGTCCATTTTTTCCTTACACGTTGCTTTAGTTCCTGTGAAGCACCTGAAGGGTTAATAATCTTCTTGAATGTAGTTTTGAGTAGCTTGAGGGGTGCAGTTTTTATAAAGGTGTCACTTTTGGGTATTTTCTGCCATATAGACCCCTCAAAGTGACTTCAAATGTGAGGTGGTCCCTAAAAAAAATGGTTTTGTAAATTTTGCTGTAAAAATGAGAAATCGCTGGTCAACTTTTAACCCTTATAACTTCCTAACAAAAAAAAATGTTGTTCCCAAAATTGTGCTGATGTAAAGTAGACATGTGGGAAATGTTATTTATTAACTATTTTGTGTCACATAACTCTCTAATTTAACAGAATAAAAATTAAAAATTTGAAAATTACAAAATTTTCAAAATTTTCGCCCAATTTCACAAATAAACGCAAAAATTATCAACTTAAATTTACCACTAACATGAAGCCCAATATGTCACGAAAAAACAGTCTCAGAATCGCTAGGATCCGTTGAAGTGTTCCTGAGTTATTACCTCATAAAGGGACACTGGTCAGAATTGCAAAAAATGTCAAGGTCTTTAAGGTCAAAATAGGCTGGGTCATGAAGGGGTTAAAGACTCTGACGATAACCCCAAACAGGCCATTTGCACCACCTGTCATGCCAGCATCAGCAGGGATAGCAAAACTACCAGCCTGACCACCACCAGCATGATCAGGCTCATGGCAGCATAGCACCCAACTTTGTGGGCTGAACCCCAGGGTCCAGGAACAGTGTCTTGCGCTGTTTTGCATGGAAGCCAAACCCCTGTCCATGGTGCCTGCGAAGATGCCTCCTGCCCTGCACATGTCATTGCACATGCTCAACTACCACCATCATCAAGCACGTCCACGTCCTTGTCCCAGCGCAGCCTTCAGTTGTCCATACCCCAGTCATTGGAATGCAAGTGGAAATACCCAGCCAATGCCCCACAGGCCACAGTACTAAATTCACACATTTCTCATCTGCTTGTGCTCGAAATGTTGCCTTTTAGGCTCATGGAGATGATAACTTTCCGCAACCTGATGGTGCTTTGTCCCCAGCCACCACTAATTCTCCCAGTGTGCCGTCCCGGCATTACACAAGCACGTTTCAACAACATTACCCATGCCCTCAACAATGCAGTTAATGGGAAAGTCCACCTAACCACAGACACGTGGACAAGTGCTTGTGGGCAGGGACGGTACATCTCGATGACTGCACACTGGGTTAACATAATGGAAGTCGGGACCCAGTCAGACCTTGGGATGGGACACGTCCTCCCGAAGCTGAGGATTGCGGGCCCTAGTTTAATCAGGGTTGCCCCCACAGTCTACAGCTCCTGCACTTCATATCTCCAAAATGACCACATCAGTCACTAGCTGGAAGCACTGCAGCACTGCCTCAGCCAAGCGGCAACAGGCTGTGCTGAAGCTAATATGCATAGGTGACAAACCGCACAATGCTGAAGGGTTGTGGAGAGCTCTGAAAGAGCAGGCAGATCTGTGGCTGACACCGCTGAACATACAGCCAGGCATGGTCGTGTGTGACAACGGCCAGAACCTGGTGGTGGCTGTGAGGGAAGGCGTGCTCACACACGTACCATGCATGGCCCATGTGATTAACCTCGTTGTTCAACGGTTTCTCAAAAGCTGACGGATCTGCTTGTGAAAGTACACCGCCTGTGTGCCCATTTTATAAAATCAGCTACAGCTTCAGCTGCCCTTGCCATGCTTCAGTAACGTTTGCAGCTTCCGGCTCTCCGACTGGTGTGTGATGTCCCCCCACATTGGAACTCTACACTGCATATCTTGGAAAGGATTTGTGAGCAGAAGAGGGCAGTTGTTGACTACCAGCATCAACAAGGCCATCAGTATTCAGTTCTGACTCCACATATAAGACTGTTATGTTTCGGTAGCTGAGGAGGACAGGAACAACAGCAGGGCAGCCGAACACCTGAGATGTTGGTAACTGATGGGTTGCAGATTCCTAAACTAACGACACAACTAGAGGTAGCCGTGGAGCATTCCTACGTTGATCCTAGACGCCTCGTCACAGCCTGAGAGATAACTACACCTAAAGGCAGAAAGATGAAAGCTATCTGCCCCGGAGCAGATCCCCAAAGAAAATAGGAAGAAGCAAATGAGCAAATAACAGTGGCTGCAGATAAACTGTGAGGAGCTCAGGCCCCAGGAGGGGACCTGGCTGACCTCCACAAAAGTGCAGAAAACAATGCAAAAAGCAAGCACAAAAAGAAAAGCAAAAAATATCTTATCTGAAAGCAGGAGATGCAGGCAAGACTCCAGCAAACTTCCAAATGAACCAGGAACCACAATTGAGACAAGAACAATTGATCACTGGCAACCATCATGGGAGGGAACCTCCCTTATATCAGACCAGTCAGTGAACCCAGATTGCCACTCCTCGCTGAAAGGTTCAGTACTGTCTGTAACCACCAGAGGGAGCCTCCGCTCAGAAACCATCTCTAGCACATTCATAACAGTACCCCCCCTTGAGGAGGGGTCACCGAACCCTCACTTGTGCAACCAGGCCGATCAGGATGAGCTCGGTGATAGGCACGGATCAGTCTCCTAGCATGGATGTCCGAAGCAAACACCCAAGAATTGTCCTCCTGACCATAACCTCTCCACTTAACCAAATACTGGAGTTTCTGTCTAGAAATACGAGAATCCAATATTTTCTCAACCACATACTCCAGATTGCCCTCAACCAAAACAGGGTCAGGAGGCGCAGCCATAGGAACCACTGGCTCGACAAACCTCTTCAATAAGGACTTGTGGAACACGTTATGGATCTTAAATGTCCCTGGAAGAAGCAAACGGAAGGAAACAGGATTAAGAATCTCCATGATCTTATTAGGTCCAATGAACCTGGGCTTAAACTTGGAGATGCAACCCTCATAGGGATATTTTTTGAGGGCAACCAAACCAAGTCCCCCACTTTAAACCGAGGACCATCAGTCCTATGCCGGTTGGCAAACCGTTGAGCCTTCTCCTGAGAGAGAGAAAACCTCTCCACTACCTGGTCAAAAAAATCTGCTGCATTCGCTCAACAACAGAGTCAACACCCAGACAGACAGAAGCCTCCGCCTGTCCCGAAGAAAATCGAGGCTGAAACCCAAAATTGCAGAAAAATGGAGACATCAAGGTGGCAGAGCTAGCCCTATTATTAAGAGCAAACTTAGCCAAAGGCAAAAAAGAGACCCAGTCATCTTGATCAGCAGACACAAAACATCTCAAATAAGTCTCCAAGGTCTGGTTTGTTCTCTCGGTTTGTCCATTGGTCTGAGGATGAAAGCAGAGGAGAAAGATAATTGAAAACAAAGTTTAGAACAAAATGTCCTCCAAAATCTGGAAACAAACTAAACTCCTCTGTCAGACACAATGTTCCTCAGAAGGCCAATTCACCACATCAGAACCCTTTTTGGTCAAATCAGTCAATGGTTTAACAATACCGGAGAAATTACCAATAAATTTACGATAAAAATTGGCAAAACCCAAAAATCTCTGAAAGCCTTTAATGAAGTAGTTTGGACCCAATCACAGATGGCTTGAACCTTGACCGGGTCCATTTCAATAACAGACGGAGACAAAATGAATCCAGAAATGAGACCTTCTGTACGCCAAAAAGACACTTTGATCCCTTCACATACAGTGCATTCTCTCTCAAAATCTGGAACACAGTCCGAACATGTTTCACATGAGAGTCCCAGTCATTGGAAAAAATCAAGATATCATCCAAATAAACAATCAGAAATTTATCCACAAAATCCATGAAAATATCATTCATGAAGGATTGGAAGACGGAAGGAGCATTAGTGAGCCCAAAGGGCATCACTAGGTGCTCAAAATGCCCCTCTGGGGTATTAAACGCCGTCTTCCATTCATCCCCGTGCTTAATGCGAATAAGGTTATACGCCCCCCTGAGGTCAAGCTTGGTAAACCAACTAGCACTTTTCACTCTGGAAAACAGGTCAGAAATCAAGGGTAACGGATATTGATACTTCACAGTGATCTTATTCAAGAGATGATAATCAATACACGGCCTCAATGAACCATCCTTTTTGGCCACAAAGAAAAAACCGGCACCCAAGGGTGAAGAGGATGGTCTGATATGACCCTTCTCCAATGACTCCTTGATATAAGATCGCATAGCATCGTGTTCAGGTACAGACAAGTTAAAAAGGCGACCTTTAGGAAATTTACCACAAGGCACTAACTCAAGGTCTTGGGGTGCGTCCAAATTTTTAGCAGCCCTGCCACTCACTGCATACTCAATAACAGTATAGGAGACCCAGTGTTTAATAATGGGAACAACAAGACATAGCTGACTTATGGCTCTCTAAGACTAGTGAGGGCCAACTGCTGGCCCTTTAAAAATAGTAAAGGCTGCCTGATGGCCCTATAAAAATAGGCTTTGTGACTTTCAGAGTCCCTCCTTCATAAATGAAACAGGATGTGTCTGATGATGTGTCACACACCACATGGCCAGATAAGGTTGTAAAATGGTATTATTACATTTCCCAGTGAATGCATTTGTCTTGGTTGAAAGCAATGCTAAAGTTCAAAAACGCATCAAAACCGCTATGTGTGAACATAGCCCAAGGTGTGCAGGAGCATTTTTGTTTTTGGTTACGTATATACTTGAGTATAAGTCGAGATTTTCAGCCCATTTTTTAGGGCTGAAAGTGCCCCTCTCGGCTTATACTCGAGTCATATACCAGAGGGTCGGCAGGGGAGGGGGAGCACGGCTGTCACATATACTCACCCCCTCCTGGCACGGTCTCTGCAGCCCCCTGCTTCTCCCATGGTCTCTGGCACCTGTGTTCAGCGGCCACATGGTACCGCTCATTAAAGTCATGAATATGCACATATTCATGACTTTAATGAGCGGTACCATGTGACCGCTGATGGAAGGAAGAGCTGCGGCGCCGGAGACAATGGGAGAAGCAGGGGCTGCAGAGACGCGTCAGGAGGTGGTGAGTATGACGGGGAGAACAGGGGGGAGTCATGCTATATTCACCTGTCCCCGTTCCACCGCTGTGCACCGCTCTGTCCTTGCGTCCTCTGGCTGTGACGTTCAGGTCAGAGGGCACGATGACGTGGTTAATGCGTGCCCTCTGTCTGAACATTCACAGCCAGAGGACCTGGAAGACACAGCGGTGCGCGGTGGTGGAATGGGGACAGGTGAATATCGCAGGTGCCGGGGGCCTGAGCCAGCGGTGACACCGGCACCTGGCCCCCAGCGACGAAAGGTGAGTATGTATGTATATATATATAGCAGCCTGGTCCCCTTTTGGGGTCTTGCACTGCAATTGTGCTCATTGTGTGTTTGCATTTTTGCTTTGTTCCTTTGTCATTTTTTATTTGCTGTGTTGCTGTGTGTTACACCAGAGATCTGATTTAGGCGGTTGAGATCGTGTGATCTCAGGTTTTTTGTTAATCAGAAGTGTTGGTATTTTTGTCAGGGTTTTTTTGAGTTGCAGTCAGAATTCTTTCCTATGCTTTTCTATCTAGACAGATTGGGCCCCAGCGTTTGCTCATTCTATTTTCTGTCTGTGTCCGTCTTTTCTTCTTGTCTAACCGCCATTACATGTTTGGGGGTTCCTATTTCTTTGGGGATTCTGCTCCGGGGCAGATAGCATTCATCTTTCTGCCTTTAGGTGTAGCTATCTCTCCGGCTGTGACGAGGCGTCTAGGATCACCGTAGGTACGCTCCACGGCTATTTCTAGTGTGGCGGTTAGTCCAGGTTACTGCAATCCAATAGGTTCCAGCCTCTTTGGTGTATTGCTACTTTGGCTATTTTTTGCAGTTTCTCCTCAGCTACCGAAACATAACAGCTCTGCTACATCGATGAGTTTTTGTTATACGTTATTTGTTATGTTTTTGTTAAATTCATGACAAATTTGAGATTGACAAACGTATTTTGAACAAACATCAAGTAAAAAAAAGGGGAGAAGCCAGCGCTGCATATGGTCAGCACGCAATACATAAAGTGCATATGCACATATTGGATTCTAATCTGTATTAAAAATGAGACATTTGGCAAATAATTGATCAATTCTTTGAGCCCCCCCGCCACGACAAGGCATTCTCATATGGGGCAGTCCTACTCTACGTTTTTTATATTCGCTGTGCCATTACGACCTTCTGAATGTATAAAAGCAAGACTGCAAAAAATAAAAAACAAAAGTACCTGAAGCATTGCTGCATCACTCCCATGCTGCCAGTAAGGCAAGCACAGGTGAAAGCCGACCAGGTCCGGAGATGGACATTTCAGATCTGACTCCAGCACCATTAGAAAAAGTCAATGAGTTCACCGCAGTTCAAACTCAGCGACTTCATTGCAGTTCACCTTGAGAAATTTTCCCATGGTGCTCACGCTGATGTCAGTCAGTTGAACTGAGTTCATTGGCTGTGAACTTGCAGGACCTTTCTCACAGCACCAGGAGTGTGTGAACTCTCATGCTCTCAGTGATATCAGTAAGGTCATTGGAATTCAACACTGCAAGATGGTGAGCAGTGCTAGCAGACACTTCTCAGTGTCTCTGCTGGATGGCAGGCTGTAAAGACGCATCATGCAGCAACTCAGGTTGCCATCTAGATGTAGCAGAGCTAGACACATCGCGGACGATTGGATTATTATCTCATTGTTGGAGAGGGGAAGATTAGATCCCTTTATTATTTTATTTTTGCTACATAGTTATATTGGCTTCAGTGGACTAGCTGATGACGTTTAAACTATATTCATTAAAGGGAATCTGTCACCCCATTTTGGCCCTATGAGATAGGGCCACCGCCATCAGGGCTTATCTACAACATTCTGTAATGCTGTAGATAAGCCCCCGATGTTACCTGAAAGTGAAAAAAAACGAGTTATAAAATATTCACCCAGGGGCGTTCTGGGGGGCGGTCGGGTCCGGAGGGAGTAGCGGTCCAGTTTGGGGCTACCCATCTTGTGGCGATGCCGGCCTCTTCTTTCGGTCCCATTGCGGCTCCTGCACAGGCACACTGCTCTGCCCTGGTGAGGGCAGAGCAGAGTACTGCAGTGCGCAGGCGCCGGGAAAGGTCAGAGAGGTCCGGCGCCTGCGCACTACAGTACTCTGCTCTGCCCTCACCAGGGCAGAGCAGTGCGCCTGCACAGGAGCCGCGACGGGACCGAAAGAAGAGGCCGGCATCGTCACAAGATGGGAGGCCCCGGACCGCGACTCCCTCCGTACCCGACCGCCCCCGGAACGCCCCTGGGTGAATATTTTATAACTCGTTTTTCTTCACTTTCAGGTAGCATCGGGGGCTTATATACAGCATTACAGAATGCTGTACATAAGCCCCTGATGGCGGTGGCCCTATCTCATAGGGCCAAAATGGGGTGACAGATTCCCTTTAAAGAAGATTGTGTCATTATTTCAATTAAAGGACTTTATTCTGGGGGTGTGTTGTTTCTTATAGTAATGGGGGTGTCTTATAGACGCCTCTCCCTTACTAACCTCTGGGCTTGATATCACCTGAAAATACAAAGGCAACATCAACCCCCCCAACTTTCACCCCACCCCAGGGCCAAGTGGAAAGAGTGAGGCTAAGTGTTAGATTTCCTATGGATGCACCTTTTCTTATGTGGCTGAGAGCTGATGCTTTCAATCTGGGATGGGGCCAATTTCGATGGCCCCTTCCTAGCCTATTAATATCAGCCCGCAGCTGTTTGCCTGGCCTTTACTGGTTATTAATTATAGGGGGACACTATGAGTCGCCCGCCAGGGCCGTGGGGTACTCGGCACCGAGCCCGTTCACTTCTATGGGGGATGTCACGGCAACACAGCTCGGTCCGTGGCCCTGGGCGCTCACTGAAAAGGGGGATATTTACAGGGTATTAAAGTGGTTGTAGGATATTCGTGACGCCACCTGTGGTACCTGGTCAGGGTGACCAGCGCTGCTATGCAGATCCACTGAAGGATTGGTGTTGGGCAGCGAGGTGTTAAGCCTTCCACAGGCAAGGCTGGGGTCCTTCAGGGTGAACGGAGTGTAGGGGTGCAGAATGGAGGAGAGGAGTTCAGCAGCAGGAGTAATAAGGTAGACACACACAAAAGTCTCTTTCTGTACCTTTACTGATGGAATAGCAGGCATGTCTGTTGTAAATGGGTTTGAGATGAGTTCTGAGCAGAGGCTCCCTCTGGTGGTTACAAGCGGTGCTGGTCTGTCCAGTGAAGATTGTGAGGACTGGGAATCAGGTGTTACTGACTGGTCTTATATAAGGGAGTCACCTTCCCATCAGGGTTGCCGGTGATCAATTGTTCTGGTCTGAATCCTTCATTCTTGTTTCCCTTGTAGCCTGCTGTGTCGTGTCTGCATCTCCTGCTAACAGATAAGACATTTTCTTCTTTTTGTTTTTGTGCTATATTTTTGCATTTTGTCCTGCACTTCTGTGGGGGCCTTCAGGGTCCCCTCCAGGGGCTTTTGCCCTCTCAGTTTAGTTCAGCCACTGATGTTTGTACTTTTGCTTTTTCCAGTTTTTTCAGTGGCTGCTGTTTTGATTTTGTTACACCAGAGAACTAATTTAGGTGGAAGAGGTCGTGTGATCTCAGGTGTTTTTGAAATTAGTAGAGTTGGTGCTTTTCAGGGTTTTCTGGGATTGCAGTAAGTACCCTTCCTATCCTTTTC
>JARQOD010000002.1:510501685-510525677 GCA_033576555.1 Oophaga sylvatica | reverse complement strand
CGTCACATATTCCAAAACCAAAGTGTAAATGAGAAATCTGCACGGCTTTAGGGCTTCACATTTTTCAGTTGCTGAAATGTTTTGCTATTTATTGAAGCTGGTTCAGTGCAAACTCTGCTTGGAATCCTCAGTGAGTGGTTAAATGGTGGTTACATCTGCCTGAGGCAAGGGTCACACCAGCGTATCTTCTCTGATCCGAGACAATCGGCCGATTATGCTAATCACACTCTGGAGTATGATCTGATTTTCACGTATAAGAAGAAAAAAAATTTCTCCAGTGCAATCCAATGTTTTCCATGGATTCATTGACTTGCATGGCCGAGTGCGATACGATCATTTTTCCCTTTCCCTCGAACCATCTCTGAGTTAAAAATCGGATATGTGCACGGCCCCATAGAATAACATTGGTCCGAGAGCGATCGATGTCTTCAGATTGCACTCAGCCCAATAATACAGTCATCTGCACGAGCCATTACAGACCACAGTTCAAACTGCACATTGAGGTCTGCTATGCATTCTAATGTACTGGTGTATATACACACTAGATTTTTTTCACATGTGAAATTTTCGCTTATTACAGTAATTTATTGTAAGATGGTAACTGGACTGAAAGAAATCAATGAGACTATAATGTATATTACATTGTCATTAACTGGAAGATTGGAGGAATATTGCCTAGTGTGAAGTCCCTCTGTAATTTATTGTAACTTAAGACAATAACTGGACCAAAAGAAATCAATGGAACTATAACGTACATTGGAAAATGAATTTATTAGGGGCATGTGCCTTTTCTAGCCTAAATTTGTGAGTCCATTGGAGGACACATTATTCTCATTAATCCCTGGCTACTTTTTTGAAAATCACCTATTTGTAATGTTTGCACAAACCACACACACCAATTTTTGCATCCTTTTTTCCAACTGAAAACTGGAGTAAGTCACTTAGTAATGCTCCTTGGAGAGTGTAAGTACCAAGTTGAGTTTTTGCTATTTGAATGATATACTGTACTTAAAAGGAACCTGTCAGCAGAACTGTACACAGTAACCTACAGACACTGTCAGGTTGACACTGTTATACTGATTAGGCTGGGGTCACAATTGCGAGTGCAATGCAAGAAACTTGTGCGAGTATCTCACCTCAATACCTGGCACTGTCGCCGACACTCGGGAGCAGAGTGTGCGGCTGCATGTATTTCTATGCAGCTGAACACTCCGATCCGAATGCCAGCGGCAGTGCCAAGTATTGAGGCGAGAGACTCGCGCGACTTTCTCGCATTGCTCTCTCAAGTGTAGCCTTAAAGTGATACCTGTTTTGATTAAATTCGTCTTTGTTGTTTAATCTATATTTGTAGCTTTTAGTTAATGAGATTCTCGTGCTCTGGGGCGGACTATGTGTGGGTCTTTATGTGGTGCTCTGTTCACATATTCATCCTTATGGGCTAATGACAGGTCACTAATACCTCAGTGACCTGCCTCCTGTCTTACATACTGCACATATGTGTAGTGTCTTTGAAAAAAATTTACCTACAGCAAAATTGCTTGCTGATAGATGCTACTGCGTAAGCACTGCTGTCGGTGCCAATTTGCTGCAGGAAAAAAAATTTGGCTCCAGCAAAATGTTGGCGCTTGCGTGATAGATGCTACTGCGCAAGCACCGCCGGCTTTGCCATTTTACAGGAGGAATAAAAAAATTGGCTGCAGCAAAATGGCGCTGCCAATGGAGCTTGCGCAGTAGCATCTATTGGCAAGCGATAGATGCTACTGCGCATGCGCCGCCGCTGGCCCAATGTTGCTGTAGGTACATTTTGCCACAAGCCCACCATATATGTGGTCAGGGGGATTCTGGAAAGAGATACTGGTCTAGTGATTGCAAATATTCCCAGTTCCCCCAAGGTAATCTAAAGTGAAGTGGCTGAAACAGGCTTGCAAAACACCAAGACAAAGACCTAAGCATAATATGTGATGGTAGGGAGCAACTTCCCTTTTAAGCGAACCACATGTGGGCTTGGTCAAAGGCAGTCAGCCATCTTTGGATGCAGTTGACCTAAAGTTCTCAATTACAACCAAAACCTCTGCAACTGATACACGATTTCCTGTTCTGCTGTGGCCAATCAAGTGTGAGAGTAATCGGATGGCTTTGTACCTTAATTACAGCTGGTAAACGTTACCCTCATGTGTGTCTTGTAGTGACTGTCACCTCCAAGATTAATTGTAATAAAGATAAATGATCTTGTTTGTGTTCAGACGGCAGTAATTTAATGATCCAGATATGGACCGCAATACCTGGAGTGACTGCGGTTTTCATATTTCGAACTTACAGCTTCATCAGTCCGGACATTAGGGTCGTTGCATTGATGGATAGAGACAGAAAAAGACTAATTTGCAAGAACAGTATGTGGGCCCTTTACAATCCAATAGCTTTATCTGTGACAGAAGTTGCTTTGGAGGTGGAAGTGGCCCCCTTACCTCTCTTGCCCTTGGGTGCACCAATGATATATCCTCCCCTGGGTTGGTCAGTACATGAACCATGAAATCTATCAGTTTGAATTGGGCCTTTAAAAAGAGTCTGTGACATTCCAGGGGGGAGACAGTTGAATTTAAAAGGTGAACTGACGTTTCGACTATGTAGTCTTAGTCTTAGTCATGGGCAGCACCAACCACAGCCTCCTTGACAATGTTCATAGAGGTGTACTATTTTCCTACAGTGTAAATCTCTCATTTATGAAAAGCCCACAAGTTCTCAATAGGGCTTAGGTCCGGTGAAGATTGCGCCATGCCATTAGTTTTTCATCTTAACCCTTTTCCAACGTCAGGCGTAATAATATGCCGATGTCGGACTCCCTTCCTTTGATGTGGGCTCCGGCGCTAAGCACACATCTTTTCCGGGACATGTCAGCTGTTTTGAACAGCTGACATGTGCCCGGAATAAACGCGGGTGGAATCGTGATCCTCCTGCGGCTATTAACTAGTTAAATGTCGCTGTCAAATGCTGACAGCTGCATTTAACTCGCTCTTCCGGCCATCGGGCCAGAAACCCGCCCACCGGTGACTCCTGATCGCAGGTCACGGGTTCTTTGGCATGACAACCAGAGGTCTCCTGTGGTCGACGCTCATAGCAAGAGAGTGATTCTGCTAGATAGAGGCGATCTGATCATCTCCTCAATGTAGAGGAGCCGATCGGGTGGTGGCAGCTTCTACTATCTCTCGAGAGTATTGAAGCATGCCAAAAGTAAAAAAAAATGTTTTTAAAAAAGTAAAAAAAATATAAAAGTTCAAATCATCCCCTTTCGCCACATTCAAAATAAAATAAAAAAAAATCAAACATACACATATTTGGTATTGTTGCATTCAGAATCGCCAGATCTATCAATAAAAACAGCGGGACTCGGCCTCTGACTCTGAGCTCAGTTTACTGTCTATACTTGTCTGCTTCTGACTGGGAGGAACGTGACACAGCCACGGAGCAGCAGCCACGGCCAGAGGACATGAGGTTATGTACATAACACACAGCAGACAAGCAGGAAGTGACAGACCTGATAACAAGTGTGTCGACCCGCCACCACATTGTGGATTACCAGGCAAGGTACTCAGTGCCGGACCAAGGAAGTCTATGGGTTGTAATGGTAGACTGTGGCTCGGTCTGAGCCCGGGGTCTGCGTAATGTTGGGATATATCAAGGGATAGGTTTATACAGTCTGTGACGCAACCTGAGTCTCAGGTAAATAGTACCACGCTGCTGTAGATCTCTGAGGGATGTGAGCAGCTAGATGTGGTCCATACAGGTGGGACTGGTCCCTCAAAGTCTATGAAGTTAGTGAAGTCGGGTGCAGATAAATAACACAGTCTCACACGGTCAGCGTCTTTCCATACCTTTACTTGTAAGATGTTCAGGCAGGTCCCAGGGAGGCTGATCCAAGGAGAGTGTATCTTGAGACAGCAGCTGGACAAGTTAGGGGCCTCCTTTACTTTCCAATAACGATGAGTACAACCAGCCTGAAGCGTAGTTCCCTCAATAACTCCAGCTAATCCATAGCTGTACTGCCCAGTCAGTTTTGTGGTAGGAGCCTTCCTGCGAGAGAGCTGAATTCCTATATTGCTGATCAGGCTCAAAGTCTTCACTCCCCCTGACCCCAGTTACGTACTGACTATAAGGGGCTGTTTGCCGCGACCTAAGGTCCGGTAAATTCCTGGTTTTCTTACCACTATGCTTGAAGCTAATAGTGATCCTTCGGTCCCCAGTGACCGGTTGCAATGTGCAGGACTTCTTCAATACAAACGCACCTTTTCAATAAACTTTCCACTGTGCCTTTCGCCTTGTCCTCGCTGGTAGCATAAACACTCACACTTGCATAAAGTCGGGTAGTCACTTCCTTCATTCACTTCCTTCAAAGTTAGTTACAGATTCTCAGTTATCACTAGGCAGGAGCACGTCTCTGAACCTTTCACTGTCCTTGAGACAGGTGACTGAAGTCTTTCTGCACTAAGCTTCTTCTTTCTCTCAATGTATTCTGTTGAGGTACAGCTCTGACTAGGTAAGGTGAATTAGACCACCTATACCAGCCTCCACGTTCTGAACTGATGATAGAGCAGGCTGGACTGCTTCCTCCCTCCAGCTAAACTCCAGACGTCTGCTCCGTCCGAAGACAGGAACTGAACAGACTCAAAATCACTCCACCAACATACACCCTGACCACTCCCTCAATAGTAACTACACTACCCTAGGGTGTGTCTAGTGTATGTTGAGTGAATGGGTATTTAGCATTAAACTGCTGTCTCGCCACACACTCTCCAGGGTACTGGTGTGCTAACACCAGGGCTACACAAGAGAACACTAGAACACAGGCAAAAGTGCCGGATCACAAAGAAGATAGGTAGTGGCAGACCTGATAACAGAGAACACTAGAACCCAGGCACAAGTGCCGAATCACAAAGAAGATAGGTAGTGGCAGGCTGATAACAGAGAACACTGGCACAGGATAACAAGCAAGTGACAGCACACAAGCACAAGGTTTGGGAGGCAGACAACAGAAGACAATAGCTCACAGAATGAGACAGAGGATGCTAATACAGAGAATGAGAACAAGATGAGATCACTGGATGAAGAAATGCGTTTATAAATGGCCAATATAGCATGAAATAAGAGCACCAGTAGTAAAGAGAAAGCGGGTCTGAACCGGCTACCCGGATGTAGGGGTTATGTGTGGCCAACGGTCGCTGACTATGGGCCTGATTCACCATCTCTCCTGCCTTGATTGACATGGCTGACCTCTCCTATGTCATCCACAGTCTGTTCAACTCTCCTGCCTGCACAGCGCAACAGACTGTAGATGACATAGGAGACATCAGCCACATCAGTAATGGCAGGAGGACGGCAATTGTGGTATCAGAGGAGGCACTGAATATGGTCCATACGCATTCATCTGACTGGACGGTGTTGTACGGACAGCATCTGTAGGCCTTCATGTACAATATTCTAGAATGCTCTATGTATGTCCCCTATGCAAGGCACAAAAAAAGAGATCTTTTATTATACTCAGAGGGATCTGTCCGGTCCAGTCCAATCTGCGTCTCTGGTCTTGATACGGCGACTCCAAGCTAATGCCGTGCTGCTTTGTGTGTATTGCGTCCTATGTAGTGATGAGCGAACCTGCTATGATAACATCTTATCTGAGCACGCTCGGGTGTTATCCGAACATCTGGGAATGCTCTTATATTATGTTCGAGTCCCTGTGGCTGCATCATTTGTGGCTGTTAGACAGCCTGAACACATGTGGGAATTGCTTGTTTGTTAGGGAATCCCCACATGTGTTGAAGCCACCTAACAGCCGCGAATGATGCAGCCACTGGGGCTCGAATATAATATACACACATGCCCTGATGCTCGGGTATCACGCGAGCATGTTCAGATAAGACGTTATCGAGCACACTTGCTCATCACTAGGCCTACATCATCCACACAGTGTCCTCTATCACACTCCTGTGAAGGCGTACTTCTCTCTGCCCTACCGAGGACACAGCACAGTATTGTAGTGCACATGAGTCAGCTTTAGTTGTGGGTCATCTTTGTCCTAGTCCGGCGTTTGTGCACTACAGTACTTTGCTCTGCTCTCGGCAGAACAGAGAGAAGTACCCCTCCGCAGGAGCGCAATAGGGGACACAGTGTGGATGGCCCAGGATGCATTATCCACATAAAGCAGGAAGATGGTCATAAGAAGAGAGGCAGCGCCAGATCAAGAACAACGATGCCCATCAGAGTGGAACGCACAGTAGGTGAGTATAATAAGAGATCGTTTTTGTGCCTTGCAGAGTGGATTGGAGACTTACATACAACATACTAGTATGTTGTAGCGGTGGATTTAAAGATGCTGACCATACTTTATGTTGGAAAAACCTGGTGACAGGTTCCCTTTAACATATTTGTCTGAAACTGCCTCTCCATCTTTGAGTCCTTCACATTAAAATGAATGGCTTTCAAAACCAGCAAATCCCTGGTATATTGTGTGTAACTAAACACACCATGAGCAGAGTTATGACAAACATGTAAGGCCGGTGGCACACTTGCATGTGTGATGTGAGAAACTCGCACAAGTCTCTAGCATCAACACCCGGCACTTCCACCGGCACTCAGACCGGAGAGTGCGGCTGCATAGAAATATATGTAGTCGCATGCGAGTGCTGGTGGCAGTTCTGGGTGTTGATGCGAGAGACTCATGCGAGTTTCTCGCATAACGCACTCAAGTGTGACACCAGCCTAAAAGGGCTGCTGGTATTAGAAGGAACCTGTCAGGAGATTCATGCTGCTCACACCATGGGCAGCATGAATCAGAGTCTGGCTGCACGATTGCCAGCAGGTATATTATTCTCTGATATGCTGCAATGTTTCAGAGAAGATTTACACTAAAGACACTTTACTACTCCCAGCTTCACTGCAGGTGAATGCTGGATCTTTGATTATGTGCATACAAGGAACAGACGTGTCAATCACCTGCTGCTGTGCTGGGAAGAGTGGTCAAAGGTGGAGACAAACTTGTCATCTCCCCCTATTGTCCAAAGTATTTTCAGAGTATATTTTCTCTGAAACCCCAGAGCATTTCAGAGATTAATATACAATTTGAGCAGCCAATATCCCGACAGACTGTATGATTTTATTTACCATATTTGGTGGACTATAAGACTCACCGGACCATAAGACTTATGGACTTAAATTAAATTTTGGGGTGGAAAATGGGAAAACATTTTCTTAAATATAAATCTTAGAGTCCATTTTAGTGGTAACTTACCAGTTTGGGGTGGCGGCGGTGCAGAGTCACAGAGTCACAAGGGCCGCAGCTTCACCCCACTACTGCTGCTACAGAAGGCGAATGGCAGCAGTAGTGGGGTGATGCTGCGGCCCTTGGGCTCTCGTAAGATGTGGGCATCAGTGAGCATAGTCCCCATTCCTATTGATTTCCCTTTGGGCTGCGGCCCTTGGGCTCTCATAAGATGTGAGCATAGTCCCCATTCCTATTGATTTCCCTTTGGGCTGCGGCCCTTGGGCTCTCATAAGATGTGAGCATCAGTGAGCATAGTCTCCATTCCTATTGATTTCCCTTTGGGCTGCGGCCCTTGGGCTCTCATAAGATGTGGGCATCAGTGAGCATAGTCCCCATTCCTATTGATTTCCCTTTGGGCTGCGGCCCTTGGGCTCTCATAAGATGTGGGCATCAGTGATCATAGTCCCCTTTCCTATTGATTTCCCTTTGGTGGGCTTCTGGAAAATGGTCAACAGAAGTGGTGCATGTGCAGATTGAGATCTCGGAACACAATATCTCATCCCTCCTTCTATACTCTCTTCTCTGACATCTTCATCACCCCATATCTCTTCCTCCAGGGGGAGGGCTGCACAGTGCATAAATTAAACTACCTAGTCACTGTTTCTCACGCCTGTGTTCGGGTTTCCCTGGGACTCAAACTTGCAACTACATGTTCTTAAGCTGTTGCTTTTTCTAGGAGCCACTGCCCACAATTATATAGATGGAAGAACTTGGTAACCTTGACTTTTATTGCAGACAATAAAGGCCTCTTTCACACATCATTTTTTTTGCCATCAGTCACAATCCGTCATTTTGTGAAAAAAACGGATCCTGCAATTGATGCTGCAGGATCCGTTTTTTTCTCATAGACTTGCATTAGCGACGGATTGTGACGGATGGCCACACATTTCATCCGTCTTTTGACGGATCCGTCGAAAAATCTCTCTCTCTCTCTCTCTCTCTCCTCTCTCTCTCTCTCTCTCCTTCGGCACAAAGTTCAAGAGTTCACCTCGGCAGCCTTGACGGATCCGTCAAAAAACATCATCCGTCGCATAAGTTTATTACAATCTGCGCAGGATCCGTTTTTTTCACTCTTTGACGGATTGAGACTGATTCTAAAAAACTGATGTGTGAAAGAGGTGAAAGTCAAAAGCAGGTAATACATGTCCATAGAGATACTTTGTGCATAATAATGTATTTCCATGTTCACTGTATATTGAGGTGAAGAAAAAGATTGTTTTTGTTCTTATAAAAGTAGTAATATTAATAGTAATCAATTTCAAAACTGTATTTTTTTTTCTGTGAGTGTATATCCAGTATTTGAGCACACAACCTTAACATTACAGGCAGGATCTAAAGCTATTGAGCCACAAGCTCTGAGCAAGTCATGGAGAAAATTTTGTGTATATCAGCTCTTCAATACATAGAGTGAAACTCATTAATAGAGTCATTACAAAAAGAGTAATCTATTTCAAGTGTTTATTTCTGTAAATATTGATGATTATGGCTTGTAGCCAATGAAAACCCAAAAGTCATTATCTCAGTAAATTAGAATACTTTATAACACCAGTTTGAAAAATGATTTTAATATCCAAAATGTTGGCCTACTGAAATCTATGTTCAGTAAATGCACTCAATACTTGGTCGGAGCTCCTTTTGCATCAATTACTGCATCAATGCAGCGTGCCATGGAGGCAATCAGCCTGTGGCACTACTGAGGTGTTTTGGAAGCCCAGGTTGCTTTGATAGCAGCATTCAGCTCATCTGCATTGTTGGGTCTGGTGTCTCTCATCTTCCACTTGACAATACCCCATAGATTCGCTCTGGGGTTAAGGTCAGGCGAGTTTGCAAGTCAATTAAGCACAGTGATTCTGTTGTTTTTAAACCAGGTATTGGTACTTTTGGCAGTGTGGACAGGTGCCAAGTCCTGCTGGAGAATGACATTTCCATCTCCAAAAAGCTTGTTGGCAGAGTGAAGCATGAAGTGCTCTAAAATTTTCTGGTAGACGGCTGTGCTGACTTTGCTCTTGATCAAACAAAGTGGACATACAACAGCAGATGACATGGCTCCCCAAACCATCACTGATTGTGGAAACTTCACACTAGACCTCAGGCAGCTTGGATTGTGTGCCTCTCCACTCTTCCTCCAGACTCTGGGGCCTTGATTTCCAAATGAAATGCAAAATTTACTTTGATCTGAAAACAACACTTTGAACCACTGAGCAACAATCTAGTTCTTTTTCTGATTGGTACAGGAAAGATGCTTCTGGCATTGTCTATTGGACATGAGTGGCTTGACATAAGCAATGTGACACTTGTAGCCCATGTCCTGGATACGTCTGTGTGTGGTGGCTCTTTAAGCAATGACTCCAGCAGCAGTCCACTCCTTGTGAATCTCCCCCAATTTTTTGAATGGATCTTTTCTTAACAATCCTTTCAAGGCTGCGATTATCCTGTTTGCTTGTGCACCTTTTTCTACCACACTTTCCTTCCACTCAACTTTCCATTAATATGCTTGGATACAGCATTCTGTGAACAACCAACTTCTTTAGCAATGACCTTTTGTGGCTTACCCTCCTTGAGGAGTGTGTCAATGACTGTCTTCTGGACATCTGTCTAGTCAGCAGTCTTCCCCATGATTGTGGAGCCTACTGAAACAAAGGGACCTTTTTAACCCCTTCCCGACCCATGATGCCTATGTTGGCATCATGAAAACCAGTGGCATCCAGACCCATGACACCAACGTAGGCGTCATGCTATAAATCATGTTCCTGCGGGTCGTGTGACCGGGGTCACTGAAAGGTCACCCGACCCGCAGACACAAGACCCTTTGTGCATCACCACAGTGGGGGTGGCTTAACCCCCACGTGGCTACGATCACTCTGATTGGCTGTTAAAAGTGAAACAGCCAATCAGACCGATTTGTAATATTTCCACCAATGAAATTTGGTGAAATATTTCAATCCAGCCATGGCCGATGCTGCAATAGCATCTTCCATGGCTGGATAACGAGTTACGACCCTCCCCACACCGAGTAACGGCGGTGATCGGCCGCCGCCACAGATTTCATGGCAGCGATAGGTCACCGCCGTTACTGTCTGCTGCCCTCCCTAACCGTCCTCTCCCCTCCACTCCGATCTGCTGCCCCCCGCCTTCCGATCCCCCCCCCAGTGTCATCTCACCTCTCCCGTTCTTCTGGCGCCCGTGGATCCGTCCCGGCTCCGTCCGGGACTCTTCATGGGCGCCGCCATCTTGGAAAATGGCAGGCGCAAGCGCAGTGCGCAACCCGGCCGGCGCATGCGCAGTGTGCCTTCTAAAGTCCAAAAATTTATTTTGATCACTGTGATAAACTCTCATAGTGATCAAAATAAAAAAATATAAATAAACGCCCCTTTATCACCCCCATAGGTAGGGACAAAAAATAAAATAATTTTTTTTTTTCTATTAGGGTTAGAATTACAGTTAGAGTTAGGGTTAGCCTTAGGGTTAGGGTTAGCCTTAGGGTTAGGGTTAGGGTTAGCATTAGGGTTAGGAGCATTAGGATTATGCTGGATTTAAATTGCATTATGGCAGTGTCATGACCCAGGACGGGGTTTGGTCTTTGTCCCATCCTGGCCAGACTGGTGTTAATGGTTTCAGCCTCTCTCTGGCAGAGGGCGGCTATTTAGTTGCCAATTGACCTAGGTCTGGTGTCAGTTATACTCCTGCCCTCGGCTGAGTTAGTTGACCTCCTGTGTGCCTGTGCCTTGTGCCTGATCTTGTTGCTTGTTTGGTTTTGACCCGGTCCGTCTCTTCGTTGTGAGCTTGTCTACTGTTTTGGTACTGTGTATTTGCCCGTTCTGGTTTTCTGATCCCTTGGCTACGTTCTGGTTATTCTCTGCCTGCTCCTCTTGTACTGCGTTGCTCCCTCTGTGTATGACCTGGCTATCCTGACTATCCGTTTTGTCTATGCCCCTTGGTAACTCTGTCCCGTAGTTACCCTTCTAGGAGTTTTCCTTCTGCTCATAGCTCTCTGGAGCTTAGGCCACGCCCATCAGCAGTCACGTGCTTAAGGTCCTCTGGCCTGAAACAATCTCTGTCTGTTACTGCCTTCTCTGAGAGACCTGTGGCCGGCGCCGCCCCTTGGCAGTCATGTGCTTCGGGTCCTGTTAGTCTGAAGCACGCATTTTCACCGCTGCTGCCCCGCTCCACAGGTATCTTTGAGTGCAGTCTGTCTTATTCAGGACACGCGCACTGGCTCAGTGAGCAAGTGCAGTGCGGTGTTCGTGATATTATAACTGACCGCTACTTTTTTTTTTTTCTCCTGTGTGTGTTATGGATCCTATGTATGCCCTTTCTGAGCAGGTAAAGCACCTGACTCAGATGTCTCAGACACTGAATGAGGAACAACGAGCTCTGGCTCAGTCTCAGCAGCTGATGGCTGACACTGTGCAGGGGGCTTTATCATCTGGTGCTCATTGGACAGGGGTTCAAGATGTTACATTAGTTTCCCCAGAGCCCCCGGTTAAATTACCAGATATCTTTGCCGGAGATAGAAAGGAATTTAAAGTTTTCAAAGAGGGCTGTAAGCTTTTTTTTTTCTTTAAGGCTAGTTTCACACATCCGTTTTTCCCCTTGCGGTGCCCCCGGCATTTTCCCGCAGCGCCGCATCTGAAAATCTGATGCGCCGCATGCGGCTTTTTTCGCATTGACATGCATTAGCGCCGCATGGCGCCGCATGTCAATGCGTTGCATGCGGTTTTGTCCGGATGCGGCGCAAATGTACATTGCGGCGTCCGGAAAAAACGCTGCATGTAACGTTTTTTTTTTTTGCCGGATGGTTTCTTATCTCTCCAAGCATCAGAAACCATCCGGCAAAAAACCGCATTTTGGGCGCCGGAAGTGTGAAAGCTTTTCACATGCGGCGCTGCGGTAAAATGCCGGGGGCGCCGTTTAGGCGCCCGCCGGATGTGTGAAAGAGGCCTAAGACCGCACTCTTCTGGGGATGAAAGTCAGAAGGTGGGGGTCATTATGTCTCTGTTAAGGGGAGCCCCCCAGGCTTGGGCTTTTTCCCTTCCTATCACTGCCCTTAAGAGAATGACTGTGGATGCATTTTTTCAGGCCCTGGGGCATATTTATGATGAGCCTGATCGAGTGCTGATGGCTGAGGACATGGTGATGAGTGTATGTCAGGGGAAGCACTCAGCCGAGTGGTTTTGCTCAGAGTTCAGACGCTGGGCTGCTGAGGTCTGTTGGGATGATGCCGCCCTCCGGGGCTTGTTCCGTAGAGGCCTGTCTGAACGTCTGAAAGATGCCTTGGCACTCCACCCTCCGCCTGATTCTCTGGAGGACGCCATGACGCAGGCCGTCCGAATGGATCGCAGGCTGTGGGCGAGAGGTGTGATGCAGGCTGAGACACCACTTTTCTCCAGTGGAAGGGGAGCCAGTCCTGTATTGGAGTCCATGGAGATGGGAGCCATCGACCTCAAAGAGAAAGAAAGGAGACGGAGGCGTTTGGAAAAGCTGTGTTTTTACTGCGGTGATCCTGGACATTGGAAAAAGAACTGTCCCTCCTGCCCACTGACTAACAAGCGACTGAGTCTGGGTGATCATCGTGGAGGTCACTCAGACTCTCAGGTACCCTTTCCTTCATTTTCTAAGATACTGTTAAAGGTGGAACTTGGTGTGAAGAACTGCTTTTTCCGTACTTCAGCTTTTGTGGACTGTGGGTCATCCTTGAACCTGATTGACTCTAAGCTGTTGGCCAGCTGTAGATTAGGGACAGTTAGGTTGGAGACTCCTATAAAAATAATGGCCATTGACTCTACACCTCTCACCAAGGACGGTGTCCATTTTGTCTCTGAAGAATTCACCCTCAGGGTGGGGGCCCTTTACCAGGAGCGTATGTCATGTTTTGTTTTGGATAACCTCTCTGCTGGCCTGGTGTTAGGGTTTCCCTGGTTGCAACGGCATAACCCGATTATTGACTGGGATTCCCGTGATATTGTTAAATGGGGATCTAATTGTTCTGAAAAATGTCTTGCTACTGTGTCTGTGTCGTCCGTTGGTCTGGAAGGTATTCCGGAGTACCTGAAGGACTATGTGGACGTTTTCTCTGAAAAAGAGGCTGAAGTTTTACCACCACACCGCCCATTTGATTGAGCCATTGACCTGGTTCCAGGTACTAAATTGCCCAAGGCCCGCTTGTATAACCTCTCGGGTCCCGAGCGGGCTGCTATGAAAGAATACATTTCCGAGAGCCTTCGTAAGGGACACATTCGTCCTTCTGTTTCCCCCATGGCGGCGGGGTTCTTTTTCGTTAAGAAAAAAGACGGTGGTTTGTGCCCATGCCTCGATTTTCGAGAGTTAAATAAGATAACTGTGAGAAATACTTACCCCCTCCCCCTTATTCCTGATTTGTACAACCAGTTGTCTGGGGCTAAGTGGTTTTCGAAATTGGATCTGCGGGGGCATATAACCTTATCTGGGTCCGGGAGGGGGACGAGTGGAAGACTGCTTTTCTCACTACTGAAGGGTTGTTTGAAAACTTGGTCATGCCTTTCGGTCTGACCAACGCACCAGCAGTCTTCCAAAATTTTATTAATCATGTGTTCTCTGACTTTATTGGGCGTTTTATGGTTGTGTATTTGGATGACATTCTTATCTACTCGCCTGATAAACAAACTCACATTGATCATCTTCGGGCAGTTCTCCAAAGGCTCCGGGAGAACTGTCTCTTTGCTAAGCTAGAGAAATGTTCATTCTTCGTTCAGGAACTGTTGTTTCTGGGGTTCATTGTGTCTGCTGAGGGGTATCGCATGGATCCTAATAAGGTGCAGGCCATTGTTGATTGGGTACAACCTCGTGATTTGAAGGCTCTGCAGCGTTTCTTAGGATTCGCAAATTACTATCGCAAGTTTATAAGGGGGTTCTCGCAGGTAGTTAAACCTCTCACAGATCTGACTCAAAAGGGGGCTGATGTCAAGAATTGGTCAGCTGCAGCGGTGGCGGCGTTTCAGTTCTTAAAAAAATGTTTCATGTCTGCTCCGGTTCTTATTCAACCGGACCCGTCTGAACCATTTATTGTTGAGGTGGACGCCTCGGAGGTGGGGGTGGGGCAGTGTTGTCCCAGGGACCGCCACTTTGACTAATTTGAGACCCTGTGCCTTTTTCTCTAAGAAATTCTCTCCTGCGGAGAGAAACTATGATGTTGGGAATCGAGAACTTCTGGCCGTGAAGTTGGCCTTTGAAGAATGGAGGCATTTTTTGGAGGGTGCTGTCCATCCTATTACCGTGGTTACTGACCACAAGAACCTAGCTTACATTGAGTCTGCTAAAAGGTTGACTCCTAGACAGGCAAGATGGTCGCTTTTTTTTTCCCGATTCCAGTTCTCCATCCTTTTCGGCCAGGATCCAAAAATGTCAGGGCTGATGCCTTGTCACGCAGTCTGGATCCGGTGTCTCCCCCCGAACCTCCATCCTCCATTCTTCAGCCTGGGGTGGTGGTGGCAGTTGTTTCTGCTGGGTTGGAGCAGGATATTCGGGAAGCTCAGTCTCTTGCCCCTCCAGCTAAGCCAGTGGATAAACTTTTTGTACCAGTTCAATTTCATCTCAGGATACTTCGGGAATTCCACGACTCAGTTCTGGGTGGACATCCTGGGATCTCGGCTACCCGGAGGGCCATCGCTAGGATATTCTGGTGGTCTTCTTTAGCCTCTGATGTTGGGGAATTTGTGTCTGCTTGTGGGGTATGTGCCCGTGCGAAACCCCCCCATAACCGGCCGGCCGGGGAATTGGTGCCACTGCCAATTCCTGATAGACCATGGACCCATTTGTCCATGGATTTTATCACCAACCTTCCTCCTTCCAAGGGTAACACCGTGTAAGGTTCTATGTATATATTCCTGAAACTCAGTTTGTTCGTCAGCCATTTTACTTTCTGTCTTGCTGCAGCTATCTTGCCCTCAGTCAAAATGGAGTTTCCAGCTTGCATGTTCCCGCCCTGATTCTCTCCTTTGCTTCTTAAGCAGCCACAGCTGAGCAATCAGTGCTTCAGAATCTAGCCTGCAGTGAACCTGTGACTTGACTCCTGTAAGCCTTGGACCTTGTACTCCAGCTATTCCTACTGAGGAACTCTGAAGCACTTGTGGACTCTGAACCCTGCTCTTTGAAAGACCCACGTTTGCATGGACTTACGGTAACAGAGAAGAAGATCCTGAATCTGTATTGGAGAGTGATTGCTGAGCTTGGATTACTCTGGCCTGCTGTGTCTCCTGTTTCTGTGTCTGCAAACTGTGTGACTATTTCTGCCAACTTGTATGAAGTAATACAGGACTTTTCTATATCAAACCTGTGACTCCTGTGTTTTCATCGCACCCAAGCACAAGACGCTATATGAACTGTACTACATACATTACAAGATTCTGAAGCCAAAACGTTAGTGTCTGCTGGGTCTGGAAGGCTGTGTCTGCTGTACTGTGGATATCAGACGTCCGGTTGTACTTTCTGTGATGACAGTGGTTGTGACTTCTCACAACCATTCCAGGTGAGCAATTCCCTTAAGTTTTTTCTTTTTGCAGTGTTACCACAGGTAAACACTATTGTTTTTTTTTTTTCTCCTTTCTTTTCTCTTTTTTGTCTGCTGTAACTCTGGATATCAGATGTCTGGTTGAAACTTTCTGTGATGATAGTGGTTGTGACTTCTCACAACCATTCCAGGTGAGCAGTTCCCTTAATTTTTTTTTCTCTCTGCAGTGTTGCCACAGGTGAACACTATTGTTTTTTTTTCTCTCCTCTTCTTCCAGTAATCCTGTCTTAAAAGATCTGGAAAATGGAGGCCCGCATAAAGGAACTTTGCGGAGTGACTGATAATATCCTTGCAGATTTGCAGAATATAAAGACCCGTTTTACAAATCTACAGGACCTCAATAATCACAATTTGCAAGTGGTTGGACAGACTACCCAGGATTTGCGAGCCAGGATTGAGGTTCTAGAGGGGCGAGTCCAGGCTCCTGCCGTAGCCCCGAGTGCTGGGATTCCCAAGTTGCCCCCTTTTCGTTTTGGCGGTGAACGTGAGAAATTCAGGGGATTTATTAATCAATGCAATCTTTTTTTTTCTGCACATGCTTCACAATTTCCCACTGAACGATCTAAGGTGCTTACTATAATCATGTTGCTTACCAACAAGGCTTTAATGTGGGCAAACCCTCTGATTGAGACTGAGGATGATTGTTTGAATCACCTTGATGATTTTATTTCAGCCATGGGGCAGGTGTTTGATGACCCCAATCGAGGTGCAACAGCTGAAGCAGCCATGTTAGCTTTGCGCCAAGGTAAGCACTCGGTAGCTGAATATGCCTTGGATTTCAGGAGATGGGCCCTTGATACCACCTGGGACAGTTCCGCCAAAAAATCTATTTTTCGAAAGGGGTTATCTCCACTGATTAAGGATGAACTTGCTCGTGCCGACCCTCCCACTGCGTTAGGTGACTTTATTAACACTGCATCCGTATTGATACTCGTCTGACTGAACGCAGGCAAGAGAGATGGTTCGAAAGCAATCGTACTAACCTTTTCCTACCTTCCTCTCCAGCTAAGGAACCTTTGAGTAGGATTACACGGGAACCTGAACCTGAACCCATGCAGGTAGACTCTTTACAACGACGGGTTAGTGATGCACGCAAGGAACATCGTTTTAAGGAGAATCTATGTTTCTATTGTGGTAAGTCAGGGCACTTCATTATAAACTGCCCCAGCCGTTCTCGTAAGACTACTGCAGCACTCATTCATTGTGAGTGTTGCGAGAGGGGATCTGTCAGGTCCGAGCCTCAGGCTCCAGAGAGATCTGCAGCAACAGATCTTGATTTCTCGGACTTAAACGCCGTTACCTCTGAGGACGTTGACTGTGTAAACGCTGCCATTTTTCAAGTTTCCTCAGCGGTGTCCCAGCTGAGTTGTAAGAAAAACAATTCTCATTGCTTTCTTTCCATCAAACTCTGGGTTGACTCAGCTTGGGTGTCTAGCTCTGCTATGATCGACTCAGGGGCAAGTGGAAATTTTATGGATGTCTCCTTTGCTCTGAAACAGGGAATACGTTCAGTGAAGAAGGCTACTCCAGTACAGATGGAAACTGTGGATGGCTCCCTGCTGACCTCTGGACCAGTGGATCAGGAAACAGAGCCTTTGAGGGTTCTTATGGGTAAAGATCATCAAGAGAAACTGTCCTTTATGCTTATCTCTTCTCCCCACTTTCCCATTATTCTAGGGCTACCATGGCTGCAGGCTCAGAATCCTACCATTAACTGGGAGACCAAGGAATTACACTTTCCAGAGAAACAGATGAGTCCAAAAGTTTCAGCTTGCTCTGTTCCTAAAGGAATCATGTCAGTCCCTGAACTACCAGCTGTATACCAGGACTATGTGGATTTATGTGACAAGAAGAACGCTGACCAGCTTCCTCCTCACCGTCCATATGATTGTCCAATTGAATTATTGCCTGGAGCAGAGATACCTTTTGGTAAGATCTACCCCCTGGCGGGGCCCGAGCTAAAGGCTTTAAAGGATTACATAGATGAAAATCTAGCCAAGGGCTTCATACGCCCCTCTTCATCTCCTGCAGGTGCACCCATCTTCTTTGTAAAGAAGAAAGATGGATCTCTGAGACCATGCGTAGACTATAGGGAACTCAATAAGGTTACTATTAGAAACCGTTATCCATTGCCTTTAATCCTGAGTTATTGGAGAGAGTGCGACATGCCAACATTTTTTCTAAACTAGATCTTCGTGGGCCTATAACTTAGTCCGTATTGACCTGGGGATGAATGGAAGACTGCATTCAGGTCACGCTATGGACACTTTGAATATCTAGTTATGCCTTTTGGTCTGAGTACCGCCCCAGCCACTTTCCAACACTTGGTGAATGACATCTTCAGGGATCTCCTAGATACATTCGTGGTAATTTATTTGGATGATATTCTAATTTTTTCTAACTCCACAGAGGAACATCATGGACATGTGAGAATGGTCTTGGAACGTCTAAGACAAAATCATCTTTACATCAAACTTGAAAAGTGTGAATTCCATAGGACCGAAATTCAATTTCTGGGGTATGTACTGTCTACACAAGGAATTAGTATGGATGGAAGCAAAACCCAAGCCATCAAGGATTGGCCAAGTCCTAGAAATGTGAAGGAGGTACAGCGCTTCATCGGGTTTGCCAACTTCTATAGACGTTTCATTAGAAATTTCTCTGAGGTAGTGTCACCTATCACTCAACTTACCCGGAAAGAGTCTAGGTTTTCCTGGACTCCCCAAGCCCAGGAAGCATTTTCCCGTCTAAAAGATAAATTTACCACTGCACCTATCCTAGTACATCCCAACCCCGAGCTTGCCTTCATAATAGAGGTGGATGCTTCAGACTGTGCCGTTGGAGCTATACTCTCTCAGAGAACAGGTGAGAAGAATGTCTTGCATCCCTGTGCCTTCTTTTCCCAGCAGTTGTCTTCGGCTGAGAGGAACTACGATGTGGGCAATAGAGAGTTGTTGGCCATTATTGCCGCCTTCAAAGAATGGAGACACCTTCTTCAGGGAGCTGCACAGCAAATAGTCGTCCTGACAGACCATCGTAACCTTGAGTTTATCAGGTCGGCTAAGTGCCTGACTCCTCGCCAGGCTCGCTGGAATCTTTTCTTAAACCAATTTAATTTTATCATCTCTTATAGACCAGGATCGTGCAATGGAAAGGCTGATGCACTCTCTAGGATTTACTCAGCAGAGACACGTCCAATTACTCCTCCTAAGACTATTCTTCCTGACTCTAGATTCCTAGGAGTAATTCATAATCAAGACCTACTTAAGGACATCAAGGAAGCATACCATGCGGATTCCTTTTTGGCACAACCCCCAAGGGACGTAAGTCTTGTCTTTAAGAATGGTGTGTGGATTCAGGGACAACGTCTGTATATTCCTGAAACAGTCAGATTAAGAATATTGCAACTCATTCACGATTCCAAGATAGCTGGGCATAGAGGAATTCTAAAGACACAGGAATTTCTTTCTCGTTTCTTTTGGTGGCCCACTTGCAGGAAGGATGTTTTGAATTATGTCACTTCATGTGAGGTCTGTGCAAGATGCAAAACACCTCGCTCCTCACCAACTGGTCTGTTACAGCCTCTTCCCACCCCGTCCCGCCCGTGGGGATCCATTTCTATGGACTTCATTGTGGAGTTACCAACCTCTCAGGGAAGAACACCATTCTAGTGGTGGTTGACCGTCTAACAAAGGCAGCTCATTTTATCCCTTGTGTCGGCTTACCCACTGCAAAACAGACATCAGATTTGATGATTAAAGATGTGTTTCGCTTACATGGAGTACCGGATGAGGTTATTTCGGATCGAGGGGTGCAATTCACTTCTAGGTTTTGGCAAAATTTCTGTGCAGCATTGGACATTAAAGTAAACCTTTCTTCTGCTTTTCATCCCCAGACTAATAGACAGACCGAACGAACCAATCAAACCCTGGAGCAGTATCTCCGCTGCGTTATCTGCCACCTACAGGATGATTGGGTGGATCTACTTCCATTAGCTGAGTTCTCGTATAACAACTCTCAGAGTGCCTCCACTAAACAGTCTCCTTTTTACTCTAATCTAGGTTATCATCCTAACATTCTACCACGATTTCCCATAGAAACGCCTTTACCAGCAGTGGCTGAAAGAATCACATCTTTACAGAAGAATATGGATCTTCTAAAGGAAAATCTGGAATCGGCTCAAGAAAGGTACAAGAAAGCAGCAGATAAATTTCGTAAACCTGCACCAGCTTTCAAGGTAGGAGACTTGGTCTGGCTGTCAACCAGAAATCTTAAGTTAAGGATTCCATCATCTAAGTTGGGACATAAGTACATTGGACCCTATAAAATCAGTAAAATTATAAGTGCCGTTGCTTGTCGTCTTCAACTGCCCAGAACTATGAGAATCCACCCTGTCTTTCATGTATCCCTACTAAAGGCTGCGACACCCAATACGTTTCCTGGACGTTCCTCTCCTTGCCCTGACCCAGTGCTAGTCGATGGTCAGGAAGAATTTGTGGTGGAAAGGATTTTAGATTCCAGGTTGTATAGAAATCAGTTACAATATCTGATTAAATGGCAGGGCTACCCAGTGGAGGACAACTCATGGGAACCGGTCAATAACGTTAATGCTCCTCGCTTGCTCCGTCAGTTTCATCAGAGGTACCCACACAAGCCTGGTCTGAGGTCATCCGGAGGTTGTCCTTAAGGGGGGAGTAATGTAAGGTTCTATGTATATATTCCTGAAACTCAGTTTGTTCGTCAGCCATTTTACTTTCTGTCTTGCTGCAGCTATCTTGCCCTCAGTCAAAATGGAGTTTCCAGCTTGCATGTTCCCGCCCTGATTCTCTCCTTTGCTTCTTAAGCAGCCACAGCTGAGCAATCAGTGCTTCAGAATCTAGCCTGCAGTGAACCTGTGACTTGACTCCTGTAAGCCTTGGACCTTGTACTCCAGCTATTCCTACTGAGGAACTCTGAAGCACTTGTGGACTCTGAACCCTGCTCTTTGAAAGACCCACGTTTGCATGGACTTACGGTAACAGAGAAGAAGATCCTGAATCTGTATTGGAGAGTGATTGCTGAGCTTGGATTACTCTGGCCTGCTGTGTCTCCTGTTTCTGTGTCTGCAACTGTGTGACTATTTCTGCCAACTTGTATGAAGTAATACAGGACTTTTCTATATCAAACCTGTGACTCCTGTGTTTTCATCGCACCCAAGCACAAGACGCTATATGAACTGTACTACATACATTACACCTCGCTCCTCACCAACTGGTCTGTTACAGCCTCTTCCCACCCCGTCCCGCCCGTGGGATCCATTTCTATGGACTTCATTGTGGAGTTACCAACCTCTCAGGGGAAGAACACAATTCTAGTGGTGGTTGACCGTCTAACAAAGGCAGCTCATTTTATCCCTTGTGTCGGCTTACCCACTGCAAAACAGACATCAGATTTGATGATTAAAGATGTGTTTCGCTTACATGGAGTACCGGATGAGGTTATTTCGGATCGAGGGGTGCAATTCACTTCTAGGTTTTGGCAAAATTTCTGTGCAGCATTGGACATTAAAGTAAACCTTTCTTCTGCTTTTCATCCCCAGACTAATGGACAGACCGAACGAACCAATCAAACCCTGGAGCAGTATCTCCGCTGCTTTATCTGCCACCTACAGGATGATTGGGTGGATCTACTTCCATTAGCTGAGTTCTCGTATAACAACTCTCAGAGTGCCTCCACTAAACAGTCTCCTTTTTACTCTAATCTAGGTTATCATCCTAACATTCTACCACGATTTCCCATAGAAACGCCTTTACCAGCAGTGGCTGAAAGAATCACGTCTTTACAGAAGAATATGGATCTTCTAAAGGAAAATCTGGAATCGGCTCAAG
Source organism: Oophaga sylvatica (assembly GCA_033576555.1). Lineage (NCBI taxonomy): Eukaryota > Metazoa > Chordata > Amphibia > Anura > Dendrobatidae > Oophaga > Oophaga sylvatica. Next base: position 510,503,953 of record JARQOD010000002.1, on the reverse strand, counting down.
AAAGGTACAAGAAAGCAGAGTAAATTTTGTAAACCTGCACCAGCTTTCAAGGTAGGAGACTTGGTCTGGCTGTCAACCAGAAATCTTAAGTTAAGGATTCCATCGTCTAAGTTGGGACATAAGTACATTGGACCCTATAAAATCAGTAAAATTATAAGTGCCGTTGCTTGTCGTCTTCAACTGCCCAGAACTATGAGAATCCACCCTGTCTTTCATGTATCCCTACTAAAGGCTGCGACACCCAATACGTTTCCTGGACGTTCCTCTCCTTGCCCTGACCCAGTGCTAGTCGATGGTCAGGAAGAATTTGTGGTGGAAAGGATTTTAGATTCCAGGTTGTATAGAAATCAGTTACAATATCTGATTAAATGGCAGGGCTACCCAGTGGAGGACAACTCATGGGAACCGGTCAATAACGTTAATGCTCCTCGCTTGCTCCGTCAGTTTCATCAGAGGTACCCACACAAGCCTGGTCTGAGGTCATCCGGAGGTTGTCCTTAAGGGGGGAGTAATGTAAGGTTCTATGTATATATTCCTGAAACTCAGTTTGTTCGTCAGTAATTTTACTTTCTGTCTTGCTGCAGCTATCTTGCCCTCAGTCAAAATGGAGTTTCCAGCTTGCATGTTCCCGCCCTGATTCTCTCCTTTGCTTCTTAAGCAGCCACAGCTGAGCAATCAGTGCTTCAGAATCTAGCCTGCAGTGAACCTGTGACTTGACTCCTGTAAGCCTTGGACCTTGTACTCCAGCTATTCCTACTGAGGAACTCTGAAGCACTTGTGGACTCTGAACCCTGCTCTTTGAAAGACCCACGTTTGCATGGACTTACGGTAACAGAGAAGAAGATCCTGAATCTGTATTGGAGAGTGATTGCTGAGCTTGGATTACTCTGGCCTGCTGTGTCTCCTGTTTCTGTGTCTGCAAACTGTGTGACTATTTCTGCCAACTTGTATGAAGTAATACAGGACTTTTCTATATCAAACCTGTGACTCCTGTGTTTTCATCGCACCCAAGCACAAGACGCTATATGAACTGTACTACATACATTACACACCGTCATTTGGGTAGTGGTGGACAGGTTTAGTAAACAGGCACATTTTGTACCCTTGGCGGCTTTACCTAATGCGGAAACGTTGTCCAGATTGTTTGTTGAGCATGTGGTGCGGTTGCATGGAGTACCCTTGAATGTGGTGTCTGATAGGGGGGTATAATTTGATTCCAGATTTTGGAGGGCATTTTGTAAGAGGTTGGGTATTGGTCTGTCTTTTTCATCCGCTTATCATCCAGAGACTAATGGGCAGACTGAGCGGACCAATCAGTCTCTAGAGCAAATCCTGCGTTGCCTGACCTCAGCCCGACAGGATGATTGGTGTACTTTGTTACCTTTGGCTGAGTTTGCGTTTAACAACCGCATTAACCAGTCTACGGGCACATCTCCCTTTTTCTGCAATTATGGGTTTCATCCACATTTGGGGAGTTCTCCCGTTTGGACTCTGGGTGTCCTGGGGCGGATGGGACAATCCAGCGGTTGGGGGAGTTATGGCAGGAGGTCCAAAGGAACATTACTAAGGCTCAGTCTAAATATAAGTTTTTTGCTGACAAAAAAAGGTCTGTGGGGCCGGTGTTCCAGGTTGGGGATAAGGTATGGTTATCTACTAGGAATATAAGGCTCAAGGTCCCCTCTGCGAAACTTGGGCCTAAATTATTGGTCCTTATGAAATTACGGAAGCAGTTAACCCGGTGGCATTTCGGTTGCGTCTCCCTCCGTCTCTACGGATTCCCAACGTTTTCCATAGGGCCCTTTTGAAACCTGTGGGGTCCTGTAGGGAAGGACCGTTGTCTTCCCCACCACCGGTTTTGGTAGACGGGCAGTCTGAGTACGAGGTGGAACGAATTCTTGACTCTAGGTTTGTCCGTCGTGCTCTTCAGTATCTTATACATTGGAAAGGCTACGGTCCAGAGGACCGGTCGTGGGTTCCTGCCAGATCTGTTCATGCGGATCAGTTGGTCCGGGCCTTTCATGCCGGGTGTCCTAAGAAACCCGGGGGTCCGGTGGCCCCCCGTTGAGAGGGGGGTACTGTCATGACCCAGGACGGGGTTTGGTCTTTGTCCCGTCCTGGCCAAACTGGGCTTAATGGTTTCAGCCTCTCTCTGGCAGAGGGCGGTATTTAGTTGCCAATTGACCTAGGTCTGGTGTCAGTTATACTCCTGCCCTCGGCTGAGTTAGTTGACCTCCTGTGTGCCTGTGCCTTGTGCCTGATCTTGTTGCT
>JARQOD010000002.1:510468786-510501585 GCA_033576555.1 Oophaga sylvatica | reverse complement strand
TCATTGTCTCCCCATCATCATCATTGCCTCCTCACCATCATTATCATTGCATCCACATAATCATCATTGCCTCCCCATTATCATCATCATTGCTTTCTCACCACCATCATCATTGCCTCCCCATTATCAGCCTTGCTTCCTCACCATCATCATTGCCTCCCCCCACCACTATCATCATCATTGCCTCCTCACCACCATCATTGTCTCCCCCTACCACCATCTCCTCGCCATCATCATCATTGTCTCCTCATCATCATCATCATCATTGCCTCCTCACCACCATCATTGTTTCCCCTCACCACCACCACTCCCCATCATCATTGCCTCCCCATCATCATCATTTCCTCCTCACCACCATCATTGCCTGCCCATTATCAGCATTTCCTCCCCATCATCATCATCATTGCCTCCCTATTATCAGCATTGCCTCCTCACCATCATCATTGCCTCCCCATCATCATCACACATACAGCACCACACAGACAGCACCGCAGCACTCTCTCACATACACACACACACAAAGCACCGCACCGTGCCCAGCTGCTTCCTATCTGAAACAGCCGCGCTGTGTCAGGCAGGAAGTGCTGGGCTGGCAAGCAGGAAGGAGGACAGCTTCGGATCCCTGAAGCTCTGCTCCGATCTCAAGCTGCAGGGATCGCAATTAGGGTTCGCCCCCTTTAGGGGCCAACCTCCAGGGACCCGATTCAGCAGCGCCAGCGGGCAGTGTTAGCCGCAGCATGTGGCTAATGCTGCCCGCTATTAAAGAGAAATAGTATTCACTCCTCTCCACGCCCATGGGGGCGTGGTGAAGCATGAATATTCATTTCTCTTTAGCAGCAGGGACAGGCTCCTGTCTCCAGCTGCTGCTCCTGGCACCGAGAGGGCCCCCCTTGACTCGGGGCCCCATAGCAGCTGGGTTTGCCCCATTAGCGACACGTCACTGGCTGGGGGCCCCTGGAGCAGTGGGGGCCTTAGGCAGCTGCTGGCCAATATGCCAGCAGGTGTCAAAGTCTGAGCCCACCGGAGAATCCTCTGGTTCTCTGGTGGGCCAGTCTGACCCTGGTGGTCTCCCATTCAGGTCCAGCCGAGGCAGATGCTGCTCAGCTTCGACATCAATCCCAACGCCTAGCTAATACCCGAGCGGCACAGGCTGTTACTAGAGTCTTTGTTCATAGTAGCCTTAAACCTAGGTTACAGAACAGGAAAAGGCTGTTATAAACCTAAGTCCAGAAATGCCTGCACTGAGCATGTCCGTGACATGGCGAACCGTGATTGGTGGTTAATGTCAGCTGATTCTCTGACCTGGCATCGCCTGATTGGTCACAAATGACGTCATCGGTGATGCGATTGACGAGATGGCTGGGGTGGAGCTTAGCCCTTAAATAGCTTGTCTGTCCGTGGCGCGGCACGGTTAGATCATATTATAATAGGCAGTGCTCATGTGTGGACGTACCAGAATCTGGTTTCCACGGGCTCTCTAGCTTTGCTCTCCGGGACCTGCTGATTCCAGAGTTCGCTCGGCTAATTAGAACAGGTCCTTCAGGCAGGATTAGCTTATCAACAAAACAGAAGGAGCCAGCTTACCACAGTGGTAGACCTCTGTACTGACTCTCAGGTGGAGGGACCAGAGTGCACATAAAAAAACGATGATGCGAGTCCAGCTGATTAAAAGACTGAATTTATTCAAAAATGGTAAAAACTTACCAAATTACATATGGCACCCAGTACAAAGCAGCAACGCATTTCGAACACATGCTGTGTTCTTTGTCAAAGCTGCTATGCAATGAAATAGACCACAATTTATACACAGCTGATAAAACAAATTACACAGACACAGGTGATAAAACTAATTACACGCAAGTGAAAATTTAAAAAGAAACACAAAAAAAAAACTAGATAGATCAAACATAACAAAATTCAATGCACATGGAAACGAATAAATATAAGAAATGTATATATATAAGGAAAAACTCAAATATATAAAAACTAATAATGAAATAACAATTCTTTGCGTTGGTTCAATCCAGCAGGAGCACAGGTGTTCAAATAAAACATCCAAAAGGCTTCTCGATCCCGAAGCTGCTTCCTGACATCTCCTCCTCTTTTATTCAAATGAATTTTTTCTATAGCAAATACATTGAAAGATGAAGTATTCTTTCCATGAATCTTAATAAAATGTCTGGATGCCTGTGACATAGCACGCAAAGAATCACAATTATTATAAATATCGGTAAGATGTTCAGAAATACGCTTTTTTAAATTCCTGATAGTACAACCCACATACATCAAAGAACAACTCGAGCAAAAAATAATATATACAAAATGATCGCTATTGCAATTTAAATATTGCTTAATATGAAAATTTCTTGATGAATCAGAGTTGTGAAAAGTTTTGGTTACTGAGACAAATTTACATATTCTACAGCGATTCTCACCACACCTAAAAAACCCTTTACAATCAAGACACGTATGTCTGTCATTCAGGGTTTTGTTGGTGTTGGAAAGTATGTTACCTATAGTAACCGCTCTCTTTTTAAACACAAGCACAACCCGGTTTCAAAATCTGAGCCAATGTGTTGTCCTCCTCCAGTATTGGCAAATATTTATAAAAAATATTTTTAATCTCAGAAAATTGGGGACTGAATTGTAAAGACAATACCGGTTTATTTGTCCAATCGTTACCAGATCTACATGGATCATTAATCAAAAGATCAGAACGATTTTTTTGTTTCACAATATTGTCTGCCCTATTTAACATCCACACGGGATAACCCCTATTTTTTAATTTCTGCTGGCATTCCCTTAGTTCCCCCCCAAGTTTATTATCATCACTGCAATTTCTTTTTATACGGGTGAATTCACCCACAGGAATTGATTTTACCGTGTGCTTAGGATGGGAGCTTGATGCATGAAGGATACTATTCCCAGAAAGGGGTTTATGAAATGTGGATGTACTAATAATATTCTCCGAGCCCACCAATTGAAGAACTAAAAATGAAATAGAATTCTTGTGACAATTGGATGTGAACAAAATATTGTATGGATTAGGCTACTTTCACACTTGCGTTTTTTTGCGCTGTGTATCGAGCGCACATAAAACGCATTTAAAAAACACGTGCAAATGCTTGTAAACGATGTGATATTTAGTCGCATAAGCGTGCCCATTACGACAAAAAAACGCAGCGCTTGGATGCGATTTTATGCGATTTCAAGCATTTTTGCATGTGTTTGCGTTTTTTCGGCCATTTCACAGGAGGAGAATCCTTGAAAAATTCTTGCAACAGACTCCACCAATGGGACACCAGTGGGCGTGTGTTATGGGAAATCTTTATATAGAGCCTTTTTACAGCCATTCTTCACATTCGCTTGCATTTGCCTTTGTGAAAATGGATCTTCGCTGGAAGAGTTTCCACTTCAACTTGGATCTGGACATCAAGATGGCTCAGGCTTATGCAGTTGCTTGCTATGAAGAAAGGGAGAGAGAGACACAGCGAAGACGGCAGCGGCGGCGTTTGTGGGTACATCCCATTGTTGAACTCCGGGAGAGCCGTGGAGCGTACCACACCCTCTATAGCGAGCTGCAGGCAAACCCCAAGAAATTTACAGACTATACCCGGATGTCACAAGAAACCTTCAGGGATTTACTTGGTCGGGTCCAACAATTCATGCGGAGACAGGACACACAGCTCCGTTGGGCGATTCCTCCCGAGGAAAGACTCCTGATGACATTACGGTACGTAATATTGCTAAACCAATTCCTGCATCATTTTATTTGTTATGCCATGTACTATTCCAAAGCTGCCAGAATTATTGTTCTGCCATCTAGTAAACAAAGACCTGCAGAATTATTTGTATGCCATGTACTTTTTTTTCTCTTTAGTTAAATGTTTTAAAAAAACATATACAATATTCTTACTGGAGAGAGCCTCTCTTCACTTCACTTCCAGTACCGGATTGGTATCTCCACCTTGTCAGGAATTGTTGTGGACACCTGCTGAGCATTGTGGAATGTTCTCTGTCCAGAATTTATGCCCCTGCCCACCACAGAAAAGTGGCTAGAAATAGCTGAAAAATTCTGGACAACCTGCAATTTCCCCAACTGTTTGGGAGCAGTTGATGGGAAACACATCCGGATCATCAAACACAAAAGAACAGGCTCGGAGTACTACAACTACAAAAAGTACTTCTCTACAGTTCTCATGGCCATTGCTGATGCAGACTGTATGTTTGTTGCAGTGGACATTGGGACATTTGGCGAGGAAATGACTCACAGGCTTTTAAGAACTCGGACATGGGCCAGAGGTTGTATGGTAACCAGTTCAATTTCCCCATGCCACGGCCTCTTCCCCACACCGAAGGTCCGCCACAGCCATTTGTCATTGGTGGGGATGAGGCATTCCAGATGTGCCAATATCTGCTCAAACCCTACTCCAGCCGGGACTTGGGCCACAACAAAAAAAGTTTTAATTACAGGCAGACCAGGGCCAGAAGAACAGTAGAGTGTGCCTTCGGTATACTTGTTTCCAGATGGCGCATTCTGGGCACAGCCATTCATCTGAAACTGGAAACAGTGGATGAAGTGGTGAAGGCCCGTGTGGTGCTACATAATTTTGTTATGTCTAAAGAGCACCCAAACTTTGAACTTGATGATGCAGCTCCTAACCCATTGCCTGAGTTCACTCAGCACCCTCTCAGGTCTTCTGTTGAAGTCGGCCAAATGAGGGACCAATTTGAAGCCTAATTCATGTCAGATGTAGGACGGGTGGAATGGCAAGAACAAATGGTGTAAAAAAAAGTGTTCTTGTCTGTATGTTAATAAAATACCTGTGTTTATACCTGTACCGAGTGCAGTCTGTGTTTTTACACTCAAATAAAATAATCAACTGGCCAGGTTCACCAGTGAATTCATGATGCTGTGTTTTTTTGAGCATCATGAATTTAATAGTAATCCTGACCAGGTGACTATTCATACACACACACAAGTTGTATAACCTTTATCATCTCTCCAGTTTGGGTTCAATTTGCAGCGACGGTGGAGATAAAACAACTAATATTTGTGTCACCTGGCCTGATGTTACAAATACTGATTTGTGAGGGGCGTGGCCTAGGACTGTGATGGCGTGAGTCGCACTTGTCTGGTGTTCTGAGGTAATTGCCTCTAAAATCTACAAAAACTTGGCCAATAATCACAATTCCTCACAAAAATGTCAAGGAATATGTTAAACGTCTTACCCACTTTTTGGAGGTATATTTTTACATTTAAGACATTTTTCCTGTCAGGATATACCATCAGCTGTTGCATGATTACTGTGCTGTGATACTGAGGCCTAATTGCCTTGCAGCTGACAGACTTCTTATGACTGACTTTTTTAATTTATTCATCATAAAATTCATTATAATTTGGCAATTTAGCTCTCTTTTATGTGATGGATTAATTCTTCATCAAAATTTTTGTGATTAAATAACATCAAATCACAGAATTCCTGTTTTATTAGCACATACCTACTATTTTGGCTATCTGGTGCAGTTTGTTGTTGGGGTTTTATTGCTCTTAATATACTATTCTCTCGGAGTATCAAGAATTGTTATTGCAGAGTTATAGGAAATTTAAAGCTTATATTTAACCCCTAAAGTACACAATTTAATAGCTCAGTTCTGGACTAATACAATAATTCTTATTAGCTGATCTACTATAACAGTCTATTTTCTCTTACATTTATAAGAGTTACAAATACCTGTAAAATGTCTAGCAATAAAAGCTCATCCTCATCAAAAACACAAAAGAAAAACAGAAGCAATCGACTTAGTCATATTCCATTAAAAACTTCCACTATCTGTGGGAGCCCAAGGAAATCAAGATCTCCAATTAAAAAAGACAGACAACAACCTTTGACGGAGACTCCTAGCTCTAAATTGGAGGTTCACAACACATTTTCTGTGCTTCAGACCGCCGATCATGAAGACATGGATTCAGCATCTTCATCAAAAAGGAAAGGCTTGAAAGAGTGGGGTAATGATCATTCCTCTGCAACAAATTCATCAGACGAATTTTCTAATACGTAGCTCTCCAAATCCTAGTCCCAAAAAATCTCGCTTAAGATTGACGGGATCAAGTGCGGTGTTTCTGAATCCTTTGACAGTCACTCCATGGAGGCATTTATGACCAGTCTTGCCGATAAAATTAGCGCTAGACTTAAATTAGATCTTGACAAAGAAACCAAAATTTTCCAGGAAACCTTGGATGTATTCAGTAATAAATTGGAAAACCATGAAAAAAGACTATCGGATATGGAAAAAAAATATGAAATTATTTCAAAGGAGAAACAAGATACAGAGGTAGAGCTTCAGAAACTAAAGCTTAAATTGGCTGACATAGAAGATAGGTCAAGATGAAATAACATCAAAATTAGGGGTATTTCTGAGGATGTTACACCTAATAGACTTCCTGATTACATTAAAGGGAATCTGTCACCCTAAATTGGTGGGATATTTAAATGATGGCAGTCAGGTCAGATGGGCAGTGTTTTGGGTACTTGCCTTAACATGTTGTTCACCGCTGTCTCCATTATTTCTGGGAATTGTAGTCGTTGCCCTCCATATAACGCGCCTGCGCATTGCAATCTTGAATTGCGCACGCGCAGTATGCTTTGCCAGCAGATTGCAATGCGCAGGCGCGTTATATGGAGGGCAACGAAAACAATTACCAGAAATAATGGAGACAGCGGCGAACAACATGTTAAGGCAAGTACCCAAAACACCGCCCATCTGACCTGACTGCCATCATTTAAATATCCCACCAATTTAGGGTGACAGATTCCCTTTAAATCTGTCTTCAAACACATGCTGCCAAATTTATCGGATTCTGATTTAATAGTGGACCGTATCCAGAGGCTGCCAAAACCATCTAATATCCCAAGAGAATTACCAAGAGACACTATAATGCGGATTCACTTTTACCACATCAAGGAAAGGATCCAGAACTATGTAAAAGTAAAAAAGGGCTTCCCAGAACCTTTTGGACATCTTAAGTTATTCTCTGACCTCTCCAAAGAGACCATTGAGGGAAGAAAGCTTTTTAGAGAGACAAAGAAATCCCGTATAAGTGGGGTTTCCCGCTGAAACTGTTGATCAATTTTAAAGGAAAAACATTGGTCGTATTCTCACCGAAAGATGGATATGAATTCCTGAAGATGAATGGCTTAGTGCTTCATTCGGGCAAAAATGGTTCTCCAGGCTCCAGACATGTTACTTGAGAGTCAAAGTTTAAACGAAATAATCACCCAGAATTTTCTTTAAGAAATTATCCTATTAGTTTTGAGTCGTCGAAATCCTCAAAGAAGGCGAGAGTCATCACTATGATAAGGAATTCTTTATCTTTTGAATTGTTAGAAGAGGTTTCTGATATTAATGGACACTACCATATCTTGGTTTGTAATCTAAACGCTAAAATGTACACAATAGTTAATCTATACGTCCCAAATAAGGGTCAAATTAAATTTTTAAATAAAATAATTAAAAAAGTTGATCAAATTAAAAGAGGTATTTTACTGATGTTGGGAGACTATAATATTGTATCAGATAGCATTCTTGATTCATCCTCTACTAATAGATGCAAATCTCCCTCACTAAATTGTTGGATTTTTAAAAATGAATTATTTGACTCATTTAGATGTCTTAATTCCACATCGAACGAATATTCCTATTTCTCAGACACTCATTTATCAGCTTCAAGGATAGATCTTATCCTGACAGATATATTTTCCCTCCCTAGATTGAAATCCATTTCTATAGGTAGTAAAACTATTTCTGACCATGCCCCATTGTTTGCTGAATTTGAAGAAGGCCATACAATTAACAATCAATTTTTATGGAAGTGTAATTCCTCAATATTTCAAAATTCCAAATATCATAAAGATTCTACGAAGCCCTTTTTACAATGAAATGCTCATAAAGCGGTCATTAGAGGTACCTTAATACAAATCTCATCTAAAATTAAAAATTCAATAGAAATAAAATCAAAGAATTACAGTCCATGATTAAAGATAAGGAATCGTCTCTGACTAATACTTCTTCCCCTTGTCCCAAAATAAAATCAGATCTATTAAAATTAAGAAATGAATTGAAAGCCATTATATTCTCTTTTTACGACTCAGCAGTAAAAAACTCCAAATTTAAATATTACATGTCTTTAAACAAGCCATCTAAATTTATGTTCAATAGAATCAAAAAGCAAAGAATTTGAAACAGGATTGATAAGATTACTACCCCCAAAGGAATTACACTTCTACACTCACAAAAAAATTGTTAATTCATTTGCAGAGTTCTATAAAAATTATATAATTTAAATGAGAATCCCTCCCATCCTACTCCCAATGAAAAAACGATTAAAGATTTTTTATCCTCAATAAATCTTCCTAAGATTACTATGGATGATTTGGAGTTTCTATCCTCTCCTTTTAATGACGAAGAAACATCTAATATTATTAAACAACTTCACTCCCATAAAGCGCCTGGTCCTGATGGATATAGTAATAACTATTATAAATCTTTCAGCAAGATTCTGGTTCCCCATTTAACGCAGATTTTTAATGCTGCTGCATCTACAGGTGTATTTCCGAAAGAAAATCTTGAAGCTAATATAATTCTTATTCCTAAACCAAACTTAAACCCAGACCAAATAATAAATTATAGGCCCATTTCCCTCATTAATACTGATTTAAAAATTTATTCCAAGATCATTGCTAATAGACTAAATTGTATTCTGCCCAGTTTAATTTCAAATGATCAAATTGGTTTTATAAAACACAGACAGTCTGTTGAAGGTACAAGACGATTAACAAACATAATTAAATTAATAAATTCCCAAAAACTTTGTTCTACTGTGATTTCCTTAGATGCTGAAAAGGCATTTGATCGCTTGAATTGCAATTATTTAAATTGTATTCTACAAAAACACGGATTTTGGTAAGAACTTACCTGTAAAATCCTTTTCAGCGAAGAAGGAAGGGAGACACAGTCATTACTAGTGGGTAGGCGGAGCCCACATAGGATAAACACACCTCAGATTAAAAAAGTGTTGACCGGCCCCTCCAGCTATATAGGGCTCCTCCTACTCCAGCTCTCCAGTCGTACCCAAGCTTAAGGAAGAGCAAATATCACCAGCGTAGCAACATAACCCCTTCTGAAGGAATTCAGAGAAAAAACAAGAAAACAGGTTATGCATATAGCCGAAACAACCCCACAGTCCAGGTACTACTCACTGAACCTGACCACTGCGATGAGCTGGCAATGCTGGAAGAGAGCCTTAGCGCGCCGACCTCAGCCCAGATAATCGCTATCAGAGAAGGGTCACGCCGCATCTGAAAACACAACAAACACTTCTGCCATGGGAGGGATGTGTGTCTCCCTTCCTTCTTCGCTGAAAAGGATTTTACAGGTAAGTTCTTACCAAAATCCGTGTTTCAGCTGCAGATGAAGGAAGGGAGACACAGTCATTACTAGTGGGACGTCCCAAAGCAGTCCAAAAATAAGGGTGGGCAGAAAAGCAAAAAAGGCAGATACCCACAACCTAGATAAATGCGCAAATAGCGCTAACTACAAGTTCACAAGAACTTTTAAACTACAGCCGCCTGCAGGACCCTACGTCCTAAGGCCGCATCAGCGGAAGCACTGACGTCCACCTTATAAAATTTTGTAAATGTGTGGACGGAACGCCAGGTCGCCTCTCGGCAGAGCTGAGCTGCCGAGGCTCCTTGATGAAAAGCCCACGATGAACCCACAGCCCTTGTGGAGTGAGCTCGAATCTTAATCGGGCAAGGTTCGCCCTTAAGTCGGTAAGCCTCTAAAATGGCCAACCGAATCCAACGAGCTATAGAATCCTTGGAAGCTCGTTGCCCACGTCTACGACCTGCTGGAATCACAAACAGAGAATCAGACTTCCGAAAACTTTGAGTAATAGACAAATAGAACTTTAAAGCCCGCACCAAATCCAATGTGTGCAAGGCTCGTTCTTTCGCATTCCTTGGCTCCGGACAGAGCGAGGGCAACACAATATCCTGGTTAACATGAAACTGTGACACTACTTTAGGTAGAAAGTCGCCCCGTGTGCGAAGCACTACGCGATCTGGAAGAAACTCCAGAAAAGGAGGCGAGCAAGAGAGAGCCGCCAACTCAGAAACCCTTCTCAAAGAAGTGACCGCCACTAAGAAGGCAACCTTCCAAGAAAGCAAAGAAAGGCTAACAGAATCCATAGGCTCAAAAGGCCCATGTTGAAGAGCCTCCAAGATAAGATTAAGCCGCCAGGGAGACACAGGCGCCTTCCGCGGCGGAAACTGACGGGTTACTCCGCGAAAAAAGGAACGTACGTCCCTACGCGAAGCGATAGCCTTCCGAAATAGCAAGGACAGAGCAGAAACTTGCCCCTTCAGAGTGCTAACTGCCAAACCCCTGTCCAGCCCGTACTGCAAAAAGGCCAACAAATTGGGAATGGAAAAACTCATCGGTTCCTAGAAGAACCCGAACACCACGAAAAGAAGGCTTCCCAAGTCTTATGATAAATTCTAGTGGTAGCCGGACCTCTGGCAGCTCGCAGAGTGGCAATGACTTTGGCTGAAAAACCTTGACGGGTCAAGATTTCAGTCTCAAGAGCCACGCCGTCAAACGCAGAGACTTCAGGTCCGGGTGACGAACGGGCCCTTGGGTTAACAGGTCCGGGCGAAGGGGAGTGGAAGTGGAGGCGCTGCCAGAAGTGACACCAGTGTCGAGAACCACGTCCTCCTTGGCCAATCTGGGGCTATCAACATAGCCGGGACTCTCTCCAGTCTGATCCGACACAAAACCAGAGGAAGTAAGGATATCGGCGGGAATACATAAATTAGCTCGAAATGGTCCCAAGGAGCCACCAGAGCATCCACCGCCACAGCCTTCGAGTCCTTGTACCTGGACATGAATGTTGGTAACTTGGCATTGAACCTGGATGCCATCACATCCACTTGGGGAGTTCCCCAACGGGAGCAAAGCAGCGTAAAAATTTCCGGAGGAAGACTCCATTCTCCGGGATCCATCTTTTCGCGACTCAGGAAGTCCGCTGTGAAATTCTGAACTTCTGGAATGTGAATCGCAGAGATGGCTGGCACCCTGGCCTCAGCCCATACCAGGATTCGAGACACTTCCATCATGAGCCTGAAGCTCCTCGTTCCACCTTGATGGTTGATATACGCGACCGCCGTCGCGTTGTCTGTCTGCACTCGGACTGGTAGACCGCTTAAAGGGACAGTCCAGTGTTGGAGGCAAAGAAAAATTGCCCTCAATTCCAGGATGTTGATCGGCAGGACAGACTCTTCCAACGACCATACTCCCTGAATCCAGAGACCGTTCCAGACGCCCCCCCAGCCCGTCAGACTGGCATCGGTGGTTATGATCGACCACCTCGGAGGAAGGAAGGACTTCCCCAGGGATAACGCTTCCGGACGTAACCACCATTCTAGCGACTCTCTCACCCTGTGGGAGATGATGACACTGCAATCCAGTGAAAACCGTGATCGATCCCAACGGTTCAAGATGAGCATTTGGAGAGCCCTGGAATGAAATTGGGCAAACGGAATTGCTTCCATTGACGCCACCATCAAACCCAGAAGGCGCATACACCTTCGAAGGGACATTGCTGTTGCAGACTTCATACCCTGCACATGGTGAAGAAGACTCGCTTGCTTGTCTGAAGGCAGAGAAACCACTGCTCGTACCGTGTCGAACTGCCTTCCCAAAAACAGGATTGACTGCGACGGTTCTATCCTCTGTGAACCTCAAATTTTAGACTGGAGAGCTGGAGTAGGAGGAGCCCTATATAGCTGGAGGGGCCGGTCAACACTTTTTTAATCTGAGGTGTGTTTATCCTATGTGGGCTCCACCTACCCACTAGTAATGACTGTGTCTCCCTTCCTTCATCTGCAGCTGAAATTTGGTTTTAATATCCCCTGTATTACAAAAATAATGGCCCTTTATTCCAATTCACAAGCAAGATTTTATGTTTATAATCATCTTTCTACCCCTTTTAAAATTACTATTGGAACAAGACAGGGATGCCCACTTTCTTCTTTATTATTTTCTTTAGCAGTAGAGCCCCTTGCTCAATTAATTAGGGATGACGAAGATATTAAAGGAATTAGTACTAACTCCAGAGACTATAAAATTTGTTTATACGCTGATGATATTTTATTAACCCTGACAGAACCATCTAAATCCATCAATAAAATTCAAAATTTACTCAATGAATTCTCTTTTATCTCATATTTTAAAATAAATGTCACCAAATCTAAAATTCTACATTTTAATTTAAACTCTTCTCAAATTCAAGAAGTTAAAAACATTTCCCCACGGAGCTGGGCAGAAAAAGACTTTGTATATCTAGGTTTAAAGTTTTCTAGGGATATTAACTCTTTGATCTCTACTAATCTCAATGATCTTATTAATACTATTATTAAGAATTTTAATTTTTACAATGATACAGGACTATCATGGTGGGGGAAAAATGTAATTGTCAAATCCATTATTTTGCCCAAAATATTATATGTTTTTCTATCTCTCCCGTTATCTATTTCGACTTCATTTTTAACCAGCCTACAATCTCATATTAATCTTTTTGTGTGGAGTAATAGAAGGGCTAGGATTGTTACTAATTATTTTTCAATAAAGATACCTCACTAAACAAAATTATTTTCAATCTGCTTATCAAAAAAGGGACTTTCCCTATTAATCATCCTATTTTCTTAGCGATTTCGGAAGCTTGGATGAAATTATTCAGACTTAGAAGGCAAATTCCTAAATCAGAAATTATTAAAGGACTTCCTCTTTCTTTGGTTGAGGTTATTGCAGAGTTTAATCTAGTTCCAGTCCGGGCTAGTTGTGGTGTTACCAAAATTCAAGACATTTACGATGGTAAATTTTTCTACCCATTTACACAAATCAAGGCTAATTTTGGGATTCCCTCTTCTGCCTTTTTACCATTTCTAATCTTGAAGAACCAAATAGAGCCTTTTCTGCAGACCAAACCATATCTCTCTGAACCTTCTGTCCTGACAACGTGTGCGGACTTTGTTCACTGTTGGAAAAAAAAATAATATTATACAATGCACTCAGGGCAAAATGTGTCTCATCACACACACGAGTGAAAATGGCAAGCAGTCAATGAAGCATACAAAAGCTATACAATACACAGGGCAGTAACTGTTGAAGCAGATGTCATTGTTGGTAGAATATATCTACCAGCAAACCCATCAGTGACATCAGGAAGAAGAGTGAATGCAGCTTAAAAAAGAAATACAATACACAGGGCAGTCACTGTTGAACCAGATGACACTGTTGGGTTTGCCGGTAGAATATATCTACCAGCAAACTCATCAGTGCCATCTGGAACAAGAGTGAATGCAGCATAAAAAAGCAATACAATACACAGCATAGCAATACCATACACAGGGCAGTCACTGTTGAGCCAGATGACACTGTTGGGTTTGCCGATAGAATATATCTACAAGCAAACCCATCAGTTCCATCTGGAACAAGAGTGAATGCAGCATAAAAAAAAGCAATACAATACACAGCATAGCAATACCATACACAGGGCAGTCACTGTTGAACAAGATGACACTGTTGGGTTTGCAGGTAGAATATATCTACCAACAAACCCATCAGTGCCATCTGGAACAAGAGTCACGGCGGCATTACAGAGCATGGAAATACTTACTAAACGCCTTTTTGAGGTTTTGAGAGGTGCTGTCCCAGCCATCCATCAACACTGCGGCCATCTCGTTCCATAGCCGCCGGCTCACCACATTGTCCTTGTACTGCGGATCACGGCTGTCCCACAACGGTACACGCTCATGGACCTGGCCTCGTTGTCCACATAGAGGTCCTCGTCCCATTGTGGAACCTAGAAAAAACAAAAATAAATATTACAATCTTGTATATATTGCATAAATAAAAAGAGACCAAAAAAAAGAAAAATATTTAGACTTGAGAGTCCTCAGTGGTTGATACCTTTTAATGGCTAACTGAAAAGATGGTAACAAATTGCAAGCTTTTGAGACTACTCAGGTCTCTTCATCAGGCAAAGACTAAAACAAAAACTGAAGAATCACATATTTATACACAAGAGGACACAGGAGTAAGGTACGAAGATATACATCTTTCCTATATCAAAAAAAGAGAGACATTCAAAGACTATATACTTACATTCCGTCTCGACACCGGGACTTGTCTTGGCTGCTACTGCTCCGGCTGTTCTGACTCCTTAATGGCCGTGTCCGACGCTGATGTCTGAAAAAGGAACAAAAATTTTAGACATTTGGAGTTTCAGCAGCTATACTTACCCAAAGGCAGGAAGATACTCACATCACGCTCTGCTTGGGCCAGTTATTGCCGGGATGGCAAATAGTTTGATCCAGAGGAAGACATGTTGCAATAAAAAAATACAAAGCTTTAGTACATATTACATTAGAATGGACAGGCAGTCATTTGGTTAAGAATACTTACATTCTTGAACTTTGGATCCAAAGTTTGTGCTGTCTTGGCTGTGTCTTCAAGGCAGTCTAGTAGGGGTCCAGGCTGTATGTGCAGGCTGAAGCATGCAGTTTCTCCAGGCAGTCTAGTAGGGGTCCAGGCTGTTGTTCAGGCTGAAGTCTCCAGGCAGTGTAGAGGGGTCCAGACTGTATCTTCCAGGCTGTATCAGCAGTGTCTCCAGGCAGTCTGAGTAGGGGTCTGTCTGGCACTGAAGAGACCTTCCTTTATCTCCACCCCTCACAAACAATGTTTCTTGTGTAGGGGGTGATTTAGACAAGTGTCTAGACATTGTTTACTCAAAAATCGCGTGCGTGCACAAGCGCTGACGAGCGCACAGCCACGCGCCCACCAGCTCCCCTATAGACTGCAATGTTATTTTTTATGCGCATAGCGTGTGCACACGTGCGCACGCGCATTTTTAAAGTGGTGGGCTGGAAAAAAAAAATGCAACATGTAGCATCTAGCGCGTCTGGGCGCACACCTGGAAAATGCGTTGCGCGCGTCAAACGCTGATGAGCGCGTGCAAGCGCAAGACCCTGCGCCCGCCATGTTAAAGATAGGGGAACATCGCACATGCGACCGATAGCGCACGATGCGCTGCGCGATAAAACGCAAGTGCGAAAGTAGCCTTAGAATTAATAAATTGGACAAACTGAGGCATCAGTGCATATCACTTCTCCAAATAAAGAGGAGGTCATCAATAAATCTCCCATACCACACAATGTTATCAATATAGGGATTAGTGGAGGTATACAACCAATTTAACTCCCAATAAGCCATGACCAAATTTGCCACAGAAGGAGAGAATTTAGCCCCCATAGAAACTCCCTTGCTTTGAACATAAAAGTCTTTCTCAAATGCAAAAAAATTTTGTGTCATGAGAAAAGAGACAAGGTCCAATATAAAACTGCACATATTAGGGGAATAAAGGCTAAAACGTGACAAATGAAAATCAAGCGCCTGTAGAGCTACAATGGTGGTGTATAATGACACCACATCACAGCTCAGCCATGAAAAATCCTTGTCCCAAGAAATAAGTGAAAGCTGTTCCAGTACATCCCGAGAATCTTTAAAAAAAACTCATGTTCTTTGTACTAGGGGTTGCAGCATGGAATCAAGCCACTCTCCAACCCTCTCCGTTACTGAACCAATACCTGAAACAACAGGTCTCATCGGTGGTGGAAATAACCCTTTGTGGGTTTTTGGTAAACCATACATATGGGGTAATCGTGGTTGTTCAACAATCAAATAATCTCGCTGTGATGTGGTAAAAATTCCTAACAAAAAACCTTCATTAATAATGTTATGCATTTTTCTAGTATAATCAGAAAGGGGGTTATTAACAATTTTGGTGTACACGGAAGAATCAAATAATAATTGAGACATTTGATAATTATAGACCTCAAGATCCAAAACAACCACCAAACCCCCCTTATCTGACATTCTTACCACCACATCACTGAGATCCTTCAGTTCATCCAGAGCTGCTGTTTCAGCTCGAGATAAACTACTAATCTTGTTACTGGACATGGATGATGAATGTAATTTGCACAACTCACGTTGCATAAGATCCTGAAATAAATTCATAGAATTAGAACGAGACTGTACAGTTTAAAATGAAGGATTACGTGTCTGAAATTTGGATACATTATCAAGGTTCACTTTGTTAACGCCCAACACATTACTCAACTCCTGTAGATTTAATACAGACATTTGTTCATAAAATTTGAGCAACCGATATTCATTAGGAACAACCTGCTCTGTAATATTAGCATTCTCATTATCATTAGAAAAAAAATGCCTTTTAACAGTAAGATTCCTAACAAAGCGATTGATATCCAATAGGGTACGAAATAAATCAAACATTTTAGCTGGAACAAAATTCATGCCATAACTTAATACCTGGATTTGCATATCAGATAAATTATGCTTGGACAAATTCAATACATTGATAGACTCAGATCTTTTTAAAACCGTTTCATGCGGAGTGTCACCATTCCTGAACCGCTAGCGGTGCTTACGTCCCGCTCGTTTCCCATGCGTTTTTGACGCATTTTTGTGTTCGAAAATAAGAAAAATCCTGACGAGGAACATGTGTATCAGATTCGTTAGTATTAGAGTCAGAGAGATCCGGATCCGAAGAGCTGAAGCTGACATGCATTCTTGAGAAATTCCTATCTTCATTATGTGGACCAGGGGCGGACCTACCGCCCGTGCAGCCCGTTCATTGAACAGGGGCCCCAGGGGAGAGGGGGCCCCTCCAGCCTCCAGCACCGCATGGCTAATTATTTACCTATTCAAATTAGCCATGTGGTGCACTCAGGGCCGGCGTCAGCACCCGGCACACCCAGGCAAGTGCCGGGGCCCTGAGCAGGCGGGGGGCCCTGAGCAGGCGGGGGGCCCACTCGCCGTCTGGCACCCCCGCGGCCGTTAGCGGAGGAGAGCGGTGTCAGCGCCGCCACAGGGCCCCCCCCCACTTGCTCAGGGCCCCGGCATCAGCTGGCACAATACTTACCTCTCCCGTGCCTCCGCTGCCGCAGCTCCGGGCTCCAGGGGGGCCGGCGCTTCCTCTCACAGCAGCGCCGCTGAATGACGTCATCATTCAGCGGCCGGCTGTGGCAGAGAGCGCGGACGCTGAACAGGTGAGACGTGTGTGTCTGTGTCTCTGTGCGTGTCTGTGTGTATGTAGTGCGGTGCTTTGTGTGTGTGTGTGTATGTGTGTGTGTATGTATGTGAGAGAGTGCTTGTGTGCTGTAGTGCTGTCTGTGTGTGATGATGGGCAGGCATTGCTGATAATGGGGAGGCATTGATGATAAAGGCCAGGCATTGATGATGGGGAGAAGATGATGATAATGGGCAGGCATTGGGTGATGGGGAGAAGATGATGATGGGCAGGCATTGATGATAATGGGGAGGCATTGATGATGATGGGGAGGCGATAATTATGATGGGGAGGCGATGATGATGATGGGCAGGCATTGATGATAATGGGGAGGCCATGATGATGATGGGGAGGCCATGATGATAATGGGCAGGCATTGATGATGGGGAGGAGATGATGATGATGGGGAGGCCATGATGATAATGGGCAGGCATTGATGATGGGGAGAAGATGATGATGGGCAGGCATTGATGATAATGGGGAGGCATTGATGATGATGGGGAGGCGATAATGATGATGGGGAAGTGATGATGATGATGGGCAGGCATTGATGATAATGGGGAGGCATTGATGATGATGGGGAGGCATTGATGATGATGGGGAGGCGATGATGATGATGGGCAGGCATTGATGATAATGGGGAGGCCATGATGATGATGGGGAGGCCATGATGATAATGGGCAGGCGTTGATGATGGGGAGGAGATGATGATGATGGGAGGCCATGATGATAATGGGCAGGCATTGATGATGGGGAGAAGATGATGATGGGCAGGCATTGATGATGATGGGGAGGCGATAATGATGATGGGGAAGCGATGATGATGATGGGCAGGCTTTGATGATAATGGGGAGGCATTGATGATAATGGGGAGGCATTGATGATGATGGGGAGGCGATAATTATGATGGGGAGGCGATGATGATGATGGGCAGGCATTGATGATAATGGGGGCCATGATGATGATGGGGAGGCCATGATGATAATGGGCAGGCATTGATGATGGGGAGGAGATGATGATGATGGGGAGGCCATGATGATAATGGGCAGGCATTGATGATGGGGAGGAGATGATGATGATGGGCAGGCATTGATGATGATGGGGAGGAGATGATGATGATGGGCAGGCATTGATGATAATGGGGAGGCAATGATGATGATAAGGAGGCAATGATAATGATGGGGAGGAAATCATGATGATAATGGGGAGTCTTTCCACAGCGCCCTTTCCTGAGCCATAACAGTGCAGAACGCAGTACAGCGCAGAGGAGAGCTCCATATTATGTATGGAGCATTATATGGGGACCATTATCCTGTATGGAGCATTATATTGGGTCCAGTATTCTGTATGGAGCATTATTTTGGGTCCAGTATTCTGTATGGAGCATTATATGGGGGGTGACATCCTGCATGGGGTATTATATGGGTGATGAGGGGGAGACTGTGGTGCCCATAATATTGTATGGAGGACTGTACTGTCCAGTCTGTACTGTGCGCTGTGAGGATTTGGCGGTTTTTGAGCTATTGTACAATTTACAATAGATATCAGTCATGTAATGGAAGAAGTGAAGTGTTTGGCGTTGTGCTATACCCATATTTCTCTGCTGTATCTGTGCATCATGAATAGTGGTCTGTGTTAAAGGGGCCCACTGAGGCTCTTTCGCCCGGGGCCCATAAAAACCTGGAGCCGGCCCTGGGTGCACTACGCACAAGGCACAAGGAGAAGAGCAGCGCTGCGGGAGGCGTCGGGAGCGGGTCCTGAGAGTGCGAGTGCGGCGCGCCGGTGCAGAGGGGTCAGCCCTGAGGTGAGATGAGATTGAGATGAGATCAGCAGCAGCGTCAGTGCTGTGCTGTGCTGCCGCTGTGGGGGAGCAGAGGAGGAGAGGAGACATACTGTCGCTGTGTGCGTGTGGCGCCGGCCGCACAGTCAGTGGCTGCAGCCGCATCGCCAGCATCAGTGTGTGACTGTTTAGTGACGGTCAGTATGTGCTGGCCCGTGCCCTAAATGCTGTGGAGTGCGGACACGGGACAGTGTGGATGGATCCTCTTGGTCTGGCCTGCCCTGCCTGCTCCAGGTAAGATTACCAGAGCTGAGCAGGACTGAGGGACTGGGAATGAGGCAGGCATGATTTTGGGGGGCTCCTGGGGGAGAAATGAAGAAGCATGGCAGCCATGATTTTGGGGGCTCTGTCCTGGGGAGAACTCACTGAAGCATGGCCAGGCTGCACATGAATGGGGGGGACCCTGGCCTGGAGAGAAGCATGGTAGGTAGAACGGGCAGGTAGGTATCATCTATCTCCCTATTAGTTTTTATGATCATAGTAAACAACTTTACTATTTAGATTTGATAGTTGCGTTCTAAATAAATATTACAATCTATATGATTACATAACTTTGTTGCCCTATAAAGTGCGGGGGGGGGCCCGAAAAATTTCTTGCACAGGGGCCCACTACAGTCTGTGTCCGCCCCTGATGTGGACGTTTCAATATAGATTTCGGAGATTTATTATATTTCTCCCAACATCCCCATTCATAAACCTGGTCAAGTTTATAATCATTACTGTCCCGATGAAATGTATTTTGTTTTCTATTAATGATGACATCCTCCAACTTCAAGACAGACGTTTGCACTCTTTGCATAAGATCATCAAATTCTATTGCATTAATCTTGATCTTTAAACCAGATTTTAATTTCTCAATCTCAGCTTGTAGGTTCCTGAGTTTATTTTCCTCCTCTTCAATAATAAGCTTGATTAACTTTAAAGGGAATCTGTCACCCTAAATTGGTGGGATATTTAAATGATGGCAGTCAGGTCAGATGGACGGTGTTTCGGGTACTTGCCTTAACATGTTATTCGCCACTGTCTCCATTATTTCTGGGAATTGTAGTCGTTGCCCTCCATATAACGCGCCCACGCATTGTAATCTTGAATTGCACACGCGCAGTATGCTTTGCCCGCAGATTGCAATACGCAGGTGCGTTATATGGAGGGCAATGACTACAATTCCCAGAAATAATGGAGACAGCGGCGAACAACATGTTAAGGCAAGTACCCGAAACACCGCCCATCTGACCTGACTGCTATCATTTAAATATCCCGCCAATTTAGGGTGACAGATTCCCTTTAACCCCTTCAAGACCCAGCCTATTTTGACCTTAAAGACCTTGCCATTTTTTGCAATTCTGACCAGTGTCCCTTTATGAGGTAATAACTCAGGAACGCTTCAACGGATCCTAGCGATTCTGAGATTGTTTTTTCGTGACATATTGGGCTTCATGTTAGTGGTAAATTTAGGTCAATAATTTTTGCGTTTATTTGTGGAAAAAATGGAAATTTGGCGAAAATTCTGAAAATTTTGTAATTTTCAAATTTTTAATTTTTATTCTGTTAAACCAGAGAGTTATGTGGCACAAAATAGTTAATAAATTACATTTCCCACATGTCTACTTTACATCAGCACAATTTTGGGAACATTTTTTTTTGTTAGGAAGTTATAAGGGTTAAAAGTTGACCAGCGATTTCTCATTTTTAGAGCAAAATTTACAAAACCATTTTTTTTAGGGACCACCTCACATTTGAAGTCACTTTGAGGGGTCTATATGGCAGAAAATACCCAAAAGTGACACCTTTAATAAAAACTGCACCCCTCAAGCTACTCAAATCTACATTCAAGAAGATTATTAACCCTTCTGGTGCTTCACAGGAATTAAAGCAATGTGGAAGGAAAAAATGGACATTTTAATTTTTCCAACAAAAATTTTCTTTTAGCATCAATTTTTTCATTTTTACATGGGCATCAGGATAAAATGGATCCTAAAATTTGTTGGGCAATTTCTCCTGAGTACACAGATACCTCATATGTGGTCATAAACCACTGTTTGGGCGCACGGCAGGGCTCAGAAGGGAAGGAGCGCCATTTGACTTTTTGAATAGAAAATATGCTGGAATATTTAGCGGTTGCCATGTCGCATTTGGAGAGTCCCTGTGTGCCTAAACATTGGAGCTCCCCCACAAGTGACCCCATTTTGGAAACTAGACCCCCTAAGGAACTTATCTAGATGCATAGTGAGCACTTTGAACCCCCAGGTGCTTCACAAATTGATCCGTAAATAAAAGAAAGTACTTTTTTTTCACAAAAATTTTCTTTTAGCCTCAGTTTTTTTCATTTTCACATGGGTAACAGTATAAATTGGATCCTAAAATTTGTTGGGCAATTTCTCCTGAGTACACAGATACCTCATATGTGGTTATAAACCAATGTTTGGGCGCACGGCAGGGCTCAGAAGGGAAGGAGCGCCATTTGACTTTTTGAATGGAAAATATGCTGGAATATTTAGCGGTTGCTATGTCGCATTTGGAGAGTCCCTGTGTGCCTAAACATTGGAGCTCCCCCACAAGTGACCCCATTTTGGAAACTAGACCCCCTAAGGAACTTATCTAGATGCATAGTGAGCACTTTGAACCCCCAGGTGCTTCACAAATTGATCTGTAAATAAAAGAAAGTACTTTTTTTTCACAAAAATTTTCTTTTAGCCTCAGTTATTTTTATTTTCACATGGGCAACAGTATAAATTGGATCCTAAAATTTGTTGGGCAATTTCTCCTGAGTACACAGATACCTCATATGTGGTCATAAACCACTGTTTGGGCGCACTGCAGGGCTCAGAAGGGAAGGAGCGCCATTTGACTTTTTGAATGGAAAATATGCTGGAATATTTAGCGGTTGCCACGTCGCATTTGGAGAGTTCCTGTGTGCCTAAACATTGGAGCTCCCCCACAAGTGACCCCATTTTGGAAACTAGACGCCCTAAGGAACTTATCTAGATGCATAGTGAGCACTTTGAACCCCCAGGTGCTTCACAGAAGTTTATAACGCAGAGCCGTGAAAATAAAAAATCATTTTTTTTTCTCAAAAAATTATTTTTTAGCCCACTGTTTTTTATTTTCACAATGGTTATGTAACGGGTCTGGGAGGCGGAACCACTGAGCTTTATTATACAAGGAGGCTTTCCTTGTAAAGGAGCGGGTGGCGCCCGGGGAGACGGACAGGAAGTCACTGCAAGAGACGGGGGCAGTCTTTGGACAGACAGGTGGGGGTCACGGCAAGTGACCGGGGCAGTCTCTGGATAGACAGGCGGGTAGTCACGGCAAGTGACCGGGGCAGTCTCTGGGTAGACAGGCAGGTAGTCACAGCAAGTGACCGGGACAGTTTCTGGGTAGACAGGCAGGTAGTCACAGCAAGTGACCGGGGCAGTCTCTGGAAAAACAGGCGGGTAGTCACAGCAAGTGACCGGGGCAGTCTCTGGATAAACAGGCAGGCAAGGGGCCAGGGCAATCTCTGGATAAACAGGCGGGTAGTCACGGCAAGTGACCGGGGCAGTCTCTGGATAAACAGGCAGGCAAGGGGCCGGGGCAGTCTCTGAATGGACAGGTATATACGACCTGAGATGGTGGAGCCTCCCGGTAGGCTAGCAGGCAGATGACAGATGAACGCCCCCAAGCGAGCAGGCGAGAGGCTCTGGAATAGCCAATGGACACCGCAGGTGATGGCCGAACCTCCAGGTAGGCTTGCAGGCAGATGGCGGATGAGCGCCCCCAAGTGAGCAGACGAAAGTCTCTGGAATAGCCGATGGACACCGCAGGTGATGGCCGGACCTCCAGGTAGACTTGCAGGCAGATGGCAGATGAGCGCCCCCAAGTGAGCAGGCGAGGTTCTCTGGAATTGCCGATGGTCACCGCATGTGACGGCCAAACCTCCAGGCAGGCTTGCGGGCAGGTAGCAGAAAGCAAACTGGCAGGAAACAGGCAGGTAACTGGTAACGGACCCTGAGGGCTAAAGCAAAGTAGTGAACAGTGCAATAACAACATTGCTCGGGCACCTCCATTAAGGAGGAAGTACTTTATATAGGGTGGAGTCCTCCGGCATTGGCCGGGGACCTTTTTGAAAGATGCGCGCGGCTCCTTTAAGAGCGGGGGAGCGCGCAGGCGCGCGCCCTAAGTCCAGTAGCAGGGAAGGAGCGCGCGGCCCCAGCAGGGCGGAAGGAGGACGCTGAGCGCGGGTAAGGGGGGCGACGTCCTGCCTGGCAGAGGACGCTGTCGCATGGGAACAGCGTCCCTGCCTGGCAGAGGGCAGGGATGCTGACGCTACAGTACCCCCCCCCATAGGCCCCCCACTCTTTAGGCCAGAAAGAAATTTAGCTAGGATGAGAGGGGCATGGATGTTCTCCCGAGGCTCCCACGTTCTCTCCTCAGGACCAAACCCCTTCCAATCCACCAGAAAGTAGGTCTTTCTTCCTACCCTTTTTGTGGCCAGAATGTTCTCAACCTCAAATTCGTCTTCAGCAGACACTGGAGCAGGAGGTGTACCTGTAGACTTGACAAAAGAGTTAAGTACCACCGGTTTGAGGAGAGATACATGGAAGGAGTTAGGAATCCGCAAACTGGCCGGGAGTTTCAATTTATAGGACACCGGGTTGATCTGACTGATGATCTCAAAAGGACCGATGAACCAAGGACCTAACTTGTAGGAAGGAATCTTGAGCCGGACATACTTGGACGAAAGCCAGACCTTATCCCCAGGACGGAATTGAGGAGGATCCAAACGTCTTTTGTCAGCATGTTTCTTCATGCGCTCGGATCACAGAATGAGTGCGGACCGGGTACTCT
The DNA here is from genome assembly GCA_033576555.1 of Oophaga sylvatica. Taxonomy (NCBI): domain Eukaryota; kingdom Metazoa; phylum Chordata; class Amphibia; order Anura; family Dendrobatidae; genus Oophaga; species Oophaga sylvatica. Next base: position 510,477,703 of record JARQOD010000002.1, on the reverse strand, counting down.
CCCATATGGAGGAAAATTCGTTAACCAGAGATTCCGCAGCTGGATTGTCCACAGAGATGGAGACAGGAACAGGGATCCGGGGGTGTTGACCGAAGACTACAAAAAACGGAGATTTGGAGGAAGATTCGCTCTCGTGATTGTTGTAAGAGAATTCGGCCCAAGGCAGGAGATCCACCCAGTCAGAATGGTGGGCATTAACGAAGTGCCGGAGATAACTGGTCAGATTCTGATTGATTCGCTCGACTTGTCCATTGGACTGCGGGTGGTAAGCGGAGGAGAAATCCAAGGTGACGTCTAGCAACTTACAAGTGGCTCTCCAGAAACGTGAGGTGAACTGTACCCCACGATCCGACACAATGTGACGAGGCAGACCATGAAGACGGAAGATGTGGCGGATAAAGTCTTTAGCCAACTCGGGTGCAGACGGAAGCCCTGGCAGGGGAATGAAGTGAGCCATCTTGGAAAATCGGTCAACGACCACCCAAATGACCGTACAACCGGCAGAGACGGGCAGATCTGTTATGAAGTCCATGGCTATATGCTGCCAGGGAGCAGCGGGTACAGGAAGCGGAAGAAGACGGCCGGCAGGCAGGTGTCTCGGAACTTTGTTGCGGGCACAGGAGACACAGGCAGAAACAAAGTCTATTACGTCCTTGTGCAGGGTAGGCCACCAGTAATGCCGAGTAATGAGCTGGAGGGTCTTTTTCTGACCAGCGTGGCCAGCTAGTTTAGACGAATGACCCCAGTGTAGGATTCTCTCCCGATCGGTTACTGATACGAACGTCTTGCCAGGAGGGAGACGATTTAGACTCACGGGAGCCACCCGCATCACTCTGGCGGGATCGATGATATGTTTAGGTTCCTCCTCGAGATCCGACACCAGGAAGGACCGGGACAAGGCGTCCGCCTTGATGTTCTTGTCTGCCGGGCGAAAATGTAAGAGAAAATCAAAGCGGGCAAAAAACAAGGACCACCGGGCTTGGCGAGGGTTAAGTCTCTGGGCATGCTGGAGGTAAGCCAGATTTTTGTGGTCAGTGTAAATGATTACCGGATGAAGAGCCCCCTCGAGTAGGTAACGCCACTCCTCCAATGCCAGCTTGATGGCCAATAACTCTCGGTCTCCTATGGAGTAATTGCGCTCAGAAGAGGAGAAGAGTTTGGAGAAGAAGCCGCAAGATACCATCCTCCCGGATGAAGATTTTTGAGTAAGTACCGCTCCGGCTCCAGAAGAGGAAGCGTCCACCTCCAGGAAGAACTGCTTGTTGCCGTCCGGGCGATGCAGCACTGGAGCGGAAGAGAAGGCCTGTTTTAAAGAAAGAAAGGCCTCCTCTGCTTCGGGCGTCCACTGTTTGGGATTAGCATCCTTGCGGGTGAGCGCGGAGATTGGAGCAGTCCGGGAAGAGAAGTGCGGTATGAAAAGACGGTAATAATTGGCGAATCCCAGGAACCGCTGAATGGCCTTCAACCCCTCCGGTCGGGGCCATTTCTCGATGGCAGACAGTTTCTCCGGATCCATTCGTAGGCCTGTCTGAGAAATGATGTAGCCCAAAAACGGAAGCGAGGTCTGCTCAAAGAGGCACTTCTCATATTTGGCGAAGAGGTGATTCTGCCTGAGCCTGAGCAGAACCTGACGAACATCCCTCCGGTGAGACTGGAGATCCGGAGAGAAGACCAAGATGTCGTCTAGGTACACCACAACGCAGGAGTAGAGAAGGTCCCGGAAGATGTCATTGACCAACTCCTGAAAGACTGCTGGAGCATTACAGAGACCAAAGGGCATTACCAAATACTCGTAGTGGCCGTCCCGGGTATTGAATGCCGTCTTCCATTCATCTCCCCGACGGATACGGACCAGGTTATATGCCCCACGAAGATCCAGTTTGGTGAAGATTCTAGCCCCCCTCAGACGATCAAACAATTCTGGAATGAGCGGAAGAGGGTACTTATTCTTCACCGTGATCAAATTTAGGCCTCTGTAGTCAATACAGGGACGGAGAGAGCCGTCTTTCTTTTTTACGAAGAAGAAACCTGCTCCCGCTGGGGAGGTGGATTTCCGGATGAATCCCTTAGCCAAATTCTCCTCGATATATTCGGACATCGACCTGGTCTCAGCAGCGGACAATGGGTAAATACACCCACGGGGAGGCGTAGTACCGGGTAGCAGGTCGATCGGGCAATCATACGGTCTGTGAGGGGGTAATGTCTCTGCTTCCTTTTATTAAAGACATCAGCGAAAGACCAATATGGAATCGGGAGCCCTGGTAGATTAGTTGGTGTAGGAGAAGGACGGACGGGATGAACAGGAACCAAACAAGTTTTATGACAGTCCTGTCCCCAGCGAAGGATCTCTCCAGTCTGCCAGTCGAGCACGGGTGCATGCTTTTGGAGCCAAGGCAGACCTAGTAAGAAAGCGTGCGAGAGTCCAGGCAGAACATGAAACGAGATGCTCTCAGAATGCAACATTCCCACCTGCAGGGTTATGGCTTCAGTGATAAGTTGGATGGGACGTGGTAGGAGACCCCCATCCACAGCAGCAACAGATACTGGTTCAACCAGAGGTTTGGTAGGAATGCGATATTTTTCTACTAGAGCCTGTGAAACAAGATTCCCGGCTGCTCCAGAATCAAGTTGGGCTAGTTCGAAATAACGGTTCTCCCGAGGAGAATTGAGACTGACAACAGCAGAGATGAAGAGGATTTATTTTTGTCTAGGTGGACCTCTCCGAGCGAACCTAGACACAGGCGTTTCCCGACCTCTCTGGGCAGGTACGGATCCAGTGCTCCTTACTGCCACAGTAGAAGCAACTCCCTCGGTACGGCGTAAGTCCTGACGGGCTTTGACCATCTTGGTTTGGTCGACTTGCATAGGCTCAGAAGAGTGTACCTGAGGAGAAACGGAAGGAGTTACAGGTCTCTGAAAAGAAGGAGCTAGACGAGGAAACCTTCTCTCACGGGTGACCTCTTTAGCGCGCTCCTGGAACCGCAGATCAATTCGATTGGCAAGAGTTATTAGGTCATCGAGAGAGGTTGGAATGTCCCGACCGGCAAGTTCATCTTTAATACGGCCGGACAGACCCTCCCAGAAGACAGATATCAGAGCGTCATTATCCCAAGCTAGCTCCGAGGCAAGGGTACGGAACCGTATGGCATATTGACCCACGGTGAGACTTCCCTGACGGAGACGCAGCAGAGAAGATGCAGAGGAGGTCTTCCGTCCGGGTTCGTCGAATACCTTCCGGAAGGCAGAGAGAAAAGCAGACAGGTCAGACACCAGAGGGTCCTCTCTCTCCCAAAGAGGATTTAGCCAGGCCAGGGCCTCTCCGGTGAGATGGGACATGATGAAGGCAATTTTGGCCCGGTCGGAGTTAAACTGGTGTGCCAGGAGTTCAAAATGCAGGGTGCACTGGTTAATGAAACCCCGAGCCAGAGCAGGGTCGCCTCCAAACCGAGGAGGAGCTGAAAGTCGAGGTCCAGGAACGGAAACCACGGAATTGGTAAGCAGCGGAACTGCCGGATTGCGAGTCATGGCGCCCGCGGTGGTTGCTGGTGAAGTAGTTAGGGTGTCCAGGCGGGAATTAACATTCTGCAGGTGACCCAGGATGGACTCCTGTTGAGACCTCTGACGAGACAGTTCATGACACAGGTCAGAGAGCGAGGGAGTTTGGGTGCCACCGGGTTCCATGGCCCGAGCAAACTGTAACGGGTCTGGGAGGCGGAACCACTGAGCTTTATTATACAAGGAGGCTTTCCTTGTAAAGGAGCGGGTGGCGCCCGGGGAGACGGACAGGAAGTCACTGCAAGAGACGGGGGCAGTCTTTGGACAGACAGGTGGGGGTCACGGCAAGTGACCGGGGCAGTCTCTGGATAGACAGGCGGGTAGTCACGGCAAGTGACCGGGGCAGTCTCTGGGTAGACAGGCAGGTAGTCACAGCAAGTGACCGGGGCAGTCTCTGGAAAAACAGGTGGGTAGTCACAGCAAGTGACCGGGGCAGTCTCTGGATAAACAGGCAGGCAAGGGGCCGGGGCAGTCTCTGGATAAACAGGCGGGTAGTCACGGCAAGTGACCGGGGCAGTCTCTGGATAAACAGGCAGGCAAGGGGCCGGGGCAGTCTCTGAATGGACAGGTATATACGACCTGAGATGGTGGAGCCTCCCGGTAGGCTAGCAGGCAGATGACAGATGAACGCCCCCAAGCGAGCAGGTGAGAGTCTCTGGAATAGCCAATGGACACCGCAGGTGATGGCCGAACCTCCAGGTAGGCTTGCAGGCAGATGGCAGATGAGCGCCCCCAAGTGAGCAGACGAAAGTCTCTGGAATAGCCGATGGACACCGCAGGTGATGGCCGGACCTCCAGGTAGACTTGCAGGCAGATGGCAGATGAGCGCCCCCAAGTGAGCAGGCGAGGTTCTCTGGAATTGCCGATGGTCACCGCATGTGACGGCCAAACCTCCAGGCAGGCTTGCGGGCAGGTAGCAGAAAGCAAACTGGCAGGAAACAGGCAGGTAACTGGTAACGGACCCTGAGGGCTAAAGCAGAGTAGTGAACAGTGCAATAACAACATTGCTCGGGCACCTCCATTAAGGAGGAAGTACTTTATATAGGGTGGAGTCCTCCGGCATTGGCCGGGGACCTTTTTGAAAGATGCGCGCGGCCCTTTTAAGAGCGGGGGAGCGCGCAGGCGCGCGCCCTAAGTCCAGTAGCAGGGAAGGAGCGTGCGGCCCCAGCAGGGCGGAAGGAGGACGCTGAGCGCGGGTAAGGGGGGCGACGTCCCTGCCTGGCAGAGGACGCTGTCGCATGGGAACAGCGTCCCTGCCTGGCAGAGGGCAGGGACGCCGACGCTACAGGTTACAGGAGAAATTGGACCCCAAAAGTTGTTGTCCAGTTTCTCCTGAGTACGCTAGTACCCCATATGTGGGGGGGAACCACTGTTTGGGCACACGTCAGGGCTCGGAAGGGATGTAGTGACGCTTTGAAATGCCGACTTGATGGAATGGTCTGCGGGCATCTTGTTACGTTTGCAGAGCCCCTGATGTGCCTAAACAGTAGAAACTCCCCACAAGTGACCCCATTTTGGAAACTAGACCCGGCAAAGAACTTATCTAGATGTGTGGTGAGCACTTTGAACCCCCAAGGGCTACACAGAAGTTTATAACGCCCGGGCATGAAAATAAAAAAATCATATTTTTTCCACAATCAGGATCTTTTAGTCCCCAATTTTTTTATTTTCCCAAGGGTAACATGAGAAATTAGACCCCAAAAGTTGTCCAATTTGTCCTGAGTATGCTGATATCCCATATGTGGGAGAAAACTACTGTATGGGCACACGTCGGGGCTCGGATGGGAAGTAGTGACGTTTTGAAATGCCCACTTGATGGAATGGTCTTCGGGCGTCATGTTACGTTTGCAGAGTCCCTGATGTGCCTAAACAGTAGAAACTCCCCACAAGTGACCCCATTTTGGAAACTAGATCCCCCAAGGAACTCCTATAGATGTGTGATAAGCACTTTGAATCTCCAAGTCCTTCACAGAAGTTTATAACGCAGAGCCGTGAAAATATAAAATCATTTTTTTTCCACAAAAATAATTTTTAGTTCCCAATTTTTTTTCCCAATGTTAACAGGAGAAATTAGAACCCCCAAAGTTGTTGTGCAATTTTTCCCGAGTACGCTGATACCTCATATGTGGGGATAAACCACTGTTTGGGCATACGTCGGGGCTTGGAATAAAGGGAGCACTGTTTGACTTTTGAACGCAAAATTTGCAGGAATCAATGGTGGCGCCATGTCGCGTATGGAGACCCCCTGATGTGCCTAAATAGTGGAAACCCCTCAATTCTAACTCCAACCCTAACCCCAACACACCCCTAACCCCAACCCTAACCCATACACACACCTAACCCTAATACAAACCCTAATCATAACCCTAACCCCAACACACCCCTAACCCTAATCCCAACTCTAACCATAAACCTAACTACAAGCCTAACCCTAATTCCAACCCTAACCCTAATTCCAACCCTAACCCAAATTCCAACCCTAACCGTAATTCTAACCTTAACCCTAATGCTAACCCTAACCCTAGTTCTAACCCTAAGGCTGGGTTCATATTGCGTTTTACCAGCCCGTTCAACACGTAGCGTTGACCGGCTGGTGACGGTATAGCATAACGCGATCGCGTTATGCTATACCCGCTAGCGCAGATGAATCAGCAGATAATAAGCCGCGGATCCGCAGCAAAATCCGCAGCGGATCAGCAGCAAAATCCGCCGCAGATCAGCAGCGAAATCCGCCGCGGATCCGCAGCGAAATCAGTCGCGGATCCGCAGCGAAATTAGTCGCGAATCCGCAGCTAAATCAGTTGCGGATCCGCAGCGAAATCAGCCGCGGATCAGCAGCGAAATCAGCCGCGGATCAGCAGCGAAATCCGCTGCGGATCCGCAGCGAATCAGCAGCAAAATCAGTCGCGGATCAGCAGCGAAATCCGCCGCGGATCAACAGCGAAATCCGCCGCGGATCAGCAGCGAAATCAGCCGCGGATCAGCAGCGAAATCAGCCGCGGATCAGCAGCGAAATCCAGTCGCGGATCAGCAGCGAAATCCAGTCGCGGATCAGCAGCGAAATCCGCTGCGGATCCGCAGCGAATCAGCAGCAAAATCAGTCGTGGATCCGCAGCGAAATCCGCAGCGGATCCGCAGCGAAATCCGCAGCGGATCAGCAGCGAAATCTGCCGTGAATCAGCAGCGAAATCCGCCGCGAATCAGCAGCGAAATCAGCCGCGGATCAGCAGCGAAATCCGCCGCGGATCAGCAGCGAAATCCGCTGCGGATCCGCAGCGAAATCAGTCGCGGATCAGCAGCGAAATCAGCCGCGGATCAGCAGCGAATCAGCAGCGAAATCCGCTGCGGATACGCAGCGAAATCAGCCGCGGATCCGCAGCGAATCAGCAGCGAAATCCGCTGCGGATCCGCAGCGAAATCAGTCGTGGATCCGCAGCTAAATCAGTCGCGGATCCGCAGCGAAATCAGTCGCGAATCCGCAGCGAAATCCGCCGCGGATCCGCAGCGAAATCCGCCGCGGATCAGCAGCGAAATCAGCCGCGGATCAGCAGCGAAATCCGCCGCGGATCCGCAGCGAAATCAGTCGCGGATCCGCAGCGAAATCCGCCGCGGATCAGCAGCGAAATCAGCCACGGATCAGCAGCGAAATCTGCCGCAGATCCGCAGCGAAATCTGCGGCGGATTTCGCTGCTGATCTGCGGCGGATATCGCTGCGCATCCGCGGCTGATTTCGCTGCTGATCCGCAGCAAAATACACCGTGGATCCGCAGCAAAATCAGCAACGGGCCTAATAGGAAAAAAAAAAAGGAAGAAAAAAAAAAAAAAATCTTTATTTTTTTTATTTGTCCCTACCTATGATAAAGGGGGGGTTCATTTACTTTTTTTTATTTTGATCACTGTGACAGTTTATCACAGTGATCAAAATAAATTTTTGGACACTGGGGGGCACACTGCGCATGCGCCCGCCATTTTCCAAGATGGCGGCGCCCATGAAGAGGCCCGGGCGGACGCCGGGACCGATCCAGGGACATCGGTGGATCGGGAGAGGTGAGTAGGGTGGTCGGAAGGTTAGGGGGGGGGATCGGAAGGTGGGGGCACCGGAGCAAAGGAGGAGGGGAGCTGTTAGTGACGGCGGTGACCGATCGCTGCCATCTTTCGGTGGCGGCGGCCGATCGCCGCCGTGAATCCGTGTGGGGGGGTCAGGGCTCGGTGTCCAGCCATGGCAGATGCTATTGCAGCATCGGCCATGGCTGGATTGTAATATTTCACCAATTAAATTGGTGAAATATTACAGATTGCTCTGATTGGCTGTTTCACTTTTAACAGCCAATCAGAGCGATCGTGGCCACGGGGGGGTTAAGCCAACCCCCCTGTGGTGAAGCACAAAGGGTCCTGTAACTGCGGGTCGGGTGACCTTTGAGTGACCCCGGTCTCCCGGCCCGCAGGAACGCGATCCTTTCATGACACAGGGTATGCGTCATAGGTCGGATTGGCACCGACTTTCATGACGCATACGCTGTGTCAAAGGTCGGGAAGGGGTTAAAGAACAGTCGGAGAGGATAGTGTTCCATTTGCTGACAAAATCCTTAGATTAAATGGTGGTAGGTATTTTCCTAATATGAAGTCCTCTAGGAATCATATTGTTATCCAAATAATTCTTCATAGTTGTATGATCCCACCATACTTTACTCTCATTAAACATTAACTTCTCCAATTTGTCTTGTTCCTGAGAGAGTTCCAACATAGAGGAATCTGATGGTACATCATTTAATGAAAAAACCTGTGCCGCTCTCCGGACACGGTCCTGGGTAATATCAGCCATATATACAGTCTTATGGAATACCACAAAAATTCGATTAATCGGATAAAATTATATCCATAAATGTGGAAAAAGCATGGCACAAAATCCAAACGTGACAACAAAACAGAAGGAGTCAGCTTACCACAGTGGTAGACCTCTGCACGGACTCTCAGGTGGAGGGACCAGAGTGCACATAAAAAACGATGATGCAAGTCCAGCTGATTAAAAGACTGAATTTATTCAAAAATGGTAAAAACGTACCAAATTACATATGGCACCCAGTACACGCAGCAACGCGTTCCGAACACATGCTGTGTTCTTTGTCAAAGCTGCTATGCAATGAAATAGACCACAATTTATACACAGCTGATAAAACTAATTCCACAGAAACAAGTGATAAAACTAATTACACGCAAGTGAAAATTTAAAAAGAAACACAAAAAAAAACTAGATAGATCAGACATGACAAAATTCAATGCACATGGAAACGAATAAATATAAGAAATGTATATATATAAGGAAAAACTCAAATATACCAAAACTAATAATGAAATAACAATT
>JARQOD010000002.1:510348455-510468686 GCA_033576555.1 Oophaga sylvatica | reverse complement strand
GGGGTTTGGTGGTTGTTTTGGATCTTGAGGTCTATAATTATCAAATGTTTCAATTATTATCTGATTCTTCCGTGTACACCAAAATTGTTAATAACCCCCTTTCTGATTATACTAGAAAAATGCATAACATTATTAATGAAGATTTTTCGTTAGGAATTTTTACCACATCACAGCGAGATTATTTGATTGTTGAACAACCACGATTACCCCATATGTATGGTTTACCAAAAACCTACAAAGGGTTATTTCCACCACCGATGAGACCTGTTGTTTCAGGTATTGGTTCAGTAACGGAGAGGGTTGGAGAGTGGATTGATTCCATGCTGCAACCCCTAGTACAAAGAACATGCGGTTTTTTGAAAGATTCTCGGGATGTACTGGAACAGCTTTCACTTATTTCTTGGGACAAGGATTTTTCGTGGCTGAGCTGTGATGTGAATCATTATACACCTGTATACCCCACCATGTAGCTCTACAGGCACTTGATTTTCATTTGTCACGTTTTAGCCTTTATTCCCCTGATATGTGCAGTTTTATATTGGACCTTGTCTCTTTTCTCATGACACATAATTTTTTTGTATTTGAGAAAGACTTTTATGTTCAAAGCAAGGGAGTTTCTATGGGGGCTAAATTCTCTCCTTCTGTGGCAAATTTGGTCATGGCTTATTGGAAGTTAAATTGGTTGAATAACTCCACTAATCCCTATATTGATAACATTGTGTGGTATGGGAGATTTATCGATGACCTTCTCTTCATTTGGAGAGGTGATATGTCACTGATGCCTCAGTTTGTCCAATTTATTAATTCTAATCCATACAATATTTTGTTCACATCCAATTGTCACAAGAATTCTATTTCATTTTTAGTTCTTCAATTGGTGGGCTCGGAGAATATTATTAGTACATCCACATTTCATAAACCCCTTTTTGGGAATAGTATCCTTCATGCATCAAGCTCCCATCCTAAGCACACGGTAAAATCAATTCCTGTGGGTGAATTCACCAGTATAAAAAGAAATTGCAGTGATGATAATAAACTTGGGGGGGAACTAAGGGAATGCCAGCAGAAATTAAAAAATAGGGGTTATCCCGTGTGGATGTTAAATAGGGCAGACAATATTGTGAAACAAAAAAATCGTTCTGATCTTTTGATTAATAATCCATGTAGATCTGGTAGCGATTGGACAAATAAACCGGTATTGTCTTTACAATTCAGTCCCCAATTTTCTGAGATTAAAAATATTTTTTATGAATATTTGCCAATACTGGAGGAGGACAAGACATTGGCTCAGATTTTGAAACCGGGTTGTGCTGTGGTTGCAAAGAAAGCGGTTACTATAGGTAACATTTTCCAACACCAACAAAACCCTGAATGACAGACATACGTGGCTCGATTGTAAAGGGTTTTTTAGGTGTGGTGAGAATCGATGTAGAATGTGTAAATTTGTCTCAGTAACCAAAACTTTTCACAACTCTGATTCATCAAGAAATTTTCATATTAAGCAATATTTAAATTGCAACAGCGATCATGTTGTATATATTATTTTTTGCTCGAGTTGTTCTTTGATGTATGTGGGTTGTACTATCAGGAATTTAAAAAAGCGTATTCTGAACATCTTACCGATATTTATAATAATTGTGATTCTTTGCGTGCTATGTCACAAGCATCCAGACATTTTATTAAGATTCATGGAAGGAATACTTCATCTTTCAATGTATTTGCTATAGAAAAAATTCATTTCAATAAAAGAGGAGGAGATGTCAGGAAGCAGCTTCGGGATCGAGAAGCCTTTTGGATGTTTTATTTGAACACCTGTGCTCCTGCTGGATTGAACCAACGCAAAGAATTGTTATTTCATTATTAGTTTTGGTATATTTGAGTTTTTCCTTTTATATATATATATATAATATATATATATATATATATTATATATTGATATATATATATATACACATTTCTTATATTTATTCGTTTCCATGTGCATTGAATTTTGTCATGTCTGATCTATCTAGTTTTTTTTTTTTTGTGTTTCTTTTTAAATTTTCACTTGCGTGTAATTAGTTTTATCACCTGTGTCTGTGGAATTTGTTTTATCAGCTGTGTATAAATTGTGGTCTATTTCATTGCATAGCAGCTTTTACAAAGAACACAGCATGTGTTCGAAACGCGTTGCTGCCTGTACTGGGTGCCATATGTAATTTGGTACGTTTTTACCATTTTTTAATAAATTCAGTCTTTTAATCAGCTGGACTTTCATCATTGTTTTTTTAGGATTAGCTTATGCCAGGCAGGTAGCCAATGTGGCACAGTCTTGCTACAACAAGAGGGTAGCGGTACACCCTGAGCAGACTGCGTAACCTGGGCATCGCCTGCCAGCTGTATAGAGAGTTGCTCAGTCCGGTCGCACACCGGCTGGCAGCACGTGGACATCGCCGCCAGCTGATCAGGCAGTTGCTCAGTTCGGTCTCACACCGTCTGACAACACGTACGCCTGGCGGGAGTCGCATGCACTACCTAGTCGTCTGGCAAGTGGCTTGTGTGCAGTCAACAGTGCTACGTCTACGCCAGCCTACAGCACGTCTCCTGTGAAGTTAACGGAGATAGTGCATATATCTCTCTCCTTGTGTGAAGTAACACAGGCAAGATCTAATTTTATTCTTTAGTTGTCAGTTGTTACCTTCATACCCAAGGGGTGTTCGGCAGCAGTGACTAACTGCATCGCGGACCCCGGGTTCGGTTGCAATCCATTTTCCAATAAAGTTGTTGCAACTGAGCTCATAACAGCCCGAGTCCTGGGTAATGCCCCCTCCTTACCTGAGAGTGGGTTACCACACCTCTGAATGAGGTGCAGTACCTCTGTGGTGAGTGGACCCTCAGGTGCGCCACATATGTTATCAGCAGCACATCACCTGTTTACTCCACGATGTGCTGCTGATAACAGTGACTTTTGTGCCAGCAGCATAAGCGATCAAATCATCTAAAGAATATACATGTTTGCTTTTTTTCTGGCAATTGCTGGCAGATTTACTTTTTTTGCTATGATTGCTTATATGCACTGCTGCTTATATGCAATTTTAAACGTAGATTATGTTGCTAAATATAAATTTATTACTGTGTGATAAAAGCTAAATATAGGGTGACTATAGATAAAACCAAGCAAGTAGAAATGTCTGTGAATAAGCGATAGCCACTACAAGATCACTGCATCCATTTAAAAGTAAAAGGGAGCAAAATGGAGTGGTTATCACCATCCACAGACCTCAAATCATCCACAGCAACTGCTTCCATGATGCACAGTAAGGACCTGTGTGAAGGAGGAAGAAATTGCCCAGGGGCGCCCAGCCTGTGGCGTGCCACTAATAGTGGCAAACCATGGCCCGTGAGTAGGCTGGGCCCAGTGCCAGAGCTGCCACAGGCACCCCCCTGTCTGGCATCATGAAAAACTGGATGTCGATACAGTTGAAAGCAATGATGGAGGAGGGAATCCATCCCCTCCCTCCTCATTCTCCCTCAGTGTCTGATGTCTCAGCCAGCGAGTGCAATGATGTCACCTCATCACGACATGCTGTACCGAGCAGTGGAACTGCTGAGGAGACACACTGCAGAGATCAGATCAGCAAGGGACTACATTATGATGGCCATAATACTGTATGGGGGACTATGGGGTGTGAATTATTCTGTATGTAGGACTAGGGACTATGCATTATACTGTATGGAGGACTATGGGAGGGTACATTAAACTGTGTGAACTATGTAGAGTGCATTATACAGTATCGAGGACTATTAGGTGCGCTTTATACTATATGAAGGACTATGGGGTACATTATACTATATGGACAACTATGCAGAGTGCATTATACTATATGGAGGATTATGAGGTGAGTATTGTATTACATGGAGGACTATGAGGTGCGTTACAGTGTATAAAGGACTATGGGAGTGCATTATACTATATGGAGGACTAAGGGGAGTGCATTACACTCTATGGAGGATTATGTGGTGAGTATTATAGTACATGGAGTATTATGGGGTGCATTACAGTGTATAAAGGACCATGTGGTGCATTATACTATATAAAGGACTATGGGGTGCATTATACTTTATGGAGGACTATCGGAAGTGTATTTTACTACATGGTTTTACTACATGGAGGACTATGGGTAGTGCATTATACTACATGGAGGACTATGAGGAGTGCATTATACTACATGGAGGACTATGGTAGTGCATTATACTATATGGAGGACTATGGGGAGTGTATTATACTACATGGAGGACTATGGGATGCACTATAGCATATGGAGGACTGTGTGAGAATCATTATAACATTTTGGAGCCTTTATACTTAATTGAGGGCTATGTGGGGGCCATTATATTGTATGCAAGCAATTATACAGTGAGACGGTTTGTGTGGGGTCCATAATACTGTGTGGTGGCCATTGTACTGTTTGAAGGGCTGTGTGGGGCCTATTGTACTATGTCTCTGTATGTGCTTCATCCATGTGTAAGGGGGTGGCAGGGACCCTCAACTGCCTTCTCTCTCCTGTGGACACTGTGCACATGTAATGCATGCAGCACCTTGTCAATGTTAATAAAATGTGCGGTTTATTAATGTTCCTGTAATGTGCTGTATTATGCTGTGACGTTTATTATTGTAATGTAAAATGTACCATGTATTGTGTGTAAGATTAGGGCTAGGATAGGGTATAAGTTAGTATATAACCATAGTGGGGTTAGAGTAGTGGGGCACCTTAGAGATAAGGAATAGGATTAGTATCTTAGATTTAGTCAGCAAAGGGTTATACAGTTTGGACTAGTTAAAAGGGGGATGGTGCAAAGCCTAAGAGACTTAGGGAAGGGATTTCCTCTATAGGCAGTGGAGCCCGGGCAGGCTTGCCCAGGGCATAACATGCACCGTAGTGAGGATAGAAGATTCCCCGGTCGTGGGGATAAAAGCTGCTCCAGGTGTGCGGGCAGCGTGGATGGGCACTGGCTCAGGAGGATCGACCCCCAGGAGAAAGACGAGGTTCGGGATCAGGATAAAAGCCGGTGGCATGCCACATACAGAGGCTGCAGGAACAGTACAGGAAGCATTGTCTTGTTTGCACAGTGTTCAGTAAAGTTTTACCGTTGGAACAGAACTGTGGCTTGTGGTGTTTCCTGAGACCTAATCCCCTGCAACCGAAGTGAACTTGTGATGAAGGTAACTGACTGTACCGCAGGACTGGGACTTCACTTGTCTTTCCATGTGCAAGGTGCCGGTATGCTCACTGACTGTGACCTGGTGAATTCGCCCACGACTACAACCCCGTGCCACCTTGTTACACATGTCTATGTCGATATGTATTGGCTCTGTCTATGCATGTCAGTATGTATGTGCTCGACTTATACATGTGTTGGTATGTATGTGCTCCATCTATGCATGTGTCTGTATGTATTTGCTCCGTGTATTTATGCATGCATCTGTACATAGGTGCTGTGTACATATTTGTTCTGTGTATACAAGTATGTAGGTGTAACATATAGTTTAGCATCTACATTTATAAATACCAGTAGCATGGACAGGAGTTCATAATTGTAAATGTGGCGCCCCTGAGGGTCCAGTCGCCACAAAAGTACTGCACCTCAGCCAGAGGTGTGGTACTCGGCTCTCAGTTAAGGAAGGGCACTACCCGATGCTCGCATATGTGCATCCAACACCACACACCACCCCAAGGGAGGGGGAGGTGCCTCAGTAAAGGCGGGAAGGGAGTGTGACAGTTGGAAGAAGAGTAGTGAGAGAAATTGAGAGGAGCAGTGGTGTAGTAAGGAGCTCCTGAGAGTAAGAAGGTGTCCTAGGGGCCAAGGACATGAGGAATCCACCCGTGGCACCCGAATCCAGGCCAACCGCAGTCGGACGGAGGGACCAAGTTGCAGTGGGGGGACCGGCCTCAGATTAGTGGAGAAACTATAGGACTCAGATAGAAAACCAGATGCTGTTGTGACTGTATGTGCAACAGCCAAATCCACACACATTCGCCGAAAAGGTAGCCACATAGGATCAAGCGGACCAGGAGGACGTCGCCCGATAGGATCTGAGGATGCTGGCTTGGGACACTGTGTGAGGCGCAGGGCAGAGACAACTGATGAAGGTAGACAAGAAGGGGGTCCTGGTAAGGTGTACCCCAAACTACCCAAGAGCTGGCTGGACCACCGACACGGAGGACACAGCACCCAGCTGGTGATTGTAACCTAAAGACTGTGAGTAAAGTGTGAAGACTGCACCCTGCTGTGTCCTCAGATTAATTTACTGTGTCACCTACCCTGCACTACATCCGTTACCATCATCAAATTAACCCTATAACTGCCCTGGGGCCTAGATCTGACCGTGGAGAGCTGTAACATCTCTGCTGTGTCACCAACCTCCCCAGTGGACTTGAATCGCAGCATCGGCCATCTATTGCCAAACACCACAGGTCGCGTGATGACTTAATCCTTTATAAACTTCAGGCTCTCACTTTATTGCACGCCCAGAGCCAAGGAATCAGGTCATTGCTGCGGTGACTTCTCCAAAGAACTGTCCGGGTCTCACGGCCCTAGCGGGTGTTGCATTTCTGGCATCACGAACAGGATCTACCGACCTGATAAATTGGGTCCTGTGCGCCTATCATGGGCCGGGTTCAGTGCAAAAAGCCATACCCGCCCACTGCAAAGACTTTGATGAAAAAGTACTTGTCTGTCAGCAAGGTGGATCGCCTCCTGGTGCGCCTGGCGGGAAAAAGAGAAAGGAACGCCCACGAAAAGAGGAGAGCAGGAAAAGCACAAAGCAGTGTGTGATGAAGTGTGCTGAAGGAGAGGCGGAAAGGAACCCGGTGGGCACCATGGCGAGTGGTGGTCAGAGAGTTCAGGACGGAAACCTCGACCAGCTGCCTGCGGTGGACCCAGAGTTTCTTGGAGTCGAGGTGGAGGAGTTAAGTCGTCAACTCCAAAAGACACAGATGGCAGAGATGGCAAAATGGAAGGAGGCCCTGCTGGAAAAGGTGTCTGAGCGGTGAGCGGCCTCGCGACCCACATCCCCGACCTCAGAGGAGGAGGAAGAGGAGTCCAGCAGCAGAGAGGAAAAATGCAAAGGTAACAACATTGCCCGGTGGCCAAGGAAACCCTGGTTGGGCCCTTAAATCCCCCAACAGCCCTCAAACCCGGCCAGGCATTTAAAAATTTAGCCTGGGACTGGACAGCAGACACCGGGGACAGGCTGGCGGCTCCGCTGCAACCTGAACTCATGCTCCAGAAGGTGCATGGTGAAATTGTAGTTTTCCGTTGGGAACACCCGGGGACAGATCTGAAGGGGTTCCCGGAGGAGGCCCAGATAGGAGAGAATGGGTAGAGACTCTCAGTTGGGAGGACTACTGAAGGCAGCGGGTGCCCAGTTGGGAGAAGGAAGAGCAGGAGCACAAAGTCTTGTCGAAAGCAATGGAGGGCCTCAACATGAAGGTCAAGGCCCAGGCCTGCAAGACAAGACCCACCGACCGGGGTCCACAGAGGCAAGGCCCAGTGGTCTCCTTCGACTTAAAAAGAGGCTGGGGGTTTATCAAGGAACCCAGGATAGCATCAGAACTTTTTGTCACCCGCTGGAATGTGGAGTCGCATCTACTGGAGGGGCACCCTGATCGTGACCTGTACCCGGGGGATCTCGTGACCTTCATCCGGCATGTGGGCGAAAGGGGGTGGTACGCCCTCAATGTAAAATGGTGCACGTGGGGACGTGCTGCTCCCATGCCAGTGAGAGCAGTGCCAGAAAGGCGACGAAGACCAGCAGCTTCAAACTCGGAAGCTGCATCTGTCCCTGAATCAACAAAAACTGCAGTGCGGACACAGGCAACTCAGACCCCGGCTGCAGGACTTGCTCTATTTGTGTCACCCGGCGTGATGCAGGAAGAAGAACTTCCCAGAGCAGGAGGCTGTAGGCAGCAGGAACTACCCTGGAAGAAGTAGTAGAGAAAACAAAATGGTTGCTTGGGTAAGTTTATTAAGCTTAAAGACAATACGGTCATGGACGGTGAGTGACCAGAACTTTCTTGTACATAGTTAGCACTTAATGTGCTCCTTGTTGGTTTTACAGCAAACCTTTAGAGTGCGAGTGGGACACTCTACATTTTACAATAGACCAAAGAATAAAAACCGTCTGGCATGGCCGAAAATTGGTCCAATGAGTTGATCGGCTAAGCCCTGTAGCCACGCCCAGGGCCTACGTTGGGGGTTTGAGACGGGTTTACCCATATTGCACTGAGGACAGTGAGAAGGACACCCTGGCTCGGGATCTCATTGAAACTTGTTGCACTTAATTAAGTTTTTATTTAGGGTAATGCTATGTTTTACATTTACAGTATTTAGATGCAACATTCAAGTAAGAGTGTACCTCCCAAAAAGGAAAGAGTTACCTGTTTAACTTTTTAACATGTTTAAATGCATTTCAGAAAATTATTTGCATGTTTTAACACCTGTTTTACTCTGTTCCAGCCCGAGGATGTGTTGTGTTTAATGGGGGGGTATGTGGTGCCCCTGAGGGTCCAGTCGCCACAGAAGTACTGCACCTCAGCCAGAGGTGTGGTACTCAGCTCTCGAGTAAGGAGAGGGCACTACTCGGTGCTCGCATATGTGCATCCAACACCACACACCACCCCAAGGGAGCCTCAGTTCAGGCAGGAAAGGAGTGTGATAGTTGGAAGGAGAGTAGTGAGAGAAGTTGAGAGGAGCAGTGGTGTAGTAAAACGCTCCTGAGATTAAGAAGGGGTCCTAGGGGCCAGGGATGTGAGGAATCTTCCTGTGTCGCCCGAATCCAGGCCAACCATAGACAGACAGAGGGACCAAGTTGCAGTGGGGGGACCGGCCCCTGACTAGTGGAGAAACCATAGGACTCAGCTAGCAAACCGGAGGCTGTTGTGACTGTATGTACAACAGCCAAATCCACACACATTTGCCGAAAAGGTAGCCACATAGGATCAAGCGGACCAGGAGGACGTCGTCCGACAGGATCTGAGGCTGCTGGCTTGGGACACTGTGTGTGAGGTGCAGAGCAGGAAAGGCGTTGGCCAGTGCAGGGAGAGATGACTGGAGAAAGTAGACAAGAAGGGGTTCCTGGTAAGGTGTACCCCCAACTACCCGAGAGCTGGCTGGGCCATCGACCCGGAGGACACAGCACCCGGCTGGAGATTGTAGCCTAAAGACTGTGAGTAAAGTGTGAAGACTGCACCCTGCTGTATCCTCAGATTAATTTACTGCGTCACCTACCCTGCACTACAACTGTTACCATCATCGAATTAACACTATAACTTCCCTGGGGCCTAGCTCTGCCTGTGGAGAGCTGTAAAATCATTTTTTTTCCATACCACACTCCGATTGTGTTTAGCATAATTGGACCAATTTCCTCAGATGAGTGAAAATATGGTCGACCCTAGCCTAAGAGGAGGATTAGGAAGCAAGAAGGCTCTTTGGAGGTGTGTGTGTCAGTATGCAACTGACTAAAGATTCTGAGCAACATACTTGTAATCCTGTGTGTGATGACTCAGCATCAATGAGGAAGATTTGGCCCATTGTGTGGGGGCGAACTATTAATTATGGCAGATGTACTATTCCTTTGTACAGTAGGTCATTGTACATGAGCCATTTGTTTTATGTGAGACTATCCATTGCCCCTTGTTTGCTAATTTGTGTAATGCCTGCTGATTACAGATTACATCAGCCCCCTATGGTGGGTTAGTGTGCATCATTTAGAGGACAATTATGCAGGTTACTTGAACTAACGAACAATAAGGGAACTGCCAGGCTAATCTTTGCCCCAATCCTGTGGGGCACAATGCCCTTAAATTGGAGTTAAGGCGTGATTTTATGGGACGTCATCCTAGGGACTATGGTTCCGGTTGTTGGATTATGTCGGCACGGCCACCAAACACTTGCCGACTAGCATCACACTGTAAACTGTACCTGCATCCTGGATGACAATACCATTGAAAGCAATGATTGAGAAGACCGCGCCAGCTGACGCTTCCTCTGCAATCATTATCACTTTGCATCTGTGTCTCAGTGCAGCAGGCACGATAACATCAATATTTTGCACCCACTGTGAAGAGCCTCTGAGACCAGAGCTCCATGGGACTGGGGAGAGGTGAGGTGTTTTTTTTTTTTTATCTGGGGCCCATTATACTGTGTGGAGGACTGTGGGGTCACTATATTGCATGGAGAACTGTATGGGGCGAATTATACTGTATGGAGGACTACGTGGGCCCATTATACTATTTGGATAACAGTTGGGGCTTCATACTGTGTTGGGGTCACCATAATTTGCTGGGAGGTTACACTAGGGAGGGGAATGTGGAGAAATTCACTGTGGGGGTATCATTCTATATTTGGGGCATTTTGTTGTCATCATACTTTATTTTTTGTATTATTTATTAATTCAAGGTTTTTTTTATTCTTTGTCATTACATATTTAAATTGGGCCATATGCTTTTTACTGCTCTTACATAACATATATTATTCCAGTATGCCCCATTTGTCATTGTATTTTTATTTTATTATAAAATCTATTAATTAAAATGTACTTTGTTCATGGACAACACCTTTTTAAGTTTGTTTCTAAATGAAAAGGTTCATTGTTGTATTTGATAAGGAAAAACTTCAGTTGTAGACATTTTTTAATAAATATAAAGGTTGGCCCGCAACTTTGTCCAAGATTTTAATTTTGGCCCTCTGCATTTGAGTTTGACATCCCTGGTAATGTGTGTGAGCACGCTCTATGCGTTATCAATCTACTGTAATACGTGAGCTGTGTACGGTATGTGTTCTGTGTGCGTCTAATATGTAAATTCTTTACAATCTTTAAATACGGTAGATTATTTTTCTATTCCTGGAGTTTTCCTTTAAAAAATTTGTGTGCTATTTTATGTATGAGAAATGAAATTACCTTGCAGCTCTAATCGGACTTGTTTTGTTAGGTATGGATTCTTCTGGTGGAGCTCGTACGATAATGTGGATTGGTTCACCTGGTGGACTTCCCCCTAATGAGACTACCTTTGCCTCAGTCCTGCAAAAACAAGGATACTCTACTGGAATTCTAGGTAATGCTTTACACAGTTAAAACCCTCATACTATTTTTCGATATGTTGCCATTTAAAGACAAAGTTATTCTACTGGAATTATAGATAATGTTTTTGACTGTCCTCTCCCTCTTTCTATATAGTTTATCATTAGTGATGAGTGAACATGCTAACAAATAGGATAAATCCATGCATGTGTTGTGACTGACAAACAGCAGCAAGACATGCAGCGACGAGGACTCGAACATTCTACAGTATTCGACTATGCTCTAAAAATACATAATCCGAGCACGTTCGCTTATCACTATTTATCACACTTTATTCTATTTGTCCATATTTTCTGCTTTCTAAAGACCTTTTTCATAAAGTAGATATACAGTGCCTTGAAAAAGTGAACCCCTTGAACTTTTCCACATTTTTTTCATGCTGCACCCAAAAATGTAAATGTGTTTTAATAGAATACATTAGGGCAGAGGCGGGTATGTGTCAGTCACTGTAAAAGTGCTGGAGAGGAGATATGTTTAACTACGCCTAATGGTGTCAATGATCTAAAACCCAGAGTTTTTCCTCAAGCACACTAAGGGCCCCGTCACACATAGCGACACACCAGCGATCCCGACAACGATATGAACTTGTCAGGATCGCTGGTGTGTCGCTACATGATCGCTGGTGAGCTGCCAAATAGGCAGCTCTCAGCAGCGATCAGGACAGCGACTATGCGGGTAAATGCCCCCCATTTACACTTACTTTTAGGCTGGCAGGGGGTCCTTGTTCAACCTTTGTAGCTGTAGCAGGGAGTATCTATCTCCCTCTGCTGCTTACACTCTGTGGGAGGGGAGCACGCGTTATGGATGACAGCACAGCTCATTACCTGAGCTGTGCTGTACGGACGGGGAGAAGAAGACACAAACAAACCTAACACTGATTGGCTGCGCTGCGGCCAATCAGTGTTGGCCTTATCAAGAGCTGCTTGTTCATCACAGGGAAGAGCGGTGACATAAAAAGTCATCAGTACACAAGAGCGCTGTGTTACTTACAAATTGTGTGCCGCAGTCTTCAGCAGCTGAACATGTTGGCCTTGTTATCAGTGACGCCTGCACTGCTCTCTGAGTAGCTCGGAGTGAGCGCCGGAGCCTCAAGTAGTGGTGACGTCACGCTGGGAGGACGTCCTGCTCACGGCTCCTCCCACAGTTAGTCAGAGAGCAGTGCAGGCTGATAACATGGCTGACATGTTCGGCTGCTGCAGACTGCGGAGCACTATTTGTGAGTAACAGAGCGCTCTTGCATTCTGATGACACTGATGTTCACTGTGTAGACTGCGGCAAACACTGCTCGTTATTAAAGTGAAATATTCACCCATCTCCACGCCCATAGGGGAGTGGGGAAGAGTGAATATTCATTTCTATTTAGCAGCTGCTGGCCAGTATGCCAGCAGGTGTCAGTGCCTGGGCCCACCGGAGAAGGCCATACCGACCCTGGATCCCAGAATCTGAAAGGTAGGACCCAACTTCGCTAGAACGTTGGGTGTAGAAATTGTTGAATGGATTTGCAGGCTCTTGTCCATTGGCCAGGTCATCTCCTTTTCTTCCGACATTCCCAGCTCCTCTGTTGATAAGCCGGGCTGGAGCTACATTATGTATGCATGACACCGCAATAATGACATCACAATAGACAAGCTATTCAAAAGAGGAGCAAGGAATGCTGGGAGGTTTGGAGATTCGCAAGTCTCCCATTTAGCGATTGCAGATTACTAACCTGGCTGATAATTGGTGTTTTGGACTGTGATTTGGAAGGGCATTTTTATTCAGAGATGCTTGGCAAAATCCTCTTTGTGCATCTGCTCTTTGTTTTATTAAATGAAAAGTGCAGCCACACACACCCGATGATACATACCGTATATTTTAAGGCTTTGAAAGACTTGGTTATTTCTTCTTGATTATGTTCCATACTTTAACTGCAGTATTTTTTTCTTTACTTTCTTTAGGCAAATGGCATCTTGGGTTGAATTGTGAATCTCCTAATGATCATTGTCATCATCCTCTTAGCCACGGTTTTGATTATTTCTATGGTATCCCTCTTAGTCTCCTCAACGAATGTCAGCCCGGAGGGTTACTGGAAATCGATGGCCCTTTTATAGCACAACTGACACTAATTACTCAGTTTATGGCTTTTGCTGTAATGACATTAGTGATTGTTAGATACAGTAATATGCTTACCATCAACTGGAAAGTAATTTTCTACAGCGCCCTGTTTTGCATCTTATTTTTCGTCACATGGTACTTAAAATATGGTTTTGTACAATACTGGACCTGCATAAAAATGAGAAACCATGAAATCATTGAGCAACCAATGAAAGTGGAAAGAACGGCATCTCAAATACTGAGAGAAGCACAACGGTTCATTGACAGGTATGTTATACCTTGACTCTTTTCTGCAAGAAAATATTTAGCACACAAACATTTAGGGTATGTGTACAAAATGTTTTTGTCAAGCAGACTCTGCCTGGATAAAGCTCAGCAAAAAATGAACATAACACACACAGCTATATCAAAACTACATCGGTGTGTGTATACTGTATGTTCAGTTTTATGCCTTTCTATTAACTGGTGCCCAGAACTGAACGGCATAGTCCAGATGATGTCACATTAACGCTCTGACAAATAGCAAATGTCCCATGAGTCTATGCCACCTATAATATACGACACTTTCCTGCAGCTTTGGAAGCCACTGATACACATGGCATTCTGTTACTTAGACTGTGATCTACAGTGGGTTTGGAAAGTATTCAGACCCCTTTAAATTTTTCTCTCTTTGCTTCATTGCAGCCATTTGGTAAATGCAAAAAAGTTCATTTTTTTCTCATTAATGTACACTCTGTACCCCATCTTGACTGATAAAAACCAGAAATATAGAAATTTTTGCAAATTTATTAAAAAAGAAAAACTGAAATATCACATGGTCATAAGTATTCAGACCCTTTGCTCAGACACTTATATATACGTCACATGCTGTCGGTTTCCGTGTGATCCTCCTTGAGATGGTTCTACTTCTTCATTGGAGTCCAGCTGTATTTAATTAAACTGATAGGACTTGATTTGTAAAGGCACACACCTGTCTATATAAGACCTCACAGCTCACAGTGCATGTCAGACCAAATGAGAATCATGAGGTCAAAGGAACTAGCCAAGGAGCTCAGAGACAGAATTGTGGCAAGGCACACATATGGCTAAGGTTACAAAAGAATTTCTGCAGTACTCAAGGTTCCTAAGAGCACAGTGGCCTCCATAATCCTTAAATGGAAGAAATTTGAGACCACCAGAAGTCTTCCTAGAACTGACCGTCCAGTCAAACTGAGCAATTGTGGGAGAAGAGCCTTGGTGAGAGAGGTAAAGAAGAACCCCAGGATCACTGTGGCTGAGCTCCACAGATGCAGTAGGGAGATCGGAGAAAGTTCCACAAAGTCAAATATCACTGCAGCCCTCCACCAGTCAGGCCTTAATGGCAGAGTGGCCCAACGGAAGCCTCTCCTCAGTGCAAGATATGAAAGCCCGCATAGAGTTTTCTAAAAACCACATGAAAGACTCCCAGACTATGAGAAATAAGATTCTCTGGTCTGATGAGACGAAGATAGAACTTTTTGGTGATAATTCTAAGAGGTATGTGTGGAGAAAACTAGGCACTGCTCATCACCTGCCCAATACATTCCCAACAGTGAAACAGGGTGGTGGCAGCATCATGCTATGGGGGTGTTTTTCAGCTGCAGGGACAGGATGACTGGTTGCAATTGAAGTAAACATGAATGCGACCAAGTACAGAGATATATTGAATGAAAACCTCTTCCAGAGTGCTCTGGAGCTCAGACTTGGCCAAAGGTTCACCTTCCAACAAGACAATGACCCCAAGTACATAACTAAAATAACAAAGGAGTGGCTTCAGAACAACTCTGTGACCATTTTTGACTGGCCCAGCCAGAGCGCTGACCTAAACCCAATTGAACATAGATGGAAAGACCTGAAAATGGCTGTTCACCAACGTTCACCATCCAACCTGATGGAACTGGAGAGGATCTGCAAGGAAGAATGGCAGACGATCCCCAAATCCAGGTGTGAAAAACTTGTTGCATCATTCCCAAGAAGACTCATGGCTGTACTAGCTCAAAACGGTGCTTCTACGCAATACTGAGCAAAGGGTTTGAATACTTATGACCATGTGATATTTCAGTTTTTCTTTTTTAATATATTTGCAAACATTTCTACATTTCTGGGTTTTTTCAGTCAAGATGGAGTACAGAGTGTACATTAATGAGAAAAAATTAACTTTTTTGCATTTACCAAATGGCTGCAATGAAACAAAGAGTGAAAAATTTAAAGAGGTCTAAATACTTTCCGAACCCACTGTACATGTACGCTAAAATCATTCTTTAAAAGTGACTTTCCACATGACAGTAGAAAATGGAAGCAAGAGCTTACCACGCCTGTCGTACATGGAATGAAGGGAGGTTCTATCCGATGGGTGCCATATACCTGGGTGGTGTGGCACAGTGAAACAGAGGAGGAAAGAAGAGAGCGTCCCTTCCAAACAGTGAATAAAATGCAAAAATCCTTTATTCAAAATCCATTAAAAACGGTGGAAAGGGAAAATAAAACCTGACATGTTTCTGGCTTGTTAAACACCCTTTATGATCGTACTTACCCCTCTGTCCAGGTTTCTGCTCACCTCTTCATAAAAACTAATCAGCTTGGTTTGACATCTTCTTTCTTTAATAAGGCTATGCTGGCTATCACTTAAGGGCTAATCATTCTTGGCGTGGAGCGTACAGGATTGCAACATAATAGCATGTCTATCTTTTTTCATTCACCATGAACTCCGGGAGTGCCTTCATGTCTGTACTGTGCAACATGAAATATTTCTTAAAAATTCTCCACATATTCTAGGTGACCTACAATATTTGGTCACTGCCAACTATCTCCTTGTTCTACTTAAAGAATGCAGTAGTGGCCTTGAAGGAATTTTTGGGGTCATTGCTAACCCCTAGGCCTGTTTTTCACCTTCAAGACAAGGCCAAATTTTACAATTCTGACAAGTGTCAATTTATGTGGTTATAACTCTGGAATGCGTCAACAACAGATCCCTCAAGTGGTAGTGGATAGTGGTAAAATTTGCTCAATATGACGGGTTTATTTGTGAAAATTTGGCAAAAATTTGGAAAATTATTGATCAAAGTATTGATTTTAATGGTCTTTAACTAGAGATATGTCACACAAACTAGTTTAAAAAATAACATTTCCCACATGTCTACTTTACATCAGCACAATTTTTGAAACATATTTTTTTTTTATAGGAAGTTAGAAGGGTTATAATTTGACCAACGATTTTTTTTCTTTAATTTTTCCACCAAAATGTACAAAACCATTTTTTAAGGACCACATCACATTTGAAGTGACTTTGAGGAGCCTATATGACAGAAAATGCCCAAAAGTTACACTATTCTGGAAACTGCACCCCACAAAGTACTCAAAACCTCATTCAAGATGTTTATTAACCATTCATGTGCTTCACAGGAATTAATGGTACATGGAAGGGAAAAATAAACATTTTAATTTTATGTGTCACAAAATTTTAATTTAGACATAAATTGTTTTATTTTCAAAAGGGTAACGGAAGAAAATGGACCATACAATATTTCATGTAATTTCTCCTGAGTAAGGAGATACCTCATATGAATGGGAAAACCACTGTTTGGGCACAGGCAGGGCCCAGAAAGGAAGGAGTGATGTTTTGGAATTCAGACTTTGATTGAATGGTCTGCAGGTGTCATGTTGCATTTGCAGAGCCCATGATGTGCCTAATCAGTGAAAACCCCTGACAAGTGACCCCATTTTGTAAACTAGGCTCATCAAGAAATTTACCTAGACATGTGGTGAGCACCTTGAACCCACAGGAGCTTCACAGAATTTTACGTTGATCTGTAAAAATGAAGAAAAAAATATTTTTCCCATATAAATATTTTAGCCGCAAATTTTTTAATTTTCAATTTTTATCATGAGAAAATTAACCCAAAAATGTATTGTACAATTTCTCCTGAGTACAGAGATACCATGCATGTGGTTGAAAAATACTTTTGAAACACAGTGGAAAGCTCAGTAGGAATGAAACATATTGGAGTTCAGATTTTGCTGGAATGGTTTGAGGGTGCCATGTCACATTGGCAGAGACCGTGAGGTGCCAAGACAGAAAAAAAACCATAAGTGTCAAACACAGCCAGACTCCACACAGAAAAGATAAATATGGTTTATTCACATTTTTATTTGGTTCAGCATGGTGTATACAGCGATTCACAAACACTTGTGTATACAGATTAGAAACACTGATAGTGCTTCCTCCTCCAGATCCAGCAACCAGGAGCTGTTAGATCTTAGGAGATCTAGTAAACTAATTTCTCTAGTAACTGAGGCTAATTGTTATATTTGTCTCAGCTATAAAAAAGAGATTTTTTTTATTTTAATTTATTTCACATGCTATGTCACGTGACATCTTTAAAGAACCTTTGGGGGGCCTTTTAACATATTACCGTATATACTCGAATATAAGCTTAGATTTTCAGCCCATTTTTTAGGGCTGAAAGTCCCCCTCTCGGCTTATATTCGAGTCATATACCAGGGGGTCGGCAGGGGAGGGGAGCGCAGCTGTCTTATATACTCACCCCTCCGCCGGCGCGGTCTCTGCAGCCCCTGCTCTTCTCCCACGGTCCCGGCGCCTGTGTTCAGCAGTCAGCTGGTACCGCTCATTAAAGTCATGAATATGCACATATTCATGTGTTATGTTTCTGTAACTGAGGAGAAATGGCAAAAATAGCAAAAGCGGTAATACACCAGAGAGACTGGAACCTATTGGATTGCAGTAACCTGAACTAACCACACACCTAGAGGTAGCCGTGGAGCGTTCCTACGTTGATCCTAGACGCCTCGTCACAGCCTGAGAGATAACTACACCTAAAGGCAGAAAGATGAAAGCTATCTGCCCCGGAGCAGATCCCCAAAGAAAATAGGAAGCCCCCAAACATGTACTGGCGGTTAGACAAGAAGAAAACTCAGACACAGACAGAAAATAGAATGAGCAAACGCTGGGCCCAAACTGTCTAGACAGAAAAGTACAGGAAAGAATTCTGACTGCAATCCAACAAAAACCCTAACAAAAATACCAACACGTCTGATTGCAAAAAACCTGAGATCACTCGACCTCTTCCACCTAAATCAGATCTCTGGTGTAACAAAACGCTATTCAGCAAATTAAAAGTAACAAAAGAGCAAAGCAAAAGTGCAGACACAAACAGAGCACAATTGCAGCGCCAGACCCCCAAAAGGGGACAGGCTGCAGTCTACTGCAGGCAGCAAACCAGCAGAGAAAATCAAACAGAGAAAAAAAAAACAAGCAAACACTTATCTGAAGGAGAGCAGAAACTAGCAGTGCTTCAAGCAAGACCAGAAGTACAATTGATAACCGGCAAGGCTGCTGGGAAATCAGGCAACTTACATCCTACCATTCAGCGCCAGCTGAAGGCCATTCATTAATCAGTTCATTACCCTCAGCAACCACCGGAGGGAGCCCCAGCTCAGAAACCGCCTCTAGCATATTCACAACATTCATGACTTTAATGAGCGGTAACACGTGACCGCTGAACACTGGCGCCGGGACCGTGGGAGAAGAGCAGGGCAGAGACGCGCCAGCGGAAGGGTGAATATAAGCGATATTTACCTGTCCCGTTCCACCGCTGCTCGCCGCTGTGTCCTCGGGTCATCTTGCTGCGATATTCAGGCAGAGGGCGCGATGACGTGGTTACTGCGCGCCACGCTCTCTTCCTGATCATTGACTGCTGGAGGACCCGGAAGACAGCGGCGAGCAGCGGTGGACCCGGTGACAGGTAAATGTCTCAGGTGCCGGGGCCCTGAGCGAGCGGTGACACCGGCACCTGTCCCCCATAGCGCGCCGGTGTCCCTGCCTGCTCAGGACACCGGCACCTGGCCCCCAGCAACGAGAGGTGAGTATGTCTTTTTTTTTCGGTTGCAGCAGCAGCGGCAGCAATTGAGGCCTATACTATGGAGCATCTATGGGGGCACAATCTATGGATCATATATGGGGGCATAATCTATGGGGGCACAATCTATGGAGCATCAATGGGGGCACAATCTATGGGGCACAATCTATGGAGCATCAATGGGGGCACAATCTATGGAGCATCTATGGGGCACAATCTATGGAGCATCTATGGGGGCACAATCTATGGAGCATCTATGGGGGCACAATCTATGGAGCATCTATGGGGCATAATCTATGGAGCATCTATGGGGGCACAATCTATGGAGCATCTATGGGGCACAATCTATGGATCATCTATGGGGGCACAATCTATGGAGCATCTATGGGGGCACAATCTATGGAGCATCTATGGGGGCATAATACATGGGCAGCATATAGGGCATAATCTCATTTTCCACCCTAGGCTTATACTCGAGTCAGTAAGTTTTCCCAGATTTTTGTGGCAAAATTAGGGGGTCGGCTTATACTCGGGTCGGCTTATACTCGAGTATATACGGTATTACATGTTTTACTGTTGATTTTCCATGTAGCTAATGCATAACAGCAACAAAATCAATAGTAAAACAATGTATTAATATGTTAAAATGCTCACCAAAGGTTCTCTAAGACCTCATTTGACATAGCATGGGAAATAAATTAAAATAAAAAAAATCATAAAAAATAATACTGACAGTCTGAATTGCTCTCTCTGTAACTGCCTCCATTGTAAAGAAAAATAAAAAAAAAAAGATGTCTGATACATAAAGAGAATTTCGTTGGAAAGGGTGATACAATTCAAAATGTTTTTAGCTGTTCTTTTGTGGTCATAAAAGAGAAACAGACACTTATTTCCTATTTATAACCTAATAATATCAGCTAAAATTCCTGCAAAATTTTAATGCAATTTTTAAATTTTAAGCCCCATACATTGTAGAAAAAAAATAGACAAAAAATACTTAAAAGGTATGCATCTGAAATTGTACCTGGTCAGAATGAAGTAAAAAGTCCTAGTTATTAGAGATGAGCGACTTTGCCTCCGAGAGGGTCGAGTTTCGGACCACCCAAATTTTCCAAAAGTCGAGTCGAACGAAATCGACCGACAATCGGAAAAAGTCGGAGTTCCTACTGAAACTCAACCCGACCCCAATGCAAGTCAGTGGGGAAGAAAAATCGGCAGGGAGTGGAGGACAGTAAACACACCTACAGTGCCCATTTCAATGCCAACGACATCAATTCTTATTACTTAAGCTTGTCAACCTTAATTTACTTTATAATAATAGCAGTGCATTGAAAACTGGGGGTTATTTGGCTAAAGTTGTGGGGGGGGGGCAGGGCTGGCTCCAGGTTTTCATGGGTCCCGGACGACAGAGTCTCAGTGGGCCCCTTTAACACATACCACAATTCATGATGCTCCGATACGGCAGAGAAATATAGGTATAGTAGAATGCCAAATACTTCACTTCTTACATTACATGAGTTATATCTATTGTAAATTCTACAATAGCTCAAAAACCAGACAGTATAATCCTCCATACAGTATTATGGGCACCACATAGTGCGCCATACAGAATAATGAGGCCCATATATTGCTCCATACATAATGGTCCCATATAATGTCCCATACAGTATATGATGAGCTCCACATAATGCTCCAGTTTATGATGGTCCCCATATAATGTGCCATGCATTATAAGACAGTCCCCATAGAGTATAATGAGCCCCACATATTGCTCCATACAGTATAATGAGTCGCATATAAAGCTCAATACAGTATATGATGGGCCCCATATATTGCTCCAAACAGAATGGGCTCTATATAATGCTCCAAACAGAATAGGCCCCATATGTGCTCCATATGATGCTCCATATATAAAGGGCCCTATATGATGCCCCATAAATAATGAACCCCATATGATGCTCTAGTACAGCGGTTCTCAACCTGTGGGTCGCGACCCCGGCGGGGGTCGAATGACCAAAACACAGGGGTCGCTTAAAGGAGCCGGCGGCTGCAGCACTGTAGTGACAGTGCAGCCGCCGGCTTCAAGAAGACATTCATACTTACCTTCCGTCGCTGCATCAATGTCGGCCGCGTCAGCTTCCTCCTGGCAGCGCGGTGACGTAGTACCGCTCATTAAGGTAATGAATATGGACGTGACGCCACTCCCATAGGCGTGGCGTCCATATTCATGCCCTTAATGAGCGGTATTACGTCACCGCTGCGCACAGGAGGAAGCTGACACGGCCGACAGGGATGCAGGGACCTGCAGCAACGGAGCGAGGAGGGTAAGTATGATGGAGGGAGGGGACGGGGGAGCAGAGCCATGTATACAGGATGGGAGGGGGGAGCGGAGCCATATATACAGGATGGGAGGATGGAAGCGGAGCCATGTATACAGGATGGGAGGGGGAGCGGAGCCATATATACAGGATGGGAGGATGGGAGCGGAGCCATATATACAGTATGGGAGGGGAGAGTGGAGCCATATATACAGGATGGAAGGGGAGCGGAGCCATATATACAGGATGGGAGGATGGGAGCGGAGCCATGTATACAGGATGGGAGCGGAGCCATATATACAGGATGGGAGGGTGGAGCAGAGCCATGTATATAGAATGGGAGGGTGGAGCGGAGCCATGTATATAGAATAGGAGGGTGGAGCGGAGCCATATATACAGGATGGGAGGGGGAGCGGAGCCATGTATACAGGATGGGAGGGGGAGCGGAGCCATATATACAGGATGGGAGGATGGGAGCGGAGCCATGTATACAGGATGGGAGGGGGAGCGGAGCCATATATACAGGATGGGAGGATGGGAGCGGAGCCATATATACAGGATGGGAGGATGGGAGTGGAGCCATGTATACAGGATGGGAGGATGGAGCGGAGCCATGTATACAGGATGGGAGGGGGAGCGGAGCCATATATACAGGATGGGAGGGGGAGCGGAGCCATATATACAGGATGGGAAGATGGGAGCGGAGCCATGTATACAGGATGGGAGGATGGGAGCGGAGCCATATATACAGGATGGGAGGATAGGAGCGGAGCCATGTATACAGGATGGGAGGATGGGAGCGGAGCCATATATACAGGATGGGAGGATGGGAGCGGAGCCATATATACAGGATGGGAGGGGGAGCGGAGCCATGTATACAGGATGGGAGGATGGGAGCGGAGCCATGTATACAGGATGGGAGGATGGGAGCGGAGCCATATATACAGGATGGGAGGATAGGAGCGGAGCCATGTATACAGGATGGAAGGATGGGAGCGGAGCCATATATACAGGATGGGAGGATGGGAGCGGAGCCATATATACAGGATGGGAGGGGGAGCGGAGCCATGTATACAGGATGGGAGGGGGAGCGGAGCCATGTATACAGGATGGGAGGGTGGGAGCGGAGCCATGCATACAAGGGTGGGAGCGGAGCCTTGTATACAAGGAAGTCACATTCACATTATAAATGTTATAATTAAATGATTAGTATGCACTACTACTAAACTACAACCCCGTCCATAGTCCCGCCCCCTTATGACCAAAGCCCTACCCCTGCCACACCTCCATCCTCGCCCTGCCGGGCCCTGGAAGAATGGTCTTTCTTGAAGCCGGTCCCTGGTGCAAAAAAGGTTGGGGACCACTGGCTTAAAGCCATCAGAAAATACATATTTCCTATGGCTTTAGCCCAGTGGCGTAGCAGGGGCGTAGCGTGGGCGGGCGTAGGGCGCGGGCGTAGCGTGGGGCGGTCCGCCCCAGGCAGCACGTGTGTGGGGCAGTCCGCCCCAGGCAGCACGTGTGTGGGGCGGCGTGGCAGCAGCAGCAATTTCTCCTCCCACGGAGTCACAGTGCAGCGGCCCGGGACCCTCCGGAGCTGAGCGGCGGGTCAGTGAGTCCACTGTGCGGGGAGAGGGGGGACCCGGCCTGAGCAGGCGGCGCAATACTTAACTCTCCCCGTGCCTCCGTAGCTCCGGGCTCCAGGGGGCGCCTGCAGGGCGCCCGCACTTCCTGTCACAGCAGCGCCGCTGGATGACGTCATCATTCAGCGGCCGGCTGTGGCAGAGAGCGCGGGCGCCAGACAGGTGAGATGTGAGGTGTATGTGTCTGTGTGTATCAGTGTGTGTGTGTGTCTGCCTGCGTGTGTGTATGTGAGAGAGTGCTGCGGTGCTGTCTGTGTGTGGTGCTGTATGTGTGATGGTGATGGGGGGAGGCAGTGATGGTGGTGAGGAGGCAACGATATTGATGGGGAGCCAATGATGATGGGCAGGCAAAGATGATGATGATGATGGGGAGGCGATGATGATGGGGAGCCAATGGTGATAGGAAGGCAATGATGATGATGGGGAGCCAATGATGATGGGCAGGCAATGATGATGGGCAGGCAATGATTGATGAGGGAGGCGATGATGATGGGGAGCCAATGATGATGGGCAGGCAATGATGATGATGGGAAGCCAATGATGATGGGCAGACAATGATGATGATGATGGGGAGGCAATGATAATGATGATGGGGATTCAATGATGATGGGGAGGCGATGATGATGATGGGGAGGCAATGATGATGATAATGGGGAGTCTTTCCACAGTGCCCTTTCCTGAGCCGTAACAGTGCAGAACGCAGCACAGTGCAGAGGAGAGCTCCATATTTTGTATGGAGCATTATATGGGGACCAGTATTCTTTATGGAGCATTATATTTGGCCCATAATACTGTATGGAGGACTATGTGGTGCCCATAATATTGTATGGAGGACTGTAATTATTTTTTGGTTTGGGGTCACCGCAACATGAGGAACTGTATTGTGGGGTCACGGCATTAGAAAGGTTAGAACCACTGCTCTAGTATATGATGGGCCCCATATATGATGCTCCAGTATATGATGAGCCCCATATAATGCTCCAAATATAATGGTCACCATATATAATGCTCCATATATAATGGGTTCTATGTGATGCTCCATATATAATGTGCCCCATATGATGCTCCATATGTAATGGGCCCCATATGATGCTCCAGTGTATAATGGGCCCCGTATATGATGCTCCAGTGTATGATGGGCCCCATTTATAATGCTCCAGTGTATGATGGGCCCCATATATAATGCTCCAGTGTATAATGGGCCCTATCTATGATGCTCAAGTGTATGATGGGCCCCATATATAATTCTCCAGTGTATAATGCTCCCCATATATTGCTGCAAACATTAAAAAAAATGAAAAACCTCTCCTCACTGGGCACTGCTCTACTCTGGACTCCTCAGTGTCGCCATCTTCCAGCTCTCTGCACTGTGACTGTTCAGGCAGAGGGCGCACAGACGTGACGTCATCGCGTTCTCTGACCTGAATGTCACTGTCAGGAAACGCAGAAGACGTCACAGCGGTGGAGCAGGGAGAGGTAAGTATTGCAAGTGCTGGTGCCCTGATCAAGCAGGGGGGCACACTCGTGGGCACAAGCACTGGCACAGGGCCCCTCATAGTACGCCGGTTTATCTGATGGCGAGAGGGCCCCCCACCTGCTCAGGGCCCCGGCATTTGCCCGGGTGCGCCAGGTGCTGATGCTGGCCCTGGGGGGGTGGGGTACAGCCCAGTTAGGGAGGTGGAAAAACTGGCATATGTTGAGGTGTAGGCTGGACATTCAGCAGCTGCAAATGGAGGAATTGGAGAAGTCGGAGGAAGAGGAGGACAAAGCGAGCCATATTGATGGCAACCTATGTGTCATCAGGGGAAGGTGGTAGAAATTCCTTTGAAACCCAGGCATGGTTCATTTTAATGAAGGTGAGATCACCTACATTTTGGGTTGACATCTGGGTCCTTCTTTCTCTCAGGATTGATCCAGCAGCACTGAAGACTCTTTCTGATAGCACACTACCAGCAGGGCAAGCGAGCTCCTGTAAGGCATATTGTGCCAGTTCAGGCCAGGTGTCCAGTTTACAGGCCCAGTAGTCAAAGGGGAATGAACTGTGAGGGAGAACATCGATAGGGGAGGAGAGGTAATTTTGAACCATAGTTGACAACTGCTGACTCCTGTCTGTTGCAATCGATCCAGTATTACCCGTCGTGTGAGCGGTACTCGAGAAATCAGTCCACAACATGGTCATGAAACCCCTGTCTCCAATGCCACTTCGGCTGTGTGCACCATGAACACCTCTTCCATGTTGCCCAGTACGGCTCATGGTAGAACCTGCACCGCTGCTGTGTGCTGGGAATGCCTCTAACAAACGGTTTACCAGAGTTGCTTGTTTGTTCACCAATATTAGCTCTAGGTTCTCCTGTGGCATGATGTTCTGTAATTTGCCTTTATGGTGTGGATTGAGGATGCAGGCCAACCAGTAGTCGTCATCCTTCATAATTTTGGCAATGCGGGGGTTCCTTTTTAGGATCCGCAAGACATAATCACACATGTGGGCCAATGTTCCAGGTGTCAATAATGCACTGCCAGTGGTGGATGGAGGAGCACTTTCTGCCAAATCCACATCCCTCCAGTGACGCACAAACCCTGTACCTGACCTTGGCAAGCCAACATTTTCTCTTGCCCCCTGAGAAGCATCCTCCTCCACAAAATAATCATCCCCCTCATCCTCCTCCTCTTCTTCCTCCATCTCGTCCAGGACAGTTCTCTGAGCAGACAATTCCTGACTGTCATCAAGATTCCCTCCTCCTCCTCCTCCTCCTCTGCAGACGCCCTATCGTTAATGTGCGTCAAAGTTTGTATGAGCAGACTCATAAGTGGGATGCTCATGCTTATGATAGCGTTGTCTGCACTTACCAGCCGTGTGCATTCCTCAAAACACTTATGGACTTTACAGAGGTCTTTCAGCTTTGACCACTGCACACCCGACAACTCCATGTCTGCCCTCAAACTGCCTGCCCGTGTATCCTCCCACAAATGCATTACAGCCTGCCTCTGTTCGCACAGCCTCTCAACCATGTGCATGGTGGAGTTCTACCTTGTTGCAACGTCTATGATTAGGCTGTGCTTGGGGAGGTGGAGCGATCGCTGCAGCCTCTGCATACGACTGGAGTCTAGGGACGAGCAATGAATGTGCGAGCAGTCTTCGCACCTTATGGTGCAGGGCTGTTAACTCCAGATAATTATTTATGAAGCACTGCACCACCAGGCTCAAGGTGTGAGCCAGGCAAGGTATGCGTCTGAGTTTTGCCAGGGCTATGGCCGCCACAAAATTACGGCCATTATCACTGACTACCTTGCCTGGCTCAAGATGTAGACTGCCCAGCCATGACTCGGTTTCTCGCTACAAGTAGTCGGCCAATACCTCCGCGGTGTGTCTGTTGTCGCCCAAAGACATCATCTTTAAAACAGCCTGCTGACACCACTAGCTGTTCGATAGTGGGAAACCTCATGTGCAACACTGGCAGCTGCGGATGGAGTGCTCGTGCGACTGCGCTCTATCGACGAGCTTTCGATCTGGAGGAGGAGGGTCGAACGCCTACAGCCAACTGTTGCCTATACCGTGGGCTAGGCAGCACTGTCCCACCGCCGCTGTCCCCTGTGTACCCTGCATCCACCACATTAACCCAGTGCGCAGTGATGGACACGTAACAGCCCTGGCCATGCCTACTCGCCCATGCATCTGTTGTGAGGTGCACCTTTCCACTCACTGATTGTTTGAGTGCATGTACAATGCAGTCTTTCACATGCAGGTGGAGGGCAGGGATCGCTTTTCTAGCAAAGAAGTGCTGACTGGGTAGGTCATAGCGTGGGACAGCGTAGGCCATGAGCTCCCGGAATGCTGCGCTTTCAACCAAATGGAAGGGCATCATCTCTAATGAGATCAGTTTGGCAATGTAGGCGTTCAAAGTCAGTGTACGCGGATGAGAGGATGAGTACTTTCTTGTCCTACTCAGAGTCTCTGCTACGGTGAGCTGGACTTGAGAGCTGCATTTGGTGGAACTAGCGGTGGACATGGTGGAATGAGTGGGGGTTGGTGATGGTGATGGTGGTGGTGATGGCCTAGATGCAGTCTTTCGTTGTAAAACCATTGGGATTCCTTGACTGCTGTGGCCTTGCGACGACACCTCAACATTCCTTGCTAGTGGTGTGCTAACCGGTGAGCTTACATTGGGGGAAGCGATGTAGCGTTGCTGGCTAACTTCAGTCGGAGCAGGTGCACGTGTGCTGCCTGAGGTTTTGTAGTCTGTCCACGCTTGCAAGTGCATGATGGTTACATGTCTAAGCATGCAACTGGTATTCAAATTTTTGAGATTTTTCCCTCGGCTAAAGGTCCTTCCGCTGTTTTTACAGATAACCTTTGCCTCATCAATATGATTTTGGTCAAAAAAGTGCCACACTGCACTCTTCCTACTATGGTAAAACTTTTCAGGGCTTGCACACTGTGCTAATTTGACCATCTGGCCAAGCTGTCCTGCAACTATTTTTGTTTTTTTAACACGTTTTTAGACTGCTATGGGCCTGCCAGATAACCGCAGCTGCGATGTTGATGCCTGCTGCGGATACTCCTCCTCTTCTGAGCTATTGCCAGCGGCATCCTCTTCCCCCAATGGATGCCAATCCCGGTCAACAACTGGGTCATCCATTACCTCCTCTGCAATTTCATCTTCACCTTCCTCTGTGTCACCATGCAAGGTGGTATAGTATGCGGGAAGGGGCACCTGAGTTTCATCAAGGTCAGATTCTAGCTCAGTAGACTGCGAGGGCAATGTAGTGCTCTGGGTGAATGTACCAGCAGAATCATATAGCAGTGGCTGTGCATCAGTGCACTCCATGTCATATTCACCTTGGACTGGGGAATTCAGGATTTGACTTGATAACCCAGGCATGATATGTGAAAAGAGCTCCAGGGAGTAATCTGAAGTGTGGTCTGCCGCATCCTTCACTTTTGGTGGGGGTGAAAGACACAAGGAAAGGTGTTGTTCCTGACCAGGAGCCTGCACTGACGACTCAGTGCTTGCAGTTTTTGAAACTTCAGTAGAGGAGGCGATAGAGCTGGAGGCTGTTTCGGCAATGCAAGCCAAAACCTGTTCCTGATGCTCCGGCTTTAAAAGCGGTTTACCTACTCCAAGAAAAGGGAGCCTTCCAGGCCTTCTGGAGCCAGACAATGACGCAGGCTCAACACCTCCTGCCTTAGGTGCTATTGTGCTTTTGGCACTACCAGCAGCTGCACCACCACCACCATCAGTACCAGCTGGCCTCCCCGCCCACGTCCGTGGCCTCTTCCACCATACTTCCTCATGTTTGGGAAAATGTACCAAAAATACCAGCAGATATATGGTACTGTATGAGGAGTGTACAGCTGTATACGGTGTAGGGAAAAATTTAAATCTCCGTTTATATTTCCAGAGTCAAACACAGACGCTCACTCAGTATGGATTTGACCGTAATACAAAAGGCAGAAAAACAGTACTGTATCAGAAGCGTACAGCTGTATATGGTGAAGCGGAAAATTTAAATCTCGTATATATTTCTGGAGTCACACACAGACGCTCTCTCAGTATGGATTTGACCGTAATACAAAAAGCAGAAAAACAGTACTGTATTACTGTATCAGAAGCGTACAGCTGTATGCAGTGTAGTGAAAAATTTAAATCTCCGTATATATTTCCGGAGTCACACACAGTTGCTCACTCAGTATGGATTTGACCGTAATACAAAAGGCAGAAAAACGGTACTGTATCAGAAGCGTACAGCTGTATACAGTGTATGGGAAAATTTTAATCTCCTGTAAGGTTTCACTCACTCGGCTGCTTCAGAGGTAATCAGGAGACACTTTTCTTATGCAAAAAGTCCTTTGGTTTATTACATCATAAACCATATGGTAACATACAATACAACTCTTCAATGCTTCAGCTCCTGCCTGGAGCCTCACTCTTCAATCACAGAGACCTCTCTGTAATGTCCAGCCTTGGACACATGGAAGCATGTCCACACTGGCAGACTCCCACACACTCTCTCCCAGGTGCAAAACAAACTCCATTACATAGGTGTAACCCCACCCATAGGTGAGGTCAGGATCACATGGTTAGGTCACCTGATCATGACCTCATCACAGGTCCTTTTCATACACATAACATAGGTGAGGTCAGGATCACATGGTTAGGTCACCTGATCATGACCTCATCACAGGTCCTTCACCACAACACAAACCACGCTTCCATGCATACCTTGAGGAGCATACACAGTGCCCCCTAGCTGCATCAGGTGTCACTACACCACATACCTCCCCCCTCTGTTCAAACTTGTGGGGTTGAACACTTATTACCCGACCAGAGATTCTTCTCGGTCGTCTCTGCCAGTCAAACCGTCTGGCTAAGTCGGGCC
The DNA here is from genome assembly GCA_033576555.1 of Oophaga sylvatica. Taxonomy (NCBI): domain Eukaryota; kingdom Metazoa; phylum Chordata; class Amphibia; order Anura; family Dendrobatidae; genus Oophaga; species Oophaga sylvatica. The sequence goes on along the minus strand of JARQOD010000002.1, from coordinate 510,439,240 downwards.
CCCTGTCAGACCACCCGCCTCCCCAGCGGTCAGTACGGCGTCGTAATTCACTTGCACCCATACGTCCTGTCTGGTCTGTGTCCTTTTCATTTTTCCCACTATAGGTTCTCCTGCTTAAGTCACTCATCACTGAGCTAACTGAGGCATCACTACTTCTATCTCTTCTCCTCTCAATACCACGGGTTGAAGGTGGAGGCCATCTTCTTTCTATTTTCTGCAGGTTCCTGTTGACCTGGTCCCTCTCAAGTCGTAGTTGCTCTACTTCTCTCAGGTAGGACACACGATACTCCAGGAGCATCCGGATATTCCCAAGGCTCTCCCTGGATCCGACAACGAGGAACGGAACCATCCCGTCTTCACCCACGACCTGGACTTCGTCATCAGCCGGAATCCTGACTCTCGTCACACCGGACTTATTCACCATCTCCTGCATCATTTTCCCAAGTCTTCCGATGACTTTCTTCACCAGACCTCTGGGCACTTGAATGATGTCCTCCATTAATCCAAGCTGACTTTGAGCCTTTCTTGCTTGCTCCAAACGTCGAGTGGCTTCGTGATTTCTCAACAGGATCAGTTGCTTTGTGCGGAGACAATGTAGGTGCATGTCTCTCAGGACAGCCACTCGCTTCAGTGTGACTTCCTTAGTCGACAGTATGACTAACTGTTTCATCTCTGGCACCCAGTTCACACTACATGCTTCTACCGCTTTTCTAAAGGCCTCATGTACATCCTCACTGGCACAAGCTTCTTGCATGTCTTCGGGTACCTCTATCATACACTTGAAAAGCGATGTCTCCTTTTCCTGAACATGCTGTTGGACCTCCTCCTACTGAGCATCAGCGCAGTTCTCCAAGACCTCAGCATTTCTTGTGTGGCCATCTGTGTGGCACTTTGCTTGCTGTACTTCGTCTCCCGTGGATTTCTGGAGCTGGGCATTAGTCTCTTTCTCCATCTTGAGTTTATGAAGAACTTTATCTCGCTCCTCTGCCAAGCCGCGACACTCATCCTCCCTCCGGAGAAGTTCCTGCTGATGCTTCTCCTGGGCCTCTCTGAGCACCTCCATATCTTTCCATAGGGCCTTGTTCATACTATGACACGCTGACAGATGATCTCTGAGCTTAGAGACTTCCTTCTCCAGCTCCTCCATTCTGTGCTCAATTATTCGTCTCAGGACCCTTTCTTGCTCAACTGCCTCTTTTACTGTTTCTTTCAACAGCTCTACCTCCGGTACCCTGGAGCCTTCATCATACTGAGCCATTTCACCCTTTCCGGGCATTGCAGATGTGGATCTACTACAGGTCTGTTCTACCTCCAGCCCTACCTCTGTGCTGGGATTTGTCAGAGATAACGTGGCTTCTTTATCAAGGACAGTAACCTGACCGGTACCTGACCCTGACTCTTCCTCATCATTTCTCTTCTTAGAGGCTGTAGCCTGTCCCGCCTTTCCGTGGCCCCTGCGGCGAGAGGAAGATCTACCATTTTTACTTGGCTCCACCTTACTGCACTCGCTTTCCCTTGCGGTCGAGTCACAGTCTGCACAGGAGTCACTCCCACTCCCCCTGTCATCCTGGAACAGCACGTCCCCACCTAGACAGGTGTCAGACCCCTGCGCTAGAGCTAAACCGTTTCCCACGGTCACACGTCTCGTCACCTCCAAGTCCCCGAGTTGGTCTGACCCACACTTTCTTCTGGTCACCTGGGGCTCGGACTGTCGCTATTAGGGTTTACCTCCTTACCCTTTGGTTTGCACCTAGTTCACATTAGTCTGGAAGTGCCAGTCAGGTTTTTTGTCTTTTGAATGTTAGCTTGCTGACCGAGCACTCCGCCCCCACCAGGTGGTGATTTTAATTACACCAGCTCCCTACTTTACCCATAAATGCAGGCATTACTGACAGAGGTGCATATTCACCCAGAAATTCAGATATCAGCCTAATAGAGGTATGTTCACATTAGGTTAGGGACTCAACAGAATTGAGACCACCTTGACGATGGTTGTTGGGCTTTAAAATGTTTGGCCAAATGTTTATACTAAGCGTCTCAAATTTTTCCTTATATTCCAAAGCCATATTGCTATTCAAAATTTCATGTGTTCTATGTTGTCATGCTTTAGTATGCTTGAGTGCAGCCTTTTTTTGGATGTTTTACATGAGGGTAGCTCCCTTTGGTTTGCACCTAGTTCACATTAGTCTGGAAGTGCCAGTCAGGTTTTTTGTCTTTTGAATGTTAGCTTGCTGACCGAGCACTCCGCCCCCACCAGGTGGTGATTTTAATTACACCAGCTCCCTACTTTACCCATAAATGCAGGCATTACTGACAGAGGTGCATATTCACCCAGAAATTCAGATATCAGCCTAATAGAGGTATGTTCACATTAGGTTAGGGACTCAACAGAATTGAGACCACCTTGACGATGGTTGTTGGGCTTTAAAATGTTTGGCCAAATGTTTATACTAAGCGTCTCAAATTTTTCCTTATATTCCAAAGCCATATTGCTATTCAAAATTTCATGTATTCTATGTTGTCATGCTTTAGTATGCTTGAGTGCAGCCTTTTTTTGGATGTTTTACATGAGGGTAGCTCCCTTTGGTTTGCACCTAGTTCACATTAGTCTGGAAGTGCCAGTCAGGTTTTTTGTCTTTTGAATGTTAGCTTGCTGACCGAGCACTCCGCCCCCACCAGGTGGTGATTTTAATTACACCAGCTCCCTACTTTACCCATAAATGCAGGCATTACTGACAGAGGTGCATATTCACCCAGAAATTCAGATATCAGCCTAATAGAGGTATGTTCACATTAGGTTAGGGACTCAACAGAATTGAGACCACCTTGACGATGGTTGTTGGGCTTTAAAATGTTTGGCCAAATGTTTATACTAAGCGTCTCAAATTTTTCCTTATATTCCAAAGCCATATTGCTATTCAAAATTTCATGTATTCTATGTTGTCATGCTTTAGTATGCTTGAGTGCAGCCTTTTTTTGGATGTTTTACATGAGGGTAGCTCCCTTTGGTTTGCACCTAGTTCACATTAGTCTGGAAGTGCCAGTCAGGTTTTTTGTCTTTTGAATGTTAGCTTGCTGACCGAGCACTCCGCCCCCACCAGGTGGTGATTTTAATTACACCAGCTCCCTACTTTACCCATAAATGCAGGCATTACTGACAGAGGTGCATATTCACCCAGAAATTCAGATATCAGCCTAATAGAGGTATGTTCACATTAGGTTAGGGACTCAACAGAATTGAGACCACCTTGACGATGGTTGTTGGGCTTTAAAATGTTTGGCCAAATGTTTATACTAAGCGTCTCAAATTTTTCCTTATATTCCAAAGCCATATTGCTATTCAAAATTTCATGTATTCTATGTTGTCATGCTTTAGTATGCTTGAGTCCACACTTTCTTCTGGTCACCTGGGGCTCGGGACTGTCGCTATTAGGGTTTACCTCCTTTTCACACTTCACACGGCAAGGAACCACTACAGCCGCCTGCTGTGATGGGGCTCCCTCCTCTAAACAACAACACACTTTATCAAGTTCCCATTAGTGTTGAACGATACGATACCGCAAGTATCGGGTATTGGCCGATATTAGCTCTATCGGACTTTCGATACTTAGTTCTGATATTTTCGTCTTATCGGATACCGGAATCGGAATTGTCACTGTCACTGTCAGTGTCCGTCGGTCGGGTCTGTCAGGAGTCAGCGGCACTTACCTGGCAGAATATCTCCGGCGGTCACGGGCTGGACTGCTTGATGGCCGCCATCATCTTTCCCCGGCGGTCACATGCAGTTTCTCGCGATAACTGCAGTGACTGCTGGGTAATCCCGGCCGTAAAGCAGTCAGTCCGATGACGTCACCGCCGGGGAAGCAGGTAATCAGCTGTGCTGCGTCGAGATGACAGGCTCTGCCTGTCATTGCGATGTAGCAGAGCTGGATCGTCGTGGGACTGTCGTTACTATGGACTGCGTCGGACAGGTGGTATACTGTTGGTTGGTTTTTTTTCTTTTTTTACAGAAGATCGATGGCGTCGCAGGAATGAGTGTATAATAAAATTAATGAAAACTGTGTTGTCTCTTTTATTTCATTAAAATACTTTTTTCTTGCTGTGTCTTTTTTTTTATACATTTAAAAACTTTGGGATTAATAATGGATCGGTGTCTTATTGACACCTCTCCATTATTAACCGGGCTTATTGTCACCGTGCAATCAACGGTGACATTAACCCCTTATTACCCCACTTGCCACCGCTACAGGGCAGTGGGAAGAGCCGGGTAAAGTGCCACAATTGGCACATCTTTTGATGCGCCAAATGTGGGGCTGCTGTAGCCTGGTATTATCAGGCTGTTGAGGGCCAAAATCCATGGGCCTTGACAGTCTTTTAATACCAGGCCGCAGCAGTCTGCATTTTACTTGGCTGGTTAACAAAAATAGGGGGACCCCTACGCCGTTTTTTTTTCGAGGGGATCCCCTATTTTTGTTAACCAGCCAAGCTAAGCAGACTGCTGTGGCCTGGTATTATCAGGCTGGCAAGGTCCATGGATATTGGATCCTTACCAGCCTGAAAAACCAGGCCTCAGCAGTCTGCTTCATCTGGCTGGTTAACAAAAATAGGGGGGACCCCACGCCAATTTTTTTCGAGGGGATCCCCTATTTTTGTTAATCAGCCAAGATATGCAGACTGCTGTGGCCTGGTATTATCAGGCTGGCAAGGTCCATGGATCTTGGCTCCTTAACAGCCTGAAAATCCAGGCCTCAGCGGTCTGCTTCATCTGGCTGGTTAACAAAAATAGGGGGGACCCCACGCCAATTTTTTTCGAGGGGATCCCCTATTTTTGTTAACCAGCCAAGATATGCAGACTGCTGTGGCCTGGTATTATCAGGCTGGCAAGCAGGGTCAGACTGAGGCACCGGGACACCGGAGAAACCTACGGTGGGCCCCAGCTCCTGCGTGGTGGGCCCTGATTTGAAAGGATAGGTCGCGGGGCAGAGGGGGCGGTGGCCCCGGGGCCCGCGCTCTGAGGGGGCCCACCCGGAGCTACGATACAGTTACATTCTGCGGCAGAGCAGGGAGAATCGCTCTCCCTGCTCTGCCGCCCGGAAGCTATGGGGCCTGAACAGGCGTTGGGGGGGCCCGGTGCCAGCAGTGGGCCCCCCACCCGTCATCGGAGGGTCAGCTGTATCGGCATCCAGCCGATAAAGCTGACCGCATGGAGAAAGAAGGAGCGAGCGCTCCTTCTCTCCCATAATCCCCCTCTCAGCGTATGACAGCGGGCGCAATAACATCACCTGCCGGCGCCCGCTGTCAGACGCTGAGAGGGAGAACAGTGAGCAGCACAGGAGCAGGGAGGTGAGTTTTTTTTTGATTTTTTTTTTAATGGGGGTGCAGTCGAGTCCCCGCTGGAGAAGTCGTCATGTCGGTGTGGGCCAGATGGAAAAGACATGAAAAGTGAACAATTCCATTAGAAAGAACATCAGCGGTAAGTCATTATCTGTACCTGTGCTGTAATCTATTATATGTTCTGTAGGACTGGTATTATTTAACACAGACCATATGGCGGTAATATCAATATTGGTCTTTTTATATATAGATTATTTTGGCCAACAGCGCGGTCATTTGCTGAGGTTCTCTGATGATGGGCCCACTCAGAAGTTTTGCCCCCACTAAACCAAAACCCTAGCTACGCCTATGGCTCTCTAGTCTTTCTTTCTCGCTCTCTGTTCTTTCCTTCTCGCTCTCTGTTCTTTTTTCTCTCTGTTCTTTCTTTCTCTCTTTTCTTTCTTTCCTCTCTTTCTTTCTCTGTTTGTTCTTTCTCTCTATCTGCTCTTTCTTTCTTTTCCTCAGTACCAGCCACTGTGCCCTCATTACCAGTCAGTGTGATCAGCAGTGCTAAATGGTTACGCTTGGGGCGAGGATATGGGTGTGATTAGCTGTGAAATGGTTGTTGTCGGGGCGTGGCCTAAAATTTTCAGCGGCGCGCAACACGCGCCGCAGCCTTTAATCCTCTTTCCTGTCTTCCAAATTTGGGAGGTATGCTGTATGACCTCCCTACAACTTCTAGCCATGCTCCTGATGAGCGCGACGGATGGTCTCGTGAGGGATCTCCTCCCACACCTGGACTAAAGCATCCACCAACTCTTGGACAGTCTGTGGTGCAACGTGGCATGGCCTAAAATTTTCTGCAGCATGCACAGCATGCCACAGCCTTTGTCCCTCTTTCCCTTATTCAAAGGTTGGGAAGTATGATGTTGGGCCGCAAGAATATATTTTCTCTGGTGGGCCCAAGGTACTCCAGTCCGACGCTGCTGGCAAGGTCCATGTATGTTGGCTCCTTAACAGCCTTAAATACCATGCCTCAGCAGCAGGGGCGTACATATAAATCATGGGGCCCCATAGTAAAAGTCTGAATGTTCCCCACCCCCCAAAAAAAAAACCCAGAGGCATTGTAAATGTAAAGTGCCAGCACAGTGAGGGAAGTTGAGTCGCACAGAGACAGGGGTTTTGGGGGTACTCGGCACCGATCACGTCGACTTCTATGGGGGATGTCACGAGTAGCACAGCTCGGTCTGTGACCTGGGCGATCACTGGAATGTGGGATATTTCCAGGGGATGATAGAATGTTTGTGTAGTTTGTCGTGACGCCACCTGTAGTACCTGGTCAGGGTGTCCAGCGCTGCTGTGCAGGTCCTCTGGAAGGGATGGTGTAGTGCAGGTAGGTGAAAAGTCTTCTACAGGTAACACGCTATCCTTCCAGGGCAGATAGATGTGAGATAGAGCAATGGTGCAAAGTGATGTAGCAGAGTGGACTATGCGACGTAGTAAGAAAGCAGGAAACACTTCAAGTTAAACGTTGCATAATAAAATTTTTAATAATAACATTACAAAAGTGCAAATAGCAGTAGTGCCGAAGTTCGTGGAGACTTCTTAGGACTACCCCCACCGGGGTAACTTCACAGTGTCCTTTACTTGTGCTTGTGGAGGACCCGCTCCAAACCTCCAACTGTGGTCTTGGGTGGGCTGCAAGACTTTCCTTGAGCAGACCTCACTTTCGGCCACACCAAACGGGTTTTTAGTTTCTGAGGTAGTTGAAAATAGTGCACAGTTAAGTTTTTTGTAAAACCAAGATGGAGCACCGAAGTGCCAACTATTTACAGAAAAGTTTGTGAGCCAGTACAGTTCATGGCTTCAAAGTTCAACATTTTGATTACAGTGAAACACCATTACCCAACCTGGGTATATTAAGGCAACAATAAACTTGTTCTTCTGAACATTCACCCGTCCGGGTACATCAAACCATTACCCAACCTGGGTATATTAAGGCAACAATAAACTTCTTTTTATGAACATTCACCCGTCTGGGTACATCAATAATTTAACTATTTACATACAGAGACCTGTCCGGGTTATTTAGACTTCTTTGGCTGGCCTCTTACAGGTACCACCTGGTACTGTTCTGGAGCTTGCCAAACATCCGTGACAGGAGGGTCCACCCAGACCTGATGACGTCGTGTGGCCTGTACAGTGACGTCGTGACCCGCTATCTGGGTCTGTGTGGCCACCTATTTCGTCTCCCTCCGGGTCTGGACCCTTATGTCCCGGACTGAACGAACCCCAGGGGGCCTAACAGGCGCCGGGTACGGGCCAGCTATCATTATCATGTCCATAGCTGGGGCTGCTGAGGAGACCACTGAGGGAGGCTGGGGAGATTTACAGCGTGGGGTGGGCACTTGTGCAGAGGCCTGGTTGGGGGAGGCTGAAGGCTCGTAGGGTCTGTCAGTTTCCTGACACTCTGGGGAGTAGGGGTCGCACCTGGTAACATTTAGGGCGTACCATCCATTGTAACCCCAGTGTCGGGTGTAAGTCACCAAGTCTCCTGGCAACAGGTCCCTCCCCGGGTGTCCTTCTGGGAGGTGAGCCTCCACGTCCCGCCGGGTTACAAAGACTTCTAAATAAAGTCCAGGCTCCTGGATGAAGCCCCAACCACCTTTTAACTTAAAGTTCCGTACTGCACCCTTACGCCGCGGCTCCCTCACCGTACTTTTATCCTTTCTCATACGTGCCTTCTCTGCCAGGTCCTTCTCCAGGTGACGTTGCCGAAGCTTTTGAGATTCTCGCTGCTCCCTTTGTCGCTCTGCTTCCCGCTCCCGACGTCTCCACTCTTCCTCCTGACGCCGGTTGTAATTCTCCTCCACCAGCAGCTCCATGTCTCCACCATCAAACGCCAGCTTACGATGTCCGGTTTGCGGCAGCTCTCCTGGCGCCCGCCAGTCCTGGCGGCGCTCACCTGTGGCGGAAGCAGCCGGCTCTGAAACAGATGACGGTCGGGGCTCCGGTACAGGCAGGTAGAGCTCTGGTGCCTGCGCGGCCTCCTCCATGAGGACGGGTGTCGCTTCTTCTGCCTCAGCGACGGGGGCAGACAGCGGGATCTGGGGTGCTGGTGCGGCGTTTTCTGCAGGAACGGGTGCCTCCACTGTGATACTGGCAACCGGTTCAGATTGCAAGGGCTGGGATGCCCGCACGGCCTCCTGTACTGGAACGGGTGCCTCCACTGAGATACTGTCAACCGGTTCAGATTGCAAGGGCTGGGATGCCCGCACGACCTCCTCTACTGGAACGGGTGCCTCACCTTCCGGTACAGACACTTCAGGGGGTAAGAGAGATTGGCGCCGCTCCAATTGTAGTTTTAGGGCCCGCCAGCTCGCTTCCATCCTGGCGACCTCCTCCCGGTGCCGGGCCAGGTCTCTCAGGTATCCTCCGCTTCTTCCAGCGTAGGAGGGTTTCCAGGCCGGGTGCCAAACGGTGGCTCCGTGGCGATCGGGTCGCTTCCGTGGGGGGAGAGCTCTGACTCCTCCATCCCTTCCCACTTCTGCTCATGTCCGTTCGCCATCTCTGCCAAGTCACATGTGTCATTAGCATCAGGAGAGGCGACATCTTTTGTAGGGAGGCGGGACCTTCGCGTTCGTTTCCGCCCACTGAGGAGGATGAGGAGGCGGAACTCCAGAGCTGTGGGGCACGATCTTACATTGCAGTAACATTTAGAGTGTGCGGACATCGTTTTCGCGCCACGGAGTGAGTGTACGCCCACGAGAGCACGACCTTATTCTTCACCTGTGCCTCGTGGCGCAGATATGACGGAAAAATGGCAAATACAGTCTATGATGATTTTTGCAATTCTCAAGCAAAAAAACAGTTCAATTAAGGCACACAGGACTCGCGTATAGCGAGCTTCTGAATCCTGTTCGTGACGCCAAAGTTGAGTCGCACAGAGCCACAGGTTTTGGGGGTACTCGGCACCAAGCCCGTCGACTTCTATGGGGGATGTGACGGGTAGCACAGCTATGTCCATGCCCTGGTCGCTCACTGGAATGTGGGATATTTCCAGGGGATGATAGAATGTTTGTGTAGTTTGTCGTGACTCCACCTGTAGTACCTGGTCAGGGTGACCAGCGCTGCTGTGCAGGTCCTCTGGAAGGGATGGTGTAGTGCAGGTAGGTGATAAGTCTTCTACAGGTAACACGCTATCCTTCCAGGGCAGATAGATGTGAGATAGAGCAATGGTGCAGAGTGATGTAGCAGAGTGGAGTATGCGACGTAGTAAGAAAGCAGGAAAGGGAACAATTCTTACTACAAAGACATGCAGCATAAGGCTGCCTCAACCCCTCCCATCCAACTAGCTACACCCTGTTCTAACCAGCCTGAGCTAGACCATCCCATTGGGTCCGCCTACACTCAGCTGGCATAGTGTACTGTTGAATGCAGTGGTTGGAGTCAATGGGGTGTTTCCTCCTTACCTGAGAGTAAGTTGTCACACCGCTGGGTGCGATGCAACATCTCTGTGGCAACTGGACCCTCGGGTGCTTCTGTCTTTTCACAAATGCCGGCTTTACCCGGCAATTGAATCAGAGGCTATTTTACTATGTAGAAGTGAATAAACTATAAATATATGTATATATATATATATGTCACAATGACATGTATATATATATATATATATATATATATATATGTATTCTAAGTGTGTATATTTTGTGTTTACAAGGAAAGAAAGTTTTTAGTTGCGATATTTTGTTCCCATAGACTTACATGGGACTTCCGGTATCGGAATCGGATATCGCCGATATTTAGTGATATCGGCGATACCATTCCGATCCGATATTTTTAGATATCGAGCAGTATCGCTCAACACTAGTTCCCATGCATTTTCAAAAAATACAAAGTCCCGTGCCCTCTCATAGGGGTACAATACGTTCGGTGGTATACCGCCATCTTGATCCTCGACACTTGTGGACATCTCAAGCGTCACCCTGTCTACCAAATAGTCCACAATGAGCCCGTGGATGCAGCACACCTGGACCTTTTTCTCGGTCAGACAGAGAACTAGCGGAGTTCCTTTCAGAGTCACCTAACTCTTTGAGTCCAACTGTCCAGAGACTCCTTCCCTATGTAACATTACCGTACACACCTGTGGGCTGTTATCAAACGGGAAGTCTATGCCACATGCGGAATACGTATAACACCCACACCGCTGTTCCTCAGATATGTCCACTGAGGAAACCGGTGCTACCCCCTTTTGGGACTCTGCCCCCTTTCGGGCCACTTTACTGATTTGGGCTACCACCCCCTTTTGAGACTCCACCCCCTTTCGGGCCACAATCCCAATTTGGGTTACCGCCCCCTTTTGGGACTCCGCCCCCTTTTGGGTAACCATCCCTGTTTTGGGTTGCCGCCCCCCTTTTGGGACACCACCCATCACTGGGGTACACACCACGGCTCCCACAGGCCCCAGTCCACACAGTACCCTCAGACAGTGTCTTCCACCCAGGGCGTGTACCGGCCCTTTAAGAGTCCGTGTGCCTCGGTTCACACTGTCCTCTTTACCACACCAGCTCCTGGTGGCACTGCTACCGCTTCCGTTGCAGCCACCAACAACCAGCACCTCCAGATGCTACTCCCAAGCTGCTGTGGCTGCCACTGCAGCTCCGGCTGCTGCAGAACCTCTTGCTGCAACAGTCACTGTAGCTCCTGCCACCACAAGTCTCTGCACGCTGCGCTGTCTTGCCGCTTGTCACCTTCGTGACCCCACGAGTCACAGCAAACACCTCACACGTGTCCCAGAAAAAAACAGTTTCTCACTGACCCGTCAGCACAACACAGACTCCTGTCTGTCACCACTCTCAGCCAGAGAGATTTTCCGGACACCTCTTCTCGCAGAGATATCCCACAAAGGAAAAAACAGTCTCACTGACCCGTCAGTACACCACAGACTCCTGTCTGTTACCTGTTGGCCACGCAGGTTTCCGGACACCTCCTCTGAGGTATCCTCTCAGCATGCTTTTTGCTTACTTCTCAATGACCCCGGTCACATAACACAGACTCCTGTCTGTCACCACTGCTTAACAGTTTCTTCAGATACCTCTTATCTTCAGAGGCACCACATATAAACATCAATGCAGTTTATTCGTGACCACTGGTCACACTCACGGTTTTCACAGACCGTCCGTTCCTCCTCTGATTCCTCATTCCCAGTCCTGGAACATGTGCTCCTTGGGCCGCTGCCAGCATTCCATCCACCAATTGTAAGGTTTCACTCACTCGGCTGCTTCACAGGTAATCAGGAGACACTTTTCTTATGCAAAAAGTCCTTTGGTTTATTACATCATAAACCATATGGTAACATACAATACAACTCTTCAATGCTTCAGCTCCTGCCTGGAGCCTCACTCTTCAGTCACAGAGACCTCTCTGTAATGTCCGGCCTTGGACACATGGAAGCCTGTCCACACTGGCAGACTCCCACACACTCTCTCCCAGGTGCAAAACAAACTCCATTACATAGGTGTAACCCCACCCATAGGTGAGGTCAGGATCACATGGTTAGGTCACCTGATCATGACCTCATCACAGGTCCTTTTCATACACATAACATAGGTGAGGTCAGGATCACATGGTTAGGTCACCTGATCATGACCTCATCACAGGTCCTTCACCACAACACAAACCACGCTTCCATGCATACCTTGAGGAGCATACACAGTGCCCCTAGCTGCATCAGGTGTCACTACACCACATACCTCCCCCCTCTGTTCAAACTTGTGGGGTTGAACACTTATTACCCGACCAGAGATTCTTCTCGGTCGTCTCTGCCAGTCAAACCGTCTGGCTAAGTCGGGCCCCCTGTCAGACCACCCGCCTCCCCAGCGGTCAGTACGGCGTCGTAATTCACTTGCACCCATACGTCCTGTCTGGTCTGTGTCCTTTTCATTTTTCCCACTATAGGTTCTCCTGCTTAAGTCACTCATCACTGAGCTAACTGAGGCATCACTACTTCTATCTCTTCTCCTCTCAATACCACGGGTTGAAGGTGGAGGCCATCTTCTTTCTATTTTCTGCAGGTTCCTGTTGACCTGGTCCCTCTCAAGTCGTAGTTGCTCTACTTCTCTCAGGTAGGACACACGATACTCCAGGAGCATCCGGATATTCCCAAGGCTCTCCCTGGATCCGACAACGAGGAACGGAACCATCCCGTCTTCACCCACGACCTGGACTTCGTCATCAGCCGGAATCCTGACTCTCGTCACACCGGACTTATTCACCATCTCCTGCATCATTTTCCCAAGTCTTCCGATGACTTTCTTCACCAGACCTCTGGGCACTTGAATGATGTCCTCCATTAATCCAAGCTGACTTTGAGCCTTTCTTGCTTGCTCCAAACGTCGAGTGGCTTCGTGATTTCTCAACAGGATCAGTTGCTTTGTGCGGAGACAATGTAGGTGCATGTCTCTCAGGACAGCCACTCGCTTCAGTGTGACTTCCTTAGTCGACAGTATGACTAACTGTTTCATCTCTGGCACCCAGTTCACACTACATGCTTCTACCGCTTTTCTAAAGGCCTCATGTACATCCTCACTGGCACAAGCTTCTTGCATGTCTTCGGGTACCTCTATCATACACTTGAAAAGCGATGTCTCCTTTTCCTGAACATGCTGTTGGACCTCCTCCTACTGAGCATCAGCGCAGTTCTCCAAGACCTCAGCATTTCTTGTGTGGCCATCTGTGTGGCACTTTGCTTGCTGTACTTCGTCTCCCGTGGATTTCTGGAGCTGGGCATTAGTCTCTTTCTCCATCTTGAGTTTATGAAGAACTTTATCTCGCTCCTCTGCCAAGCCGCGACACTCATCCTCCCTCCGGAGAAGTTCCTGCTGATGCTTCTCCTGGGCCTCTCTGAGCACCTCCATATCTTTCCATAGGGCCTTGTTCATACTATGACACGCTGACAGATGATCTCTGAGCTTAGAGACTTCCTTCTCCAGCTCCTCCATTCTGTGCTCAATTATTCGTCTCAGGACCCTTTCTTGCTCAACTGCCTCTTTTACTGTTTCTTTCAACAGCTCTACCTCCGGTACCCTGGAGCCTTCATCATACTGAGCCATTTCACCCTTTCCGGGCATTGCAGATGTGGATCTACTACAGGTCTGTTCTACCTCCAGCCCTACCTCTGTGCTGGGATTTGTCAGAGATAACGTGGCTTCTTTATCAAGGACAGTAACCTGACCGGTACCTGACCCTGACTCTTCCTCATCATTTCTCTTCTTAGAGGCTGTAGCCTGTCCCGCCTTTCCGTGGCCCCTGCGGCGAGAGGAAGATCTACCATTTTTACTTGGCTCCACCTTACTGCACTCGCTTTCCCTTGCGGTCGAGTCACAGTCTGCACAGGAGTCACTCCCACTCCCCCTGTCATCCCGGAACAGCACGTCCCCACCTAGACAGGTGTCAGACCCCTGCGCTAGAGCTAAACCGTTTCCCACGGTCACACGTCTCGTCACCTCCAAGTCCCCGAGTTGGTCTGACCCACACTTTCTTCTGGTCACCTGGGGCTCGGGACTGTCGCTATTAGGGTTTACCTCCTTACCCTTTGGTTTGCACCTAGTTCACATTAGTCTGGAAGTGCCAGTCAGGTTTTTTGTCTTTTGAATGTTAGCTTGCTGACCGAGCACTCCGCCCCCACCAGGTGGTGATTTTAATTACACCAGCTCCCTACTTTACCCATAAATGCAGGCATTACTGACAGAGGTGCATATTCACCCAGAAATTCAGATATCAGCCTAATAGAGGTATGTTCACATTAGGTTAGGGACTCAACAGAATTGAGACCACCTTGACGATGGTTGTTGGGCTTTAAAATGTTTGGCCAAATGTTTATACTAAGCGTCTCAAATTTTTCCTTATATTCCAAAGCCATATTGCTATTCAAAATTTCATGTGTTCTATGTTGTCATGCTTTAGTATGCTTGAGTGCAGCCTTTTTTTGGATGTTTTACATGAGGGTAGCTCCCTTTGGTTTGCACCTAGTTCACATTAGTCTGGAAGTGCAGTCAGGTTTTTTGTCTTTTGAATGTTAGCTTGCTGACCGAGCACTCCGCCCCCACCAGGTGGTGATTTTAATTACACCAGCTCCCTCCCTTTACCCATAAATGCAGGCATTACTGACAGAGGTGCATATTCACCCAGAAATTCAGATATCAGCCTAATAGAGGTATGTTCACATTAGGTTAGGGACTCAACAGAATTGAGACCACCTTGACGATGGTTGTTGGGCTTAAATGTTTGGCCAAATGTTTATATATAGCGTCTCAAATTTTTCCTTATATTCCAAAGCCATATTGCTATTCAAAATTTCATGTATTCTATGTTGTCATGCTTTAGTATGCTTGAGTGCAGCCTTTTTTTGGATGTTTTACATGAGGGTAGCTCCCTTTGGTTTGCACCTAGTTCACATTAGTCTGGAAGTGCCAGTCAGGTTTTTTGTCTTTTGAATGTTAGCTTGCTGACCGAGCACTCCGCCCCCACCAGGTGGTGTTTTTTAAATTACACCAGCTCCCTACTTTACCCATAAATGCAGGCATTACTGACAGAGGTGCATATTCACCCAGAAATTCAGATATCAGCCTAATAGAGGTATGTTCACATTAGGTTAGGGACTCAACAGAATTGAGACCACCTTGACGATGGTTGTTGGGCTTTAAATGTTTGGCCAAATGTTTATACTAAGCGTCTAAATTTTTCCTTATATTCCAAAGCCATATTGCTATTCAAAATTTCATGTATTCTATGTTGTCATGCTTTAGTATGCTTGAGTGCAGCCTTTTTTTGGATGTTTTACATGAGGGTAGCTCCCTTTGGTTTGCACCTAGTTCACATTAGTCTGGAAGTGCCATTTCAGGTTTTTTGTCTTTTGAATGTTAGCTTGCGGGACCGAGCACTCCGCCCCCACCAGGTGGTGATTTTAATTACACCAGTCCCTACTTTACCCATAAATGCAGGCATTACTGACAGAGGTGCATATTCACCCAGAATTCAGATATCAGCCTAATAGAGGTATGTTCACATTAGGTTAGGGACTCAACAGAATTGAGACCACCTTGACGATGGTTGTTGGGCTTTAAATGTTTGGCCAAATGTTTATATAAGCGTCTCAAATTTTTCCTTATATTTCCAAAGCCATATTGCTATTCAAAATTTCATGTATTCTATGTTGTCATGCTTTAGTATGCTTGAGTCCACACTTTCTTCTGGTCACCTGGGGCTCGGGACTGTCGCTATTAGGGTTTACCTCCTTTTCACACTTCACACGGCAAGGAACCACTACAGCCGCCTGCTGTGATGGGGCTCCCTCCTCTAAACAACAACACACTTTATCAAGTTCCCATTAGTGTTGAACGATACGATACCGCAAGTATCGGGTATTGGCCGATATTAGCTCTATCGGACTTTCGATCTTAGTTCTGATATTTTCGTCTTATCGGATACCGGAATCGGAATTGTCACTGTCACTGTCAGTGTCGTCGGTCGGGTCTGTCAGGAGTCAGCGGCACTTACCTGGCAGAATATCTCCGGCGGTCACGGGCTGGACTGCTTGATGGCCGCCATCATCTTTCCCCGGCGGTCACATGCAGTTTCTCGCGATAACTGCAGTGACTTGCTGGGTAATCCCGGCCGTAAAGCAGTCAGTCCGATGACGTCACCGCCGGGGAAGCAGGTAATCAGCTGTGCTGCGTCGAGATGACAGGCTCTGCCTGTCATTGCGATGTAGCAGAGCTGGATCGTCGTGGGACTGTCGTTACTATGGACTGCGTCGGACAGGTGGTATACTGTTGGTTGGTTTTTTTTTTTTTTTTACAGAAGATCGATGGCGTCGCAGGAATGAGTGTATAATAAAATTAATGAAAACTGTGTTGTCTCTTTTATTTCATTAAAATTCTTTTTTCTTGCTGTGTCTTTTTTTTTATACATTTAAAAACTTTGGGATTAATAATGGATCGGTGTCTTATTGACACCTCTCCATTATTAACGGGCTTATTGTCACCGTGCATCAACGGTGACATTAACCCCTTATTACCCACTTGCCACCGCTACAGGGCAGTGGGAAGAGCCGGGGTTAAAGTGCCACAATTGGCACTATCTTTTGATGCGCCAAATGTGGGGCTGCTGTATGCCTGGTATTATCAGGCTGTTGAGGGCCAAAATCCATGGGCCTTGACAGTCTTTTAATACCAGGCCGCAGCAGTCTGCATTTTACTTGGCTGGTTTAACAAAAATAGGGGGACCCCTACGCCGTTTTTTTTTCGAGGGGATCCCTATTTTTGTTAACCAGCCAAGCTAAGCAGACTGCTGTGGCTGGTTTATCAGGCTGGCAAGGTCCATGGATATTGGATCCTTACCAGCCTGAAAAAACCAGGCTCAGCAGTTGCTTCATCTGGCTGGTTAACAAAATTAGGGGGGACCCCACGCCAATTTTTTTCGAGGGGATCCCCTATTTTTGTTAATCAGCCAAGATATGCAGACTGCTGTGGCCTGGTATTTTCAGGCTGGCAAGGTCCATGGATCTTGGCTCCTTAACAGCCTGAAAATCAGGCCTCAGCGGTCTGCTTCATCTGGCTGGTTAACAAAAATAGGGGGGACCCACGCCAATTTTTTTCGAGGGGATCCCCTATTTTTGTTAAACCAGCCAAGATATGCAGATGCTGTGGCCTGGTATTATCAGGCTGGCAAGCAGGGTCAGACTGAGGCACCGGGACACCGGAGAAACCTACGGTGGGCCCCAGCTCCTGCGTGGTGGGCCCTGATTTGAAAGGATAGGTCGCGGGGCAGAGGGGGCGGTGGCCCCGGGGCCCGCGCTCTGAGGGGGCCCACCCGGAGCTACGATACAGTTACATTCTGCGGCAGAGCAGGGAGAATCGCTCTCCCTGCTCTGCCGCCCGGAAGCTATGGGGCCTGAACAGGCGTTGGGGGGGCCCGGTGCCAGCAGTGGGCCCCCCACCCGTCACGGAGGGTCAGCTGTATCGGCATCCAGCCGATAAAGCTGACCGCATGGAGAAAGAAGGAGCGAGCGCTCCTTCTCTCCCATAATCCCCCTCTCAGCGTATGACAGCGGGCGCAATAACATCACCTGCCGGCGCCCGCTGTCAGACGCTGAGAGGGAGAACAGTGAGCAGCACAGGAGCAGGGAGGTGAGTTTTTTTTTGATTTTTTTTTAATGGGGGTGCAGTCGAGTCCCCGCTGGAGAAGTCGTCATGTCGGTGTGGGCCAGATGGAAAAGACATGAAAAGTGAACAATTCCATTAGAAAGAACATCAGCGGTAAGTCATTATCTGTACCTGTGCTGTAATCTATTATATGTTCTGTAGGACTGGTATTATTTAACACAGACCATATGGCGGTAATATCAATATTGGTCTTTTTATATAGATTATTTTGGCCAACAGCGCGGTCATTTGCTGAGGTTCTCTGATGATGGGCCCACTCAGAAGTTTTGCCCCCACTAAACCAAAACCCTAGCTACGCCTATGGCTCTCTAGTCTTTCTTTCTCGCTCTCTGTTCTTTCCTTCTCGCTCTCTGTTCTTTTTTCTCTCTGTTCTTTCTTTCTCTCTTTTCTTTCTTTCCTCTCTTTCTTTCTCTGTTTGTTCTTTCTCTCTATCTGCTCTTTCTTTCTTTTCCTCAGTACCAGCCACTGTGCCCTCATTACCAGTCAGTGTGATCAGCAGTGCTAAATGGTTACGCTTGGGGCGAGGATATGGGTGTGATTAGCTGTGAAATGGTTGTTGTCGGGGCGTGGCCTAAAATTTTCACGGCGCGCAACACGCGCCGCAGCCTTTAATCCTCTTTCCTGTCTTCCAAATTTGGGAGGTATGCTGTATGACCTCCCTACAACTTCTAGCCATGCTCCTGATGAGCGCGACGGATGGTCTCGTGAGGGATCTCCTCCCACACCTGGACTAAAGCATCCACCAACTCTTGGACAGTCTGTGGTGCAACGTGGCATGGCCTAAAATTTTCTGCAGCATGCACAGCATGCCACAGCCTTTGTCCCTCTTTCCCTTATTCAAAGGTTGGGAAGTATGATGTTGGGCCGCAAGAATATATTTTCTCTGGTGGGCCCAAGGTACTCCAGTCCGACGCTGCTGGCAAGGTCCATGTATGTTGGCTCCTTAACAGCCTTAAATACCATGCCTCAGCAGCAGGGGCGTACATATAAATCATGGGGCCCCATAGTAAAAGTCTGAATGTTCCCCACCCCCCCAAAAAAAAAACCCAGAGGCATTGTAAATGTAAAGTGCCAGCACAGTGAGGGAAGTTGAGTCGCACAGAGACAGGGGTTTTGGGGGTACTCGGCACCGATCACGTCGACTTCTATGGGGGATGTCACGAGTAGCACAGCTCGGTCTGTGACCTGGGCGATCACTGGAATGTGGGATATTTCCAGGGGATGATAGAATGTTTGTGTAGTTTGTCGTGACGCCACCTGTAGTACCTGGTCAGGGTGTCCAGCGCTGCTGTGCAGGTCCTCTGGAAGGGATGGTGTAGTGCAGGTAGGTGAAAAGTCTTCTACAGGTAACACGCTATCCTTCCAGGGCAGATAGATGTGAGATAGAGCAATGGTGCAAAGTGATGTAGCAGAGTGGACTATGCGACGTAGTAAGAAAGCAGGAAACACTTCAAGTTAAACGTTGCATAATAAAATTTTTAATAATAACATTACAAAAGTGCAAATAGCAGTAGTGCCGAAGTTCGTGGAGACTTCTTAGGACTACCCCCACCGGGGTAACTTCACAGTGTCCTTTACTTGTGCTTGTGGAGGACCCGCTCCAAACCTCCAACTGTGGTCTTGGGTGGGCTGCAAGACTTTCCTTGAGCAGACCTCACTTTCGGCCACACCAAACGGGTTTTTAGTTTCTGAGGTAGTTGAAAATAGTGCACAGTTAAGTTTTTTGTAAAACCAAGATGGAGCACCGAAGTGCCAACTATTTACAGAAAAGTTTGTGAGCCAGTACAGTTCATGGCTTCAAAGTTCAACATTTTGATTACAGTGAAACACCATTACCCAACCTGGGTATATTAAGGCAACAATAAACTTGTTCTTCTGAACATTCACCCGTCCGGGTACATCAAACCATTACCCAACCTGGGTATATTAAGGCAACAATAAACTTCTTTTTATGAACATTCACCCGTCTGGGTACATCAATAATTTAACTATTTACATACAGAGACCTGTCCGGGTTATTTAGACTTCTTTGGCTGGCCTCTTACAGGTACCACCTGGTACTGTTCTGGAGCTTGCCAAACATCCGTGACAGGAGGGTCCACCCAGACCTGATGACGTCGTGTGGCCTGTACAGTGACGTCGTGACCCGCTATCTGGGTCTGTGTGGCCACCTATTTCGTCTCCCTCCGGGTCTGGACCCTTATGTCCCGGACTGAACGAACCCCAGGGGGCCTAACAGGCGCCGGGTACGGGCCAGCTATCATTATCATGTCCATAGCTGGGGCTGCTGAGGAGACCACTGAGGGAGGCTGGGGAGATTTACAGCGTGGGGTGGGCACTTGTGCAGAGGCCTGGTTGGGGGAGGCTGAAGGCTCGTAGGGTCTGTCAGTTTCCTGACACTCTGGGGAGTAGGGGTCGCACCTGGTAACATTTAGGGCGTACCATCCATTGTAACCCCAGTGTCGGGTGTAAGTCACCAAGTCTCCTGGCAACAGGTCCCTCCCCGGGTGTCCTTCTGGGAGGTGAGCCTCCACGTCCCGCCGGGTTACAAAGACTTCTAAATAAAGTCCAGGCTCCTGGATGAAGCCCCAACCACCTTTTAACTTAAAGTTCCGTACTGCACCCTTACGCCGCGGCTCCCTCACCGTACTTTTATCCTTTCTCATACGTGCCTTCTCTGCCAGGTCCTTCTCCAGGTGACGTTGCCGAAGCTTTTGAGATTCTCGCTGCTCCCTTTGTCGCTCTGCTTCCCGCTCCCGACGTCTCCACTCTTCCTCCTGACGCCGGTTGTAATTCTCCTCCACCAGCAGCTCCATGTCTCCACCATCAAACGCCAGCTTACGATGTCCGGTTTGCGGCAGCTCTCCTGGCGCCCGCCAGTCCTGGCGGCGCTCACCTGTGGCGGAAGCAGCCGGCTCTGAAACAGATGACGGTCGGGGCTCCGGTACAGGCAGGTAGAGCTCTGGTGCCTGCGCGGCCTCCTCCATGAGGACGGGTGTCGCTTCTTCTGCCTCAGCGACGGGGGCAGACAGCGGGATCTGGGGTGCTGGTGCGGCGTTTTCTGCAGGAACGGGTTTGCCTCCACTGTGATACTGGCAACCGGTTCAGATTGCAAGGGCTGGGATGCCCGCACGGCCTCCTGTACTGGAACGGGTGCCTCCACTGAGATACTGTCAACCGGTTCAGATTGCAAGGGCTGGGATGCCCGCACGACCTCCTCTACTGGAACGGGTGCCTCACCTTCCGGTACAGACACTTCAGGGGGTAAGAGAGATTGGCGCCGCTCCAATTGTAGTTTTAGGGCCCGCCAGCTCGCTTCCATCCTGGCGACCTCCTCCCGGTGCCGGGCCAGGTCTCTCAGGTATCCTCCGCTTCTTCCAGCGTAGGAGGGTTTCCAGGCCGGGTGCCAAACGGTGGCTCCGTGGCGATCGGGTCGCTTCCGTGGGGGGAGAGCTCTGACTCCTCCATCCCTTCCCACTTCTGCTCATGTCCGTTCGCCATCTCTGCCAAGTCACATGTGTCATTAGCATCAGGAGAGGCGACATCTTTTGTAGGGAGGCGGGACCTTCGCGTTCGTTTCCGCCCACTGAGGAGGATGAGGAGGCGGAACTCCAGAGCTGTGGGGCACGATCTTACATTGCAGTAACATTTAGAGTGTGCGGACATCGTTTTCGCGCCACGGAGTGAGTGTACGCCCACGAGAGCACGACCTTATTCTTCACCTGTGCCTCGTGGCGCAGATATGACGGAAAAAATGGCAAATACAGTCTATGATGATTTTTGCAATTCTCAAGCAAAAAAAACAGTTCAATTAAGGCACACAGGACTCGCGTATAGCGAGCTTCTGAATCCTGTTCGTGACGCCAAAGTTGAGTCGCACAGAGCCACAGGTTTTGGGGGTACTCGGCACCAAGCCCGTCGACTTCTATGGGGGATGTGACGGGTAGCACAGCTATGTCCATGCCCTGGTCGCTCACTGGAATGTGGGATATTTCCAGGGGATGATAGAATGTTTGTGTAGTTTGTCGTGACTCCACCTGTAGTACCTGGTCAGGGTGACCAGCGCTGCTGTGCAGGTCCTCTGGAAGGGATGGTGTAGTGCAGGTAGGTGATAAGTCTTCTACAGGTAACACGCTATCCTTCCAGGGCAGATAGATGTGAGATAGAGCAATGGTGCAGAGTGATGTAGCAGAGTGGAGTATGCGACGTAGTAAGAAAGCAGGAAAGGGAACAATTCTTACTACAAAGACATGCAGCATAAGGCTGCCTCAACCCCTCCCATCCAACTAGCTACACCCTGTTCTAACCAGCCTGAGCTAGACCATCCCATTGGGTCCGCCTACACTCAGCTGGCATAGTGTACTGTTGAATGCAGTGGTTGGAGTCAATGGGGTGTTTCCTCCTTACCTGAGAGTAAGTTGTCACACCGCTGGGTGCGATGCAACATCTCTGTGGCAACTGGACCCTCGGGTGCTTCTGTCTTTTCACAAATGCCGGCTTTACCCGGCAATTGAATCAGAGGCTATTTTACTATGTAGAAGTGAATAAACTATAAATATATGTATATATATATATATGTCACAATGACATGTATATATATATATATATATATATATGTATTCTAAGTGTGTATATTTTGTGTTTACAAGGAAAGAAAGTTTTTAGTTGCGATATTTTGTTCCCATAGACTTACATGGGACTTCCGGTATCGGAATCGGATATCGCCGATATTTAGTGATATCGGCGATACCATTCCGATCCGATATTTTTAGATATCGAGCAGTATCGCTCAACACTAGTTCCCATGCATTTTCAAAAAATACAAAGTCCCGTGCCCTCTCATAGGGGTACAATACGTTCGGTGGTATACCGCCATCTTGATCCTCGACACTTGTGGACATCTCAAGCGTCACCCTGTCTACCAAATAGTCCACAATGAGCCCGTGGATGCAGCACACCTGGACCTTTTTCTCGGTCAGACAGAGAACTAGCGGAGTTCCTTTCAGAGTCACCTAACTCTTTGAGTCCAACTGTCCAGAGACTCCTTCCCTATGTAACATTACCGTACACACCTGTGGGCTGTTATCAAACGGGAAGTCTATGCCACATGCGGAATACGTATAACACCCACACCGCTGTTCCTCAGATATGTCCACTGAGGAAACCGGTGCTACCCCCTTTTGGGACTCTGCCCCCTTTCGGGCCACTTTACTGATTTGGGCTACCACCCCCTTTTGAGACTCCACCCCCTTTCGGGCCACAATCCCAATTTGGGTTACCGCCCCCTTTTGGGACTCCGCCCCCTTTTGGGTAACCATCCCTGTTTTGGGTTGCCGCCCCCCTTTTGGGACACCACCCATCACTGGGGTACACACCACGGCTCCCACAGGCCCCAGTCCACACAGTACCCTCAGACAGTGTCTTCCACCCAGGGCGTGTACCGGCCCTTTAAGAGTCCGTGTGCCTCGGTTCACACTGTCCTCTTTACCACACCAGCTCCTGGTGGCACTGCTACCGCTTCCGTTGCAGCCACCAACAACCAGCACCTCCAGATGCTACTCCCAAGCTGCTGTGGCTGCCACTGCAGCTCCGGCTGCTGC
Organism: Oophaga sylvatica; assembly: GCA_033576555.1. NCBI lineage: Eukaryota > Metazoa > Chordata > Amphibia > Anura > Dendrobatidae > Oophaga > Oophaga sylvatica. The sequence continues at coordinate 510,416,103 of JARQOD010000002.1, read as the reverse complement.
AGAACCTCTTGCTGCAACAGTCACTGTAGCTCCTGCCACCACAAGTCTCTGCACGCTGCGCTGTCTTGCCGCTTGTCACCTTCGTGACCCACGAGTCACAGCAAACACCTCACACGTGTCCCAGAAAAAAACAGTTTCTCACTGACCCGTCAGCACAACACAGACTCCTGTCTGTCACCACTCTCAGCCAGAGAGATTTTCCGGACACCTCTTCTCGCAGAGATATCCCACAAAGGAAAAAACAGTCTCACTGACCCGTCAGTACACCACAGACTCCTGTCTGTTACCTGTTGGCCACACAGGTTTCCGGACACCTCCTCTGAGGTATCCTCTCAGCATGCTTTTTGCTTACTTCTCAATGACCCCGGTCACATAACACAGACTCCTGTCTGTCACCACTGCTTAACAGTTTCTTCAGATACCTCTTATCTTCAGAGGCACCACATATAAACATCAATGCAGTTTATTCGTGACCACTGGTCACACTCACGGTTTTCACAGACCGTCCGTTCCTCCTCTGATTCCTCATTCCCAGTCCTGGAACATGTGCTCCTTGGGCCGCTGCCAGCATTCCATCCACCAATTGTAAGGTTTCACTCACTCGGCTGCTTCACAGGTAATCAGGAGACACTTTTCTTATGCAAAAAGTCCTTTGGTTTATTACATCATAAACCATATGGTAACATACAATACAACTCTTCAATGCTTCAGCTCCTGCCTGGAGCCTCACTCTTCAGTCACAGAGACCTCTCTGTAATGTCCGGCCTTGGACACATGGAAGCCTGTCCACACTGGCAGACTCCCACACACTCTCTCCCAGGTGCAAAACAAACTCCATTACATAGGTGTAACCCCACCCATAGGTGAGGTCAGGATCACATGGTTAGGTCACCTGATCATGACCTCATCACAGGTCCTTTTGATACACATAACATAGGTGAGGTCAGGATCACATGGTTAGGTCACCTGATCATGACCTCATCACAGGTCCTTCACCACAACACAAACCATGCTTCCATGCATACCTCGAGGAGCATACACAGTGCCCCCTAGCTGCATCAGGTGTCACTACACCACACTCCGTATATATTTCCGGAGTCACACACAGACGCTCATTCAGTATGGATTTGATAGCAATACAAAAGACAGAAAAACGGTACTGTATCAGAGGCATACAGCTGTATACGGTGAAGCGGAAAATTTAAATCTCCGTATGTATTTCCGGAGTCACACACAGACGCTCTCTCAGTATGGATTTGACCGTAATACAAAAGGCAGAAAAACGGTACTGTATCAGAAGCATACAGCTGTATACAGTGTAGGGGAAAATTTAAATCTCCGTATATATTTCTGGAGTCCCACACAGACACTCACTCAGTATGGATTTGACCGTAATGCAAAAGGCAGAAAAACGGTACTGTATCAGAAGCGTACAGCTGTATACGGTGAAGGGGGAAATTTAAATCTCCGTATATATTTCTGGAGTCACACACAGATAGTCAGCATGTATTTGTCCGTGATACCAGCCGGTACAAGGTAGTGTGTGAGGAGCGTGCAGCGGTGAGGGAAAAAATGAACGCTCGGTAACTGTGCAGAAAAAAAGAATAAAAGTATTAGTGCTGTGTAAAAAGCAGTCTGCTCAGCAGTGTACACACAGCAATACAGCTATCAGGCAGCCTAATAACCAGCGCTGCTGCACACAAGAAAATCCTCCACTGTCACTGCACACTAACTGTACAGCCCAATTGCCATTAGCAGAAGCACATAAGAACTTCTCTTTCCAGTCCTAACTCTCTCCCTCCCGATAAACAGCAAGCAACCTCTCCCTACTGTTAAGATCGGCAGAAGTAAAATGGAGGTCGGCGGTTAGGGCTTTTATAGACACCATGACGCCTCCCCAAAGCAAGCCAATCACTGCAATGCCCTTCTCTAAGATGGTGGTGGCCGCTGCCCATGTCATCTCATTGCCCACAGTGTATGTCTTTGCTCATTGGCTGAAAAAAGGTGCCTGCAAGCATTATGGGAAAACCGACTTTGGCGCTCGTTTTGCCGAACGCATGGCCGACTTCACACTATGGTCGGGTTTCGCTCGGCGAAACCAGACTTTGGCGAAAGTCGACGACTTATAAATCTGACCGACCTGTTTCGCTCAGCTCTACTAGTTATCAATTGGTTAAATAATGGTAGATAGCTACTCTCCTCGTGATTTTATGCCATTATCGGCTCCTGTTTCACTAGATGATTGGACAGTAATTTATAAACTTTATTGCCCGTAAGCAAAAGTTTGAATAATATCAGTGTTGATTGGAGATGTTAGACTTTTACTAACTTTTCATCTATTATAGTCTTCATTTTTTTATTGTTTATTTCAAGAAATAAGAATACTCCTTTTCTGCTCATCGTTTCATTTCTACATGTCCACACACCATTGATAACCACAGAAGCATTTATTGGAAAAAGCAAACATGGCCTTTATGGTGATAATGTTGAAGAAATGGACTACATGGTTGGTAAGTCAGGGCTATAGCAATGCTGCAAATTATTCCCAGCAAATGAGAATTATTATTTTGAAATGTTTGGTTCTTATTAATTTTAGTCTTTAATACCTTATCTGTTGAATTAAGGGCTGAAGATTTTGTATGAATAAGAGCTTGCTCAGGAGAGCATGTTTTCAGATCATGTGCTGTCCCTGTCAGCAATGGACGGCACACTGACCATTAATAATGTATGTGCTAGCCACTAGAGATGAGCAAACCTTTCAAGGCTTGGGTCAGCGAACATCCCGATGTTTGACGAATGATTTGTCGAACAGCGTACCCAAAATCCATTGAATTCAATTGGAGGCAAACCTAACATCTAGACAACACCTTAAAGGGGACAAAAAGCTTCCCAAATAGCTCAAATTAGGGGCCGACATTAGCAAAATTGACATAAATTGACCCAGAGTACAAATAGTATAAGGGCTAGATGATACAATAAGTGAGGGTAGAGCTGCTTATGCAGCAGTATGATGGAACCATGGTTACTGTAGGTGGTAGGCTTGTTGGAAGAGGTGGTTCTTCAGGTTTCTTTTGAAGATGACCGTGATAGATGAGAGTATGATATGTTGGGGTAGAGAGTTCCAGAGCAGAGGAGATGTAGAGGAGAAATCTAGTATGTGATTATGGGAAAAGTATATACCAGGGGAGTAGAGAAGAAGATCTTGTGAGGATTGGAGGTAAGTATCGGGAGACTAAGTCACAGATGTATGGAGGACAGAGGTTGTGAATGGCTTTGTATGCCATGGTTAGGGGTTTGAACTTGAGTCTCTTGGTAATGGGGAGTCAGTGAAGGGATTGACACAGAGGAGAGGCAGGGGAATAGGGCAGGGCAATAGCAGGGGCATAGGTGTATTAGTCGAGCAACAGTGTTTAGGATAGATTGGAGGGGTGTGAGACTGTTAGAAGCAGAGCACAAAGCAGGAGCTTACAATAGTTGAGGCAGGAGATGAGTGCATGGATTACGGTTTTTACAGATTCTTGATAAAGGAATTTACAGATCCAGGAAATATTTTTGAGTTGTAGTCGACAGGAAGTGGAAATGGCATAGATAACTGTTTTGAAGGAGAGATCCGAGTCCAGGGTTACCCCGAGGCAGATAGCTTGTGGGACACATATCACGCTGTCACTGTATACAGGAGGTCCGGGGTCTATGGTGACCCTAAGCTGGGGTCCTGACTAATCCCTCTACCTGGAGGTACTGTTGATGGTACAGAGGTCCAGGCCGCCAGCGTAACCCTATCTCCTGTGAATCCCTGACCCTCTGTAATCTAGTCCTGAGAAGGACCCTGATCACCACCACAGGGAACGGGAAGGTAAATGCCTACACACAGTATAAGATGAACGAGACAGTACAAGGGGTAAAATAAAAGACCACCTTGCATACAAAACTCACTCTACAAATACAGAGGGAACACCAACGGGTAAGGAGATAAATAATAAAGCGAGGAGGGGAGAAAACCACACCAGGTACTCTTCACTTCAGACTTCACAATACCACGATCCGCTCTGCTGGTCTGCATGAATGCTTTCACCGACACATCCCTAGCAGACTGGCAGGTATTTGAAGGAATCTCATTAGTGCAGCATTAACTGCAGCTGGGCGAGGCTGGGCCTCGTCTAGCACAGAGAGAGGGAGAATTAACTCCCTCACTGCCGACAAACACCAAGCACCAAAAACTCAGCTGTGAGAAGTCAGGTTGTGTAATCGCGACGATCTTCGTGGCGACACACCCGTGACAGTACCCCCCCCTTCTACGAGGGGCCTCCGGACCCTCAGGGCCAGGTTTTATCTGGGTGAGTTGTGTGGAAGGCCCGAATTAATCGGTCTGCGTTAATATCCGACGCAGGAACCCACGTCCTCTCCTCAGGACCATACCCCTTCCAATGAACCAGGTACTGAAGGGACCGGCGATTCAGACGTGAATCGATGATTTTCGACACCTGAAACTCCAAGTTACCATTGACCACAACAGGAGGAGGAGGTAAAGGTGATGGTATCACCGGCGCCACATACCTCTTAAGCAACGATCTATGGAACACATTGTGAATTTTAAACGTAGGGGGGAGGTCAAGACGGAATGCCACCGGATTAATTATAGAACTGATCCTGTATGGCCCGATGAACCTGGGACCCAGTTTCCAGGAGGGAACCTTAAGTTTTATATTCTTGGTAGACAACCATACCCGATCGTTCACACTTAGGTCCGGACCAGACACTCTCCTCCTATCAGCCATACGTTTGTATCGGTTCCCCATAGTACTCAGATTATTCAGCACTCCTCTCCACACTGAAGCAAGTGACAACGAAAATCGTTCCTCCTCAGGAACCCCAGAAGAGCCCCCCCTATTGAAAGTACAAAACTGGGGGTGAAAACCATATGCCCCAAAAAACGGGGACTTACCAGTGGACTCGCTCCGCCTATTGTTAAGAGCGAATTCCGCCAGAGGCAAGAAAGAAGCCCAGTCCTCCTGATTCTCTGACACAAAACACCGGAGATATGTCTCCAAGCTCTGGTTCAGACGCTCTGTCTGACCATTGGTCTGCGGATGAAAAGCCGATGAAAATGACAACTGCATCCCCCGCCGTGTACAAAATGCCTTCCAGAATTTGGACACAAACTGAGACCCCCGATCCGACACCACATCGGAGGGTACCCCGTGAAGTCTCACAATCTCCCCAATGAACACCTGCGCAAGAGTTTTAGCATTAGGAAGAGCAGGAAGAGCGATAAAATGTGCCATCTTGCTGATCCTGTCCACTACAACGAGTATGACTGTTTTACCTGAAGACTGCGGGAGGTCCGTAATAAAGTCCATAGACAGATGAGTCCACGGACGCTCCGGGATCTTCAAAGGTAAGAGGGTCCCAGACGGACGGGTATGTGGGGTCTTAGAGCGCGCACAAACCCCACAGGACGCGACAAAAGTTACCACCTCCCTATGTAAGTTAGGCCACCAAAACCGGCGCGAGAGGAGATCCACAGTTGCTTTACTCCCTGGGTGTCCTGCCAAAGCTGAATTATGGTGTGCCTCGATTACCTTTTGTCTCAACTGATCTGGAACAAACAGTCTCCCTGGAGGTCCAACAGGGGCGTCCCCTGAGCCTCCAATACCTCCTCCTCAAGCTCAGAGCATACTGCCGACATCACCACCTCCTCCTGAAGGATAGGAACCGGGTCATCCGTCTTCCCGGCCCCAGGGAAACTGCGAGATAAGGCATCCGCCTTTACATTTTTTGACCCAGGACGATATGAGACGACAAAATTAAACCTGGTAAAAAACAACGACCACCTAGCTTGTCTGGGATTCAGACGTTTTGCGGACTCTAAATATAGCAGGTTCTTGTGATCGGTAATGACGGGGACTGGGTGGACTGCCCCCTCCAAAAAATGACGCCACTCCTCAAAAGCTAACTTAATGGCCAAGAGTTCCCTATTGCTGACATCATAATTCCTCTCAGCGGACGACAATTTTTTAGAAAAGAAGGCGCACGGATGCCATTTACCAGGGGACGGACCTTGAGATAATACCGCTCCCACCCCTACCTCAGAAGCGTCTACCTCCACAATGAACGGCTGTGACGCATCAGGTTGAATGAGTATGGGTGCCGAAGCAAAACATTTTTTCAAGGAGGAAAATGCTTGACAAGCCTTGTCAGACCACCTTGAAAAATCCGTCCCTTTTTTAGTCATGTCTGTGAGAGGTTTAACTATGGACGAGAAATTACGAATTAATTTCCAGTAGTAGTTAGCAAACCCCAGGAAACGTTTTAATGCCTTAAGATCCTCTGGCAGATCCCACTCAAGAACTGCCCGCACTTTCCCAGGGTCCATACGAAAACCGGATGCTGACACCAGGAATCCTAAAAACTGAAGTTCCTGTACGGCGAACACACACTTCTCCCATTTGGCGTACAGTTTATTATCCCGCAAGATCTGCAACACCTGCCTAACATGCTCCTGATGAGACACAAGATCCGGCGAGTAAATTAAGATGTCATCCAGATATATGACAACAAACTGTCCCACTAGGTGGCGAAAGATGTCATTAACAAAATGTTGAAACACCGCCGGGGCATTAGTCAGACCAAATGGCATGACAAGGTTCTCATAATGCCCCTCCGGAGTGTTAAACGCCGTCTTCCATTCATCCCCCTCCTTCATCCTAATCAGATTATACGCCCCCCTGAGATCCAACTTAGAGAACCATTTGGCGCCCACGATCTGATTGAAGAGATCGGGAATAAGTGGGAGTGGATACGGATCTCGGACCGTAATCCGATTAAGCTCACGGAAATCCAGGCAAGGGCGTAGGCCTCCATCTTTCTTCTTCACAAAGAAGAACCCCGCGACCACCGGGGAAGATGAAGATCTAATATGCCCCTTAGCCAGACTCTCCGAAATATAATCCTTCATGGCCTGCCTCTCAGGTCCAGAAAGGTTATACAACCTAGATTTCGGTAACTTGGCTTCAGGGAGCAATTTTACAGAACAGTCATACGCGCGATGAGGAGGTAGTTCTTGACACCCTTTCTCCGAAAATACATCCTCAAAGTACACCAGAAATGGAGGTAAGGCCCTAGGCACGACCGCACCGATGACCGTGTTCATGCAGTTTTTATTACAGAATTCACTCCACTGGCTTATCTCTCTGGATTGCCAATTAATAACCGGGTTATGCTTAGTTAACCAAGGAAGGCCCAACACTATAGGAGTGGGAAGACCCTCCAACACGTAACAAGACAACAGTTCTTTATGTATCGCCCCCACTCGAAGATCTATGTTATGCACGGCTTGCAAAAAACTACCTTGACCGAGAGGCCTGGCGTCGATCGAGAATATGGGGATGGGTTTAGCCAATACACTCAGTCGCATACCTTGAACCCGGGCAAACCGAGCGTCCACCAGATTAGCCCCGGCCCCACTATCCAGAAGAACAGATATCCTCTCAGTTCTCGTACCCACCACCACCTCCGCCGGTACGAGATATTGAGACGGACCTGGGGACGAAATACATACTCCCAGATTGTCGTCCACCACACAACTTGGGATCAATAGTTTTCCGGCGACTTCTCACTCTGCAAAGGACGGGATGGACACCCCCCAATAAAATGTCCCTTTCTCCCGCAGAAGAAACACCTTCCTGTCTTGCGGCGCACTGCCGATCCCCTCCCTCGGAATGATGTCCCTCCTAACTGCATAGGCTCCTCTGGACTGACCAGGGGAACCTCCATATAAGGGGCCCTAGTAGAAGGTGGAGTCATCACAGGGGGAGGAGTTACCCCGCACCTCTCCCGAAGCCGTCTGTCAATGTGAATAGCAAGGGCCATAGCGGCTTCCAGTGGCGTGGGAGGGTCATACTGTGCCACCACATCCTTTAATTTGTCAGATAAACCTTGACAAAACTGGCTCCTAAGAGCCGGGTCATTCCACTGGGTGTCCGTGGCCCACCTACGGAACTCCGAACAGAATTCCTCCGCCGGACGATCTCCCTGCTGTATCTTACGTAACTTAGATTCAGCAAGGGAGACCCGATCCAGGTCATCATATACAAGACCCAGAGCTGCGAAAAACCTATCCACTGACTGGAGAGCCGGGGAGCCCGGGGGAAGCGAGAACGCCCATGATTGGGGGTCCCCTTGTAGGAGCGAGATGACAATTCCCACCCTTTGATCTTCACTCCCCGATGACCGAGGTCGCAGCCGAAAGTACAATTTACATGCCTCCCGGAAAGCAAAAAATTTGTCCCGCCCTCCAGTGAACCTGTCAGGGAGAGCTACTTTAGGTTCAGGTCCGGCTTGCTCCAGGGGGTACAAAACCTTGGACTTAACGTCCGCCAGCTCCATGGACAAACTCTGCAACTGCCGAGCTAGACTGGCTACTGGATCTATGGTGGCTGGAGAGAATCTTTAGTATGGTCGGTGAAAATATCACGCTGTTACTGTATACAGGAGGTCCGGGGTCTATGCTGACCCTAAGCTGGGGCCCTGACTAATCCCTCTACCTGGAGGTACTGTTGATGGTACAGAGGTCCAGGCCGCCAGCGTAACCCTATCTCCTGTGAATCCCTGACCCTCTGTAATCTAGTCCTGAGAAGGACCCTGATCACCACCACAGGGAACGGGAAGGTAAATGCCTACACACAGTATAAGACGAACGAGACAGTACAAGGGGTAAAATAAAAGACCACCTTGCATACAAAATTCACTCTACAAATACAGATGGAACACCAATGGGTAAGGAGATAAATAATAAAGCGAGGAGGGGAGAAAACCACACCAGGTACTCTTCACTTCAGACTTCACAATACCACGATCCACTCTGCTGGTCTGCATGAATGCTTTCACCGACATATCCCTAGCAGACTGGCAGGTATTTGAAGGAATCTCATTAGTGCAGCATTAACTGCAGCTGGGCGAGGCTGGGCCTCGTCTAGCACAGAGAGAGGGAGAATTAACTCCCTCACTGCCGACAAACACCAAGCACCAAAAACTCAGCTGTGAGAAGTCAGGTTGTGTAATCGCGACGATCTTCATGGCGACACCCGTGACAACACACTCATATACGCCTTGTAGATGAGGGCCAGAAAGAGTATGTGCTCTAGTGGATGGTAAGCGCAGCATCAAATAGCCTTTCCTCCTCTTCCTCCACCTTAGCATTACAGACAGTACAGTCCTCTGAAGTTGCAGCCCAATTACCCTCGTTTTCCCCTGTGTCACAACTTTCCAACCACCCAACTGACTATGGGGAACCACAGATGTGAAAGTCTGCAGAGCTGTTCACATATTCTATTCCATGAGCATCCAAAGATTCACAGACTCAAGGGAGGAAAGCATCTGCACCGATGGTCAAAAATGTTTTTAGTTGGATCCAGGGCCGGTCGAAGTAGTCCGAGCAGAATCCAGACCTTCGTCACTAGACGTTAATCCCTGGGGGTGGAGGTGATCCTGCTGAATGTCAGATACCTGAGGCGCACACGAACTGTACTGTTCTATCCGGGCAGGAAGAGGAGGAGTAGGATGACTATCAGAGAGAGGAGTGAGAGAACAGAAAGGATGATCACACTTGTGAACCCAGAGGCACGCAACTGAGTAGCAGAGGAGGTGGAAGAGGAGGAGAACGAAGATAAGGAGGTTACATTGCGGCTTGCCACACAGACACTGATTGATGCAACCATGATAAGCACTGCATCCTCAGCCACAACTCTGGCTGTGGCCAGTAATGGTGGTGGGTCTGCAGTTCGCATGGGCGACAAGCATTGCCTAGCCTGGGCTATTTTTGAGATTGAAAAATATGACCCAACTCACATTATCTGCAATCTTTGTAAAAAAAAAATACTCAGTAGAGGCAAAAATTTCAATAATTTGACTACTACATGCATGAACCGGCACAGCTTCTAGTAACAAACATTAGTCTGGGAATTTCACTGCGCTAAAATGAGGCCTAGTGTGCCTCACCAACCACCGTACACCCCATCATCTGCACCTGCTGCTTCTTCCTCCTCCATCACTGTGGCAGGTGTTCTCGCACAAATCTCCAGCCAAAGAACTTCCACTTATTTACCCTCTACAGTCAGGGTGAGCGAGAGACTGCTGTTTTTGACAGGTCCCAGACACCAAGCACATCACATCTCTTCTCAATCCACCATAATATCTCCGCCTGCACATTATTCACAGTCAAGCAGTTTGTCGTATTCTCCCTACTCCACGCTCTCTCAGCATAGTAGCCAGACCTCGATCCCGCAGTTGTAGTCACGTAAAAGATTGTTTCCTCTCACACATGGCAAAGCAAACAGCTTGAACTTCACCATCTCCAATCTGTTGGCCGTGGAAATGCTGCTGTTCTGCCTGGTATATACAGATGGTTTCCGAAAGCTGATGCCCGTCGCAGTCCCTCAGTACCAGCTGCCCACTTACCATTACTTATGTAAGAAAGCTGTGCCTGCTCTCCACCAGCATGTCACAGACAGCATTACCCTTTCCTTGAAAAAATCAATGTCTACCAGGCTACATTTCACCATTGACACCTGGACGAACAAGCATGGCCCAGCGTGTTACATTTCGTTGACTGGGCACTGGATGATTCTGGCGGCTGTGGGGGCAGCTAGAGAAAGGGCTGCTCCACAAGTCTTGGAATCCCCAAGGCTTGCAGGGCGCTTGGGGATGGAGAAGTAAACCACTACATAGCAGAGGATGGAGAACTAAACTACTAGACAACAGGGTTGCGGTACTAAACTACTAAACATCTATGGTTGGATAACTAAACCATTACCCACCAGGGAATGGAGAACTAAACCACTACACAACAAGGGATGATAAACTAAACCACTAGACATAAAAGTGTCAATAAACACAAAGTCTTGGAATCCCCAAGCTTGTGGGACAAACCTCTGTATTTCACACTTCCTCCACGGATTCTGCTACCTCCACCTCCACCTGTGCCCTCAACCCCTCTCCTAATGAGACATGTGTTCCAACACAGTAGAGAGAATCTCCCCCTCTGTACTGCACAGCCAGGACTCACGATAATCAGGCAGTGTTTAAATTAATATGCCTTGGAGATCACAGTCACACAGTTGAAGACTTGTGGACCGCAATCCAGGCCGAGTTTCAGCAATGGCTGTCTTCACAGAACCTGGATGCAGGGAAGGGCATGTGCAATAATGATGCAAGCCGGTTGCCTGCCCTAAACTGGGTTAAAGTCACACACATGCCTTGCATAGCTCACGTCTTCAACCTGGTGGTACAGCAATTTTTCCTACACTATCACAGTCTGGATGCGCTGTTGCAGAAAGCACGGTTGCTGTGTGCTCACTTCTGTTGTTCGCACCATACAGGTCATCGACTTGCATCACTACAGAGGTCTTTCGACCTACCGGTTAACCGTTTGATCTACACTGAGCCAACAGAGTGGAATTCCACTCTCCACCTCTTGCAGCAACTGTGGCAGCAGCAACGAGCCTTGGTGCAATATGTCCTTTTTGCATAGCCTGGGCCAACGTAGTACGGATGTGGTGCAAATCACGCTTGCAGAGTGAGAACAGATGAAGGACTTATGCACAGTTTCGAAATGGTTGGTAAGATAGTCAGCGATGACGATGCAATCAAAAGCATCACTGGTTATCTACATGCTTGAGCACACTTTGAATAGTCGGTGGGAGGAGCTAGTGGTACCAAAGGAAGAGGTGGAAGCTGAGGAGGATGCGGAAGTGATAACAATATCTCAAAGTTCCTGACTGTTGTTGCACAGGTGGGTACCATGTGATTACAGCAATCGAGGGGGGTCATGGTACCAGACAAACTGTTAGTGAAGGTGCAGGAGCCTAAGAAGAAATGGAGGAGGACGATGAAGAGGTGATGGGCTTGCAACAGTCAGGAGATGAAAAGGATATAATCCCCTCTCTGTTGTCCATGGTTGGGGGGAGGAAATGTAGAAAGCAAGCTTGAGTGTTACCCTGCCACCAAGACACGGTGGACTTGAACCTCATGGAAGTGCCCCACTCATGAGTGCCTTCTTGCTGCACTGCATCTACAACATGATGCCTGTATTGTTAGTATTAGAAATAGTGCTGACTACTGGGTTGTCACTCTCTTAGATTCACGTTACAAGAGTAAATTTTGCTAGGTCCTCCCCCCGCTGTAAAGGGACTCACGCATGCTGGAGTATCCAAACATGCTTGTACACAATCTTAAGAGCAGTTTTGCCCAAGACAGCAGTGAGGTACACAGTCTGCATCATAGTTATAGACTTCCAACCCTGGAAACATTGAGTCATCAACACAAGAACATTAGCAGCAGCAGTGTAAGTGGCATAAGCAATTTCTGTGAGTCATTTCACACATTTTTTAGACAAGCACGTGCACCAGACTTGAACAGAGTACGAGTCTGACAAATTGTGAACTACTGGAGAGGATGGTGCAGGAGTATCTCGAGCTCAATATCAATACCATCAGGGAGAATTTGGTCACTTATGTATTTTGGTCTTCAAAAATGGAAGAGTGGCCTGAACTCACTTGTCACACCTGGGAGATTTTTTCATGCCCAGCATCCAGCATTCTCTCAGAATGTGTCATCAGCACTGCTGCTGGTGTTGCGACAGATTAGCACATTCGGCTGTCCACTGAAAGTGTACACCACCTAACTTTCATCACGATGAACAAGTAATGGATCTCCAATGAGATTTGATCCCCAGGCACAGACTAGGCGATGATGCAGTTCTTAGTGTGCTGCATTGATCTTGCGTTATTGCAGTATATGACACCTTTGTCATGGCTTCTGTTCCTACTGTTGCTACTGCTGCTGATGTTACTAACAATTTATGAAAATGTGGAGACTACAAGTTGTGTCTCCATCTGGTGTCTTGCATGTAGCAGGAGCGATGTCAGAGCCCTATTATACTATTTCTACTCTGGGAAATTGATGACACTTTAGTGTTGTCTGCCTTTATATTTAGAAATGTTCAGACTCCAAGTTGGGTCTCCTTCATGTGTGTTGGCTTGGCAAGGGTCTCAGGGCACCAGGCTTACACTTGTGATCCACCTGTTACTGATCAATGTTTAAGCAAAAAATGTGTGTCCAAACCCTGTCCCATGCATCCATGCAGCATAATTATACGATCTGTACTCTGGGTGAGATGGGTAGTTGGACAGTTGTGAAAAGAGGGTAATTCTGGTGCCACCTCTGAGGACTGTACTGTGTGTAATATTAGGCCGGCCTCAGACCCAACGTATAAAAATACGGACCGTATTGTACGGACATAATACGCAGAAAAGTTCCCTGAACAGTGTTCCGTTTTTCATCCGTTGTCAAAGTGTGGCTGCGTATTTTGCACATGTAAGCATCCGTATGTAATCCGTATGGCATCCATATTGTGTTTTTTTCTCGCGACCTTGCAAAATGGACATATAACAGTTTTTAGGCCTGAAAATCATTTAAACCATCATCAGCAACCCTATTTATTGCCTATGCATCAGGTGGCAGAACCCAATCTGGCCATTTTGTAGCTGTGCTTGTGTTGGAGTACTGCTGGTTGTTTGGCAAAATGCCTGACACACTTCAGTTCACCCCAACTGACCGAGTTCTGTCTGTACAACTGTGTTTTGTCCCGCCGCTTTGGGCAGCCATACCCAGTGATAGTTAATCCGCGGAGGAGGAGACGAATGTGGGTGCATCCGCATTTAAGGCAACGCCTCAATAAAGGCCATTTTCACCTCCTTTATGCATCTCTTCGGACACATCCCGACAAGTTTTTCCTATATTGTCATATGACCATTGCCACCTTTGATGCTTTGTTGGAGATAGTGCGCCCAGGAATCACCTGCCAGGACACCAGGATGCGCAAATGTATCTCTGCAGAGTAGCGCCTTCTCCTTACGTTACGGTATGTATTCCTCAGCTGCATACTGTATGTTGATGATGTGTTTTGCCTCAACTTTTCTTTGTCAATTACTCCTTTTGCTTCATAATCTTCTTTAACATATCCCAAATATCAGCTCTAACTAACAATACTATGATGTTTATGTGAAATTCACATAGACCTTTGCCTTGTGTATATGTAGTGTTTGGCTTGCTTGTTATTTACACACTGTTCTAGTGATCTATATTTAATTTTTTAAACCTTTTGCATGGTGTAATGTTTGATCTATGTACATTTGTGTAATTGTAGGTTCCTCACAACTGTCATTTCATATGCCGCACTCCATCTGGAGTTTTTGATAGGGAGATCAACCATATCTGGCACAGTTCGTGATACATGTTCCCAAATCTGGATCACACTTAATCAAGTGATCATGCCTGAGCCAAAGATGGAAACTGGATGAGGATTGCCAGGGGATTTGAGGAGCAATGCCAATTTCCCAATTGTATTGGAGCCCTGGTTGAGAAGCACATCCGTATGCCTAAGCCGCCAAACTCAGGGTCCCAATTCTATAATTATAAACAATATTTTTCTGTGGTTCTGTTGGCTTTGGTTGACAGTAACTACAGGTTTATAATTGTAGACATCGGGGCTTATGAAAGAACTGGAGACTCTCGAATCTTCAATTCTTCCATTATGGGTCGGCGGCTGCGCAACAACCAGCTGGACCTACCACCACCACGTCAGCTTCCTGGCTCCAATATTGAACCTGTGCCTTATGTTGTAGTTGGGGATGAGGCCTTTCAATTGTCAAGGAATTTAATGAGGCCATATCTGCGACAAAACCTCGACCACCGGCGTAGGATCTTTAACTTGTGCCTATCACGGGCCCGGCGAATGGTGGAGTGTGCCTTTGGCATTCTTTGTGCAAAGTGGCGGGTCCTCCAGTCTGCCATTCAGCTGAGTGAAGCCAACGTCAATGAGGTCATCAAAGCTTGTATTGTCCTACATAACTTCACAAGAATGCATGATTGTGCATCATCTGATGTTGGTGAATGTGGTGAACAATGGGGATATGCCTAGGACATATGTCATCCCTTTACGTCATCCACTCTCAGTACTCAAAGTCCGTGATATATTTACCCAGTATTTTGTGTCACCTCAAGGTACTACTACCTGGCAAGATCAAGCATTATCAATGCTGTAATGTTGTTATGTGTTTGTATATAAATATCTTTTTGTCTTTACATTGTCTTTATGTCTTCTGTTAATGTTCATTACACGTGTGTAGGTGGTGTTCTATAAAGAATTAATGAAAGAAGAGTCCAAACTTGCCATTTAAATACTTTTTATATTGGCAAACTGTCACTTTAGCTAGTGACTACCATATTTGTAGAATATGGTGTTTTGGTAAAATCAGATTAGTGCAAATATGCATTACACAACATGTAGTAAAATAAGTAAGAAAAAAATAACAAACATTTGCATAAATAATAATATGTAAGAAAAATAACAAACTGTCACTTTGGCTAGTGACTACCATATTTGTAGCATATGGTTTTTGGAGGCATTCAGATTAGTGCAAATATGCTTTACACAACATGTAGTAAAATAAATTACAAAAAAATAACAAACAATTTTATAAATAATAATATATAAGAAAAATAAAAAATTACAGTTGCTGGTATGTTGATGGAGATGAGGGCAGGAGCCCAGCATCTCTTTGTTGCTGGCTTGTGTGACCACCTTGACCATCACCCTGTTGGGGTGGATTTTCTTGGCCTAGAGATAACATGTGGCCACAATCAGGTTGTTGTGTGGCCAAATTGCCATAAGGAAAAAGGAGATTATACTCCTGGGGATGCTGGTGCCCACGAGAATCATACCCCCCAATATGACCATGTGGTCCAAATCCAGGTTGGGACCAGCCTCCAACACTGGACCTGTACAAGTGGCCATATTGGGCAGGTGGGTTATAGGCTGCCATTTGACCCTGTTGTTGCCAAGGTTGGTTTTGTGGGGGAATGGATTGAGGTGTAGGTGCACATGCAGGAGGTCCCTCAGATCCTAATTGAGCATGCACATCTGGGTGGGGGTAAGGCGAAGAAGGTTACAGAGTGAGAGCTGCCATCTTTCAAGCAATTCAAACACCTCATAGGTTGTTGTTATGATTTGGTAGCTGAGGAGAGCAGGCAAAAAGGAAATACACCAGAGCAGTTGGAAACTATGAGATTGCAGTACCCTGACTAACCACCACAACTAGAGGCAGCCGTGGAGCGTTCCTACGTTGGTCCTAGACGCCTCGTCACAGCCTGAGAAACTAACTACACCTAAAGATAGAAAGAGGAAAGCTATCTGCCCCGGAGCAGATCCCCAAAGAACATAGGAAGCCCCCAAACATGTAATGGCGGTTAGACAAGAAGAAATACTGACACAGACAGAAAATGGTATGAGCAAACGTTGGGGCCCAAACTTACTAAATAGAAAAGGATAGGAAGGGCACTTACTGCAATCCAAAAAAAACCCTGAAAAGCACCAACTCTACTAATTTCAAAAACACCTGAGATCACACGACCTCTACCACCTAAATTAGTTCTCTGGTGTAACCAAAAACAAAACAGCAGCCACTGAAAAAACTGGAAAAAGCAAATGTACAAACATCAGTGGCTGAACTGAACTGAGAGGGCAAAAGCCCCCTGAGGAGACCCTGAAGGCCCCCACAGAAGTGCAGGACAAAATGCAAAAATCAAGCATAAAAACAAAAAGAAGAAAATGTCTTATCTGTTAGCAGGAGATTCAGACACGACACAGCAGGCTACCAAGGAAACAGGAATCAAGGATTGAGACCAGAACAATTGATCACCGGCAACCCTGATGGGAAGGCGACTCCCTTATAAAAGACCAGTCAGTAACACCTGATTCCCAATCCTCACAATCTTCACTGGACAGTCCAATACCGTTTGTAACCACCAGAGGGAGCTTCTGCTCAGAACTCATTTCCAGCCTATTCACAACAGTACCCCCCCCTTGAGGAGGGGTCACCGAACCCTCATTTGAGCAACCAGGTCGGTCAGGATGAGTTCTATGATACGCACGGATGAGTCTCCTAGCATGGATGTCCGAAGCAAACACCCAAGAATTGTCTTCCTGACCATAACCTCTCCATTTAACCAAATACTGGAGTTTCCGTCTAGAAAAACGAGAATTCAATATTTTCTCAACCACATACTCCAGATTGCCCTCAACCAAAACAGGGTCAGGAGGCATAGTAGTAGGAACCACTGGCTCAACAAACCTCTTCAACAAGGACTTGTGGAACACGTTATGGATCTTAAATGTCCCTGGAAGAAGCAAACGAAAAGAAACAGGATTAAGAATCTCCATGATCTTATAAGGTCCAATGAACCTAGGCTTAAATTTAGGAGATGCCACTCTCATAGGAATATTTCTTGAGGACAACCAGACCAAGTCACCCACTTTAAACCGAGGACCATCAGTCCTATGCCGGTTAGCAAACCGCTGGGCCCTCTCCTGAGAGAGGGACAACCTCTCCACTACCTGGTCCCAAATCTGCTGCATACGCTCCACAACAGAGTCAACACCTGGACAGACAGAAGCCTCCGTCTGTCCTGAAGAAAATCGAGGGTGAAACCCAGAATTACAGAAAAATGGAGACATCAAAGTGGCAGAGCTAGCCCTATTATTAAGAGCAAACTCAGCCAAAGGCAAAAAAGAGACCCAGTCATCCTGATCAGCAGACACAAAGCATCTTAGATAAGTCTCCAATGTCTGGTTTGTTCTCTCAGTTTGACCATTGGTCTGAGGATGAAACGCCGAGGAGAAAGGCAATTGAACACCAATTTTAGAACAAAAGGTCCTCCAAAATCTGGAAACAAACTGGACTCCTCTGTCAGACACAATGTTCTCAGGAATGCCGTGTAAACGAACCACGTGCTGAAGAAACAAAGGCACCAATTCAGAGGAGGAAGGCAACTTAGGTAATGGCACAAGATGTATCATCTTGGAAAACCTATCGCAAATCACCCAGATGACGGTCATTCTCTGAGAAACAGGGAGGTCGGAAATGAAATCCATAGAGATATGGGTCTATGGTCTCTTGGGCACAGGTAATGGCATCAACAAACCACAAGAACGAGAGCAAGGCTTGGAGCGAGAGCAAGTCCCGCAGGACTGCACAAACTCCCTGACATCACGAGACAAGGTAGACCACCAAAAGGACCGACTAACCAAGTCTCTGGTACCAAAAATTCCGGGATGACCGGCCAACGTGGAACAATGAATCTCAGACATTACACTCTTTTTCCACTGGTCCGGGACAAACAATTTCCCAACAGGGCAGCGCTCGGGCTTGTCCTCCTGACACCCCTCCAGAGCCAGTCTCAAATTGGGCGAGATGGCGGAAAGAACTACACCCTCTTTCAAAATAACAGAAGGATCAGATAACTCAGGAGAGTCCGCCAGGAAACTCCTCGAGAGGGCATCCGCCTTAACATTTTTAGTGCCAGGAAGAAATGAAACCACAAAATTAAAACGTGTGAAAAACAAGGCCCACCTGGCCTGTCTAGGATTAAGTCGCTTGGCAGATTCCAGATAAACTAGATTCTTATGGTCCGTAAGGACCACCACCTGATGTTTGGCTCCCTCCAGCTAATGTCTCCACTCTTCAAAAGCCCACTTCATGGCTAATAACTCCCGATTACCCACGTCATAATTACGTTCAGTGGGAGAAAATTTTCGAGAGAAAAAGGCACAAGGGTTACTTTTAGAGGTCTCTGGATCTCTTTGGGACAAAACGGCACCTGCCCCAATTTCAGAGGCATCAACCTCCACCTGAAATGGTAGAGAAACATCAGGCTGCCGTAGAACAGGAGCAGAAGTGAATCTCTGCTTAAGTTCCTGAAATGCAGAGACTGCCTCAGGAGGCCAATTCACCACATCAGAATCCTTCTTGGTCAAATCAGTTAATGGTTTAACAATAACAGAGAAATTACCAATAAATTTACGATAAAAATTGGCAAAACCCAAGAATCTTTGAAGAGCCTTTAATGAAGTAGGTTGGACCCAATCACAGATGGCCTGAACTTTGACCGGGTCCATTTCAATAACAGAAGGGGACAATATGAATCCCAGAAATGAGATCCTCTGAACGCCAAAAAGACACTTTGATCCCTTCACATACAGAGCATTCTCTCTCAAAATCTGGAACACAGTCCGAACATGTTTTACATGAGAGTCCCAGTCATTGGAAAAAATCAGGATATCATCCAAATAAACAATCAGAAATGTATCCACAAAATCCCTGAAAATGTCATTCATGAAGGACTGGAAGACAGAGCATTAGTGAGCCCAAAGGGCATCACAAGGTACTCAAAATGCCCTTCAGGGGTATTAAATGCCGTCTTCCATTCATCCCCGTGCTTAATGCGAATAAGGTTATATGCCCCCCTGAGGTCAAGCTTGGTAAACCAAGTAGCGTTTTTCACCCTGGAAAACAGATCAGAGATCAAGGGTAAAGGATATTGATATTTCACAGTAATATTGTTCAAGAGACGATAATCAATACAAGGCCTTAATGAACCATCCTTTTTGGCCACAAAGAAAAAACCGGCACCTAAGGGTGAAGAGGATGGTCTGATATGACCCTTCTCCAATGACTCCTTGATATAAGACCGCATAGCGTCATGTTCAGGTACAGACAGGTTAAAAAGGCGACCTTTAGGGAATTTACTACCAGGCACTAATTCAATAGCGCAGTCATAGCTCCTATGGGAGGTAAGGATGCAGATTTACTTTCGCTAAACACATCAGAAAAATCAATCAAAAAGTCAGGAACATCCTGAGCCTGGGGGGAGGCAGAAAAAACAGGAGTGTTGGTATTAACACATTGGCAGCCCCAACTGGTAACAGACACAGATTTCCAATCCAAAACAGGATTATGAGACTGTAACCAAGGGAAACCCAGTACGATAATGTCATGCAGATTATACAGAACCAAAAATTTGCAACTCTCCTGATGATCAGGTTCTACCCTCATTATCACCTGAGTAGAGAACTGAGGTTTATTCTCAGCCAAAGGGGTAGAATCGATCCCCAGTAGGGGAATAGACTTCCGTAGGGGTATCAAGGGAAACCCACAACGTTTAGCAAAATCAAAATCCATCAGGTTAATAGCTGCTCCCGAATCAACAAAAGCCTGAGCAGAAAATGAGGACAGAGAACATATCAGGGTAACAGTTAATAAAAACTTAGTCTGAACACTACCCAAGACAACTGAGCGTGCAAAACGTCTTCCCCGCTTAGGGCAGACTGAAATAGCATGAGAGGCATCACCACAGTAGAAACATAACCAATTGCGCTTTCGAAATTCATGACGCTGTGCCCCAGAAACCACTCTATCACACTGCATGGATTCAGAAGCAGGTTCACAAGGCAACATTATTCCACGCATACCTTTCCGCTCACGCAAACGTCTGT
The DNA here is from genome assembly GCA_033576555.1 of Oophaga sylvatica. Taxonomy (NCBI): domain Eukaryota; kingdom Metazoa; phylum Chordata; class Amphibia; order Anura; family Dendrobatidae; genus Oophaga; species Oophaga sylvatica. Next base: position 510,395,714 of record JARQOD010000002.1, on the reverse strand, counting down.
CAATTTGAATCGCTAATGACATAGAATCATTGAGACCAGAGGGAACAGGGAATCCCACCATAACATCCTTTACATTATCTGACAGTCCCTTCCGAAAAAGAGCTGCCAAAGCGTCGTCATTCCATTGGTCAGGACTGCCCACCTACGGAATCTCTGACAGTATAACTCAGCGTCCTCAAGCCCCTGACTTAATGCCAACAAAATTTTTTCAGCTTGATCAGTGACATTAGGCTCATCGTACAATAACCCCAAAGCCTAAAAAAAAAGCATCAACATCACTCAAAACAGGATCCCCAGGTGTCAGGGAAAAAGCCCAATCCTGAGGGTCGCAGGAGAGAGATGACAATTTGAACCTGCTGCGCAGCGTTCCCTGAGGACTTAGATTTTAAGGCAAAAAACAATTTACAGTTATTTTTGAAATTCTGAAATTTAGCTCGATCCCCTAAAAACAAATCTGGCATGGGAATCCTAGGTCCCACAACAGGCAACCTAGCAAGATAGGTAGCAATACTCCGAACTTCAGTGGCAAGCTGATCCACACGGCCAGACAACTGTGCAAACTCCATTGAGAGAGAAATAAATCCTCCTCAGCACCCAGAGATACAGAGGGAAAAAAAAAAATGAAACAAACAGAAATAAAAAATATATATATCTCTGACAACTCTGACAACTTTTTTTTTTTTTTCTTTCCACAATACTTTTCCCTTCTGTGAGTACCATATAATTTTCAGTTTAGGCCGGTGATACTGTTATGATTTGGTAGCTGAGGAGAGCAGGCAAAAAGGAAATACACCAGAGCAGTTGGAAACTATGAGATTGCAGTACCCTGACTAACCACCACAACTAGAGGCAGCCATGGAGCGTTTCTACGTTGGTCCTAGACGCCTCGTCACAGCCTGAGAAACTAACTACACCTAAAGATAGAAAGAGGAAAGCTATCTGCCCCGGAGCAGATCCCCAAAGAACATAGGAAGCCCCCAAACATGTAATGGCGGTTAGACAAGAAGAAATACTGACACAGACAGAAAATAGTATGAGCAAACGTTGGGGCCCAAACTTACTTAATAGAAAAGGATAGGAAGGGCACTTACTGCAATCCCAAAAAAACCCTGAAAAGCACCAACTCTACTAATTTCAAAAACACCTGAGATCACACGACCTCTACCACCTAAATTAGTTCTCTGGTGTAACCAAAAACAAAACAGCAGCCACTGAAAAAACTGGAAAAAGCAAATGTACAAACATCAGTGGCTGAACTGAACTGAGAGGGCAAAAGCCCCCTGAGGGGACCCTGAAGGCCCCCACAGAAGTGCAGGACAAAATGCAAAAATCAAGCATAAAAACAAAAAGAAGAAAATGTCTTATCTGTTAGCAGGAGATTCAGACACGACACAGCAGGCTACCAAGGAAACAGGAATCAACGATTGAGACCAGAACAATTGATCACCGGCAACCCTGATGGGAAGGCGTCTCCCTTATATAAGACCAGTCAGTAACACCTGATTCCCAATCCTCACAATCTTCACTGGACAGTCCAGTACCGTTTGTAACCACCAGAGGGAGCTTCTGCTCAGAACTCATTTCCAGCCTATTCACAACAGGTTGTATTAGGGTATGTGCATGCATCAATTAGGATCTGAATGGATCCTCGCACACGTAGTCTAACCTCACGGGGTAGAGGACGTAAGTAACGGGCAAGGCTGCGTGAATAAGCCTCTTCACCGTCATCCACGGCTGCCCTGGACAGGTAATTAAGGACTCCTGTGTCCACATGCCTCCGGGTATCAGAGGCAGGGTTGTCTCGCCTTCGTCTCCCACAGCGGGATATGGCAGCAGGCTGGGGGGAGCCCCCCAGACGTACAATGGGGCTGCTGCTGTTACCTGGCTCCTCAAGGCTGCCGGGTGCTGCTGCAGCTAGTGGGTCAGGTACTGCTACTGGTGCAGCGGGTGGGTCAAGTCCTGGTACTAGTGGAGCTTGGGGGATGCAGCTGGGAGGCTCAGAAGATGGGCCAGCCACCTCTTCACCTCCCCCGACCGGGTCTATAATGGCCTCAGAATCCGACCCTGTCTCCCTCTCAGTGAGGTTGGACTGAGTTCTGTTAGGAAATTAAATTGAAATAAAAAATGTTGGAGATCTGACCCTAAACAGCATATGTGTAATGTGGTGTGATGTATGTACTTACGGTCTGAGATCCAGAATAGGAGCCAAAAAACCAAGACGGTCAAAGTATATGTATTTGCGCTTGGTCGATGCTGCAGCCCCACTCCTGGCCCTCTGCTGACGTTTCCGCCGGTACAGGTCGCGGATGCTGCGCCAGCGTCTCATGCCATCTTCCACTGCAATGTGACATATAATTTCATTATTACCTAGCTGCAAATTTGCACATTTTTTGACAAATATTTCACATAGTCATGGGGGCCTAGTAGGGTGTCAGTATAATAACACTTTAGCGCTTAAAAACAATCATTACAAAATACCCATAATCTGATTTTAGTGGATACCGTGGACAATTCTTAAGTTCTGGCCTTTAAGATGATTGGACAAAAATGAGGTAACTTACTCATTTGGTGCTGCTCCTCACGTGGGCTTTCACCAAACTGCGGAAACATCTGCCCACAGATGCGCCTCCATGCCGCGTCTTTTCTGGCCCCGTCTGAATAGTGTGCATCCCGCTGGTCCCAAATTTCGGGCCTTTCCTTGACTAAAACGATGAGCATCTCTACATTGATGTGTGTAGACATGCTGCAGGACTCCGTGGAGGTGTTCTTCCGGGATGTCTGGCGCTCTTTTTGAGCTAATTTGCATGTGCAAGCTTCCTGATTCATGGCTTGCCCCATTTCCTGTGACCTGCAGAAGTCTTGCGTATTTCTCGCAAGTAGTGTTGAGCGATACTTTCCGATATCCAAAAGTATCGGAATCGGAATGGTATCGCCGATACCATTAAAATATCGGCAATACCCGATACCGATACCGGAAGTCCCATGTAAGTCTATGGGAACAAAATATCGTAACTAAAAAAACCCCATTCTTTCCTTGTAAACACTAAATATACACACATAGAATACATATATATATATATATATACATGTCATTGTGACATATATATATACATATATGTATAGTTTATACACTTCTACATAGTAAAATATCCTCTGATTCAATTGCCGGGTAAAGCCGGCTTCTGTGAAAAGACAGAAGCACCCGACATGAAATGACACTTGGTGTACATAGGGTTAACCATGTCTTTTCATGTCGTTTGCTATCTGATTTGCACAAACAATTACATCAGTCTATGTGTGCAAAATTTCACACCTGTAGGGGTTAATTAAAGGTGTAAATTCGTTGTAAAAAAACCGGACTTTTTTGCTACGAATTTACACCTTTAATTAACCCCTACAGGTGTGAAATTTTGCACACATACACTCATGTAATTGTTTGTGCAAATCAGATAGCAAAGGACATGAAAAGACATGGTTAACCCTATGTACACCAAGTGTCATTTCATGTCGGGTTCTGCATTTTCACAAAAGCCGTCAATTGAATTAGCGGCTATTATACTATGTAGAAGTGTATGAACTATAAATATAAATATATATATATATATATGTGTCACAAATTCAATGACATGTATATATATATGAGGTGTAAAATTGCTGAAAAAAAATGCGTGGGCTCCCGCCCTATTTTCGCAACCAGACAGACAAAGCCAGTGAGTGGGGGCAGATAATAATAGCCCAGAGAGGGACGATTATTTTTGGCCCCCCCCCTGGCTACTAACATCTGCCCCCAGACACCCCAGAAAGGGCAAATCTCTAATTAGATTTGCCCTTTCTGGCACTTTGCCCGTCTATTCCCATTGCCCTGTAGCGGTGGCGAATGGGTTAATAAGGGGTTAAAATGACCTTGCAATTGAAAGGTCACTTTAAGCCAGGTTAATAATTGAGAGCTGTCAATTAGACAACTATCAATTATTAATCCTATTGCATGAAATAAAAATAAAACACACACACTTTAATTAAAAATCATTTTAATGAAATAAAGACACATGTTTTTGACCATCTTTTATTTTACTGCAAAAACCATTTCCTGTAATAAAAATAAAATAAAAAAGCAAAATTATTCTTACCTATCCCATGCACAGTCAGGTCCCACGGTGTAATCCTTCAGAAAGGGTTAATGTTTACTGCAGGGACCGCAGCTAATGCTGCAGCCTCACAGTAAACCCCCAAATGAATGAGTTCCTCTCCTGGCTGACAGGAGAGTAAAGGCTGGGTCTCACATAACGATACACCAGCGATCCCGACAACGATATGCACTTGTCAGGATCGCTGGTGTATCGCTACATGATCGCTGCTGAGCTGCCAAACTGTCACGCGGTCTTATGATATGTGTACGATGTCAGTAAACTATTCTTAAAAGAACAACACTCTATACAACATATAGATTAGCAACATCAGCATGTAAATATAGAATAGATTTACCTGACACGATATCCGTTGAACTCAGGGTTAATCTTGAGGACTTGATACACTGTCACAGGAAAGAGGAGGACCGGGGGTCTAACCTGACCCTAAACTGGGGTCCTAACTAATCCCTCACCTTGGAGGTACTGATAATGGTTCAGAGGTCCAAGTCTCCAGCCTAACCCTGTCTCCTATCAGTCCCTGAACCCTGTAATCAGTCCTAAGAAGGATTCTGATTACCACCAAAGGGATATGGGCTGATCTCTGCTAAATACACAGATTAGACATATAAGACAGACTGGAGAAAACACAGACTTGCATACACACTCAAACACAGAAGGAACATAAATGATCTGGGATATTAAACTCTAAGCAAGGTGAGCTTAAAACAACTAAGGAGCTCTTTAACTTAAGTCTATACAGATACAATCCTATCTGTGGTCTGCATGAAGAATTTCACTGGCAACTCCCAACACAGACAACCAGAGATTTAAAGGAAAGCAATCAACAAATAATTAATTGCAGCCGGGAGAAACTGCACCCAGTCCCAGAACTGAGCACAGACAGAATTAACTCCCTAACTGCCAAACACAAAGAAACAGCAACTCAGCTGTGAGAAGTCAGAATGTGCAACCGCGACGATCTTCGTGGCGATGCACACATGACAGTACCCCCCCTTCTACGAGGGGCCTCCGGACCCTCAGGGCCAGGTTTGCCCGGGTGAGTTCTGTGGAAGGTCCGCACCAAACGATCTGCGTTAATGTCAGACGCAGGAACCCACGTCCTCTCCTCTGGACCATACCCCTTCCAATGCACCAAGTACTGAAGGGACCGGCGATTCAGACGTGAGTCAATGATCTTTGACACTTGAAACTCCAAGTTACCATTGACCAACACTGGAGGAGGAGGTAGAGGTGATGGTATGACTGGTGCCACGTACCTCTTAAGTAATGACTTGTGGAACACATTGTGGATTTTAAACGTAGGAGGGAGGTCCAGACGAAATGCCACAGGATTAATTATGGAACTGATCCTGTACGGCCCGATGAATCTGGGACCCAGCTTCCAGGAGGGAACTTTAAGTTTTATATTCCTGGTAGACAACCATACCAGATCGTTCACATTAAGATCTGGACCAGAAACTCTCCTCCTATCAGCCATACGTTTATAACGGTTCCCCATAGCACTCAGATTATTCAATACACCTCTCCACACTGAAGCAAGTGACGACGAGAAACGCTCCTCCTCAGGAACCCCAGAAGGGCCCCCCCCATTGAATGTACAAAACTGGGGATGAAAACCATATGCCCCAAAAAACGGGGACTTACCAGTGGACTCGCTCCGCCTGTTGTTAAGAGCGAACTCTGCCAGAGGCAAGAAAGAAGACCAGTCCTCCTGGTTCTCTGAGACAAAACACCGAAGATAAGTCTCTAGGCTTTGATTCAGACGCTCTGTCTGACCATTGGTCTGCGGATGAAAAGCCGAGGAAAATGACAATTGCATCCCCCGACGTAAACAAAATGCCCTCCAAAACTTGGACACAAACTGAGACCCCTATCTGACACCACATCAGAAGGCAACCCATGAAGTCTCACAATCTCCCCAATGAACACCTGCGCCAGAGTTTTAGCATTAGGGAGGGCAGGAAGAGCAATGAAATGTGCCATCTTACTGAACCTGTCAACAACCACCAGTATGACAGTCTTCCCTGACGACTGAGGAAGGTCCGTGATGAAGTCCATAGACAAATGAGTCCATGGACGCTCCGGAAGTTTCAAGGGTAAGAGGGTCCCAGACGGACGGGTATGAGGGGTCTTAGAGCGAGCACAAACCCCACAGGACGCGACAAAAGTTAAAACATCTTTATTAACGTTAGGCCACCAAAACCGGCGAGAAAGGAGATCTAAAGTAGCCTTACCCCCTGGATGTCCTGCTAAAGCAGAATTATGATGTGCCTCAATAACCTTTTGTCTCAACTGATTTGGGACAAACAGTCTCCCTGGAGGTCCTGCAGGGGCGTCCCCCTGAGCCTCTAACACCTCCTCCTCAAGCTCAGAACATACAGCCGACACTACCACCCCCTCCTGAAGGATAGGAATCGGGTCATCCATTTTCCCGGCCCCTGGGAAACTGCGAGACAAGGCATCCGCCTTAACATTCTTAGATCCAGGGCGATAAGTGACAACAAAATTAAACCTGGTAAAAAACAACGACCATCGAGCTTGTCTGGAATTCAGACGCTTAGCAGATTCCAAATACAGCAGGTTCTTGTGATCAGTAATGACGGTGACCGGGTGGACTGCCCCCTCCAAAAAGTGACGCCATTCTTCAAAAGCCAACTTAATGGCCAAAAGTTCCCTATTGCCGATATCATAATTCCTTTCGGCGGACGACAATTTTTTAGAAAAGAAAGCGCACGGATGCCATTTACCAGGGGACGGACCCTGGGACAATATTGCACCCACCCCTACGTCAGACGCGTCCACCTCCACAACGAACGGCTGTGATGCATCTGGTTGGATGAGAACGGGTGCCGAAGCAAAACATGTTTTCAAAGAGGAAAAAGCTTGGCAAGCTTTGTCCGACCATTTAGAAAAATCCGTCCCTTTTCTTGTCATGTCAGTGAGAGGTTTGACAACAGATGAGAAATTACAAATAAATTTCCGGTAGTAGTTAGCAAACCCCAGAAAACGCTGCAGAGCCTTAAGATCCTCTGGCTGATCCCATTCAAGCACTGCTCTCACCTTTTCAGGGTCCATACGGAAACCGGAGGCTGACACCAAGAAACCCAAAAACTGAAGTTCCTGTACGGCGAATACACACTTTTCCAGTTTGGCGTATAGTTTATTGTCTCGCAAGATCTGCAACACCTGTCTCACATGCTCCTGGTGAGACACAAGATCTGGTGAGTAAATTAAAATGTCATCCAAATATACGACCACAAACAGCCCCACCAGATGACGAAAAATGTCATTAACAAAATGTTGGAATACTGCTGGTGCAGTAGTCAGACCAAAAGGCATGACAAGGTTCTCATAATGTCCCTCCGGCGTGTTAAACGCCGTTTTCCACTCATCCCCCTCTTTTATCCTAATCAGATTATACGCCCCCCTGAGATCCAATTTAGAGAACCATTTGGCGCCAACAATTTGATTGAAGAGATCAGGAATCAGAGGGAGTGGATACGGATCTCGAACAGTAATCCGATTAAGTTCGCGGAAATCCAAGCAAGGGCGTAGGCCTCCATCTTTTTTCTTCACAAAGAAGAACCCCGCGGCCACTGGGGAAGATGAAGGTCTAATATGCCCTTTGGCCAGACTTTCCGAAATATAATCTTTCATAGCCTGCCTCTCAGGACCAGAAAGGTTATATAACCTAGCTTTAGGTAACTTAGCATCAGGAAGTAAATTAATAGAGCAGTCATACACGCGATGAGGAGGCAACTCCTGACACCCCTCCTCAGAGAACACATCCCCAAAGTCCTCCAAAAAAGGAGGCAAAGTACTAGGCACGACCGCACTGATGACTGTGTTCATGCAGTTACTTTTGCAAAACTCACCCCATTGGCTTATATCTCTGGACTGCCAATTAATCACAGGGTTATGTTTAACCAACCAAGGAAGTCCCAACACAATAGGAGTAGGTAGACCCTCCAACACATAACAAGATAATTGTTCCCTATGTATTGCCCCTACCCGAAGGTCAATGTTATGAACCTCATGAACAAAGCTACCTTGGCCGAGAGGCCTGGCGTCAATGGAGAATATAGGGATCGGTTTGACCAATACACTAAGATGCATACCTTGAGCCTGAGCAAACTGAGCGTCAACCAGATTAGCCCCGGACCCACTATCAAGAAGAACAGAAAATCTCTCCACTCTCGTACCAACCACCACCTCCACTGGTACAAGGAACTGAGAAGAACTAGCGGACGAAATACATACTCCCAGGTTGTCGTCCACCACACAACCTGGGATTAACAGTTTTCCGGCGACTTTTTGCTCAACAAGGCACGGGATGGACATCCCCCAACAAAATGTCCCTCTTTCCCGCAGAAGAAACACCTTCTAGTCCTGCGGCGTACCGCCAATCCCCTCCTACGAAATGATGTCCCTCCCAACTGCATAGGCTCCTCCGAACAGACAAGGGGAACCTCAACATAAGGGACTTTAGTAGTAGGTGGAGTAACAACAGGGGGCGGAGTTACCTCGCACCTCTCCCGGAGCCGTCTATCAGTACGGATAGCTAGGGCCATAGCAGCCTCCAGTGATGGAGGAGAATCATACTGAGCCAAAACGTCCTTTAATTTGTCAGAAAGCCCATGACAAAAACTGGCTTCTAAGAGCTGGGTCATTCCACTGAGTATCTGTGGCCCATCTACGGAACTCAGAAGCAAATTCCTCCGCCGGACGATCTCCCTGCTGTATCTTACGTAATTTTGTCTCAGCAAGAGAGACCCGATCTGGGTCATCATATACCAAACCCAGGGCAGTAAAAAATCGATCTACTGACTGTAGAGCCGGGGATCCCGGAGGAAGGGAGAAGGCCCAGGATTGAGGGTCCCCTTGTAGGAGCGAGATAACAATTCCCACTCTCTGCTCTTCACTCCCTGATGATCGAGGCCGAAGCCGAAAATACAATTTACATGCTTCCCTGAAGGTAAAAAATTTGTCTCGCCCACCAGTGAACCTGTCCGGGAGAGCTACTTTAGGTTCAAATCTGGTTTGCTCCGAGGGAGACAAAACTTTGGACTTAATGTCCGTCAGCTCCATGGATAATCCCTGCAACTGCAGAGCCAGCTGGGCTACTGGATCCATGGCAACTGGGAATAATTTTATGGGCCAGTGAAAATGTCACGCGGTCTTATGATATGTGTACGATGTCAGTAAACTATTCTTAAAAGAACAACACTCTATACAACATATAGATTAGCAACATCAGCATGTAAATATAGAATAGATTTACCTGACACGATATCCGTTGAACTCAGGGTTAATCTTGAGGACTTGATACACTGTCACAGGAAAGAGGAGGACCGGGGGTCTAACCTGACCCTAAACTGGGGTCCTAACTAATCCCTCACCTTGGAGGTACTGATAATGGTTCAGAGGTCCAAGTCTCCAGCCTAACCCTGTCTCCTATCAGTCCCTGAACCCTGTAATCAGTCCTAAGAAGGATTCTGATTACCACCAAAGGGATATGGGCTGATCTCTGCTAAATACACAGATTAGACATATAAGACAGACTGGAGAAAACACAGACTTGCATACACACTCAAACACAGAAGGAACATAAATGATCTGGGATATTAAACTCTAGCAAGGTGAGCTTAAAACAACTAAGGAGCTCTTTAACTTAAGTCTATACAGATACAATCCTATCTGTGGTCTGCATGAAGAATTTCACTGGCAACTCCCAACACAGACAACCAGAGATTTAAAGGAAAGCAATCAACAAATAATTAATTGCAGCCGGGAGAAACTGCACCCAGTCCCAGAACTGAGCACAGACAGAATTAACTCCCTAACTGCCAAACACAAAGAAACAGCAACTCAGCTGTGAGAAGTCAGAATGTGCAACCGCGACGATCTTCGTGGCGATGCACACATGACACAAACAGGCAGCTCAGGCAGCGATCTGGGACAGCGACACTGCGAGTAACATCGCTTAAGGGCCCGTCTCACATAGCGATATCGCTACCGTGATCGCTGCTGAGTCACTAGTTTTGTGACGCAGCAGCGAGCTCACCAGCGATATCGCTGTGTGTGACATTCAGCGACGATCAGCCCCCCTGCTGGGTATCGCTGATCGTCGCTGAAATGTCAGGACCTTTTTTTGATCGCTGGTTTCCCGCTGACAGGCACGCATCGCTGCGTGTGACAGGCGGGAGACCAGCGATCCGCTGGTAACCAAGGTACACAGCGGGTTTCCAGGCGCGGGCTGTGCCTAGAAACCCGCTGTGTACCTTGGATACCAGCGCCCTGATGCAGGGGAGCTGGTATCCAAGGTACACAGCGGGTTTCCAGGCACCGCGCAGCGCTTGGAAACCCGCTGTGTACCTTGGATACCAGCTCCCTGCATCAGGGCGCTGGTATCCAAGGTACACAGCGGGTTTCTAGGCACAGCCCCGCGCCTGGAAACCCGCTGTGTACCTTGGTTACCAGCGGATCGCTGGTCTCCCGCCTGTCACACGCAGCGATGCGTGCCTGTCAGCGGGAAACCAGCGATCAAAAAAAGGTCCTGACATTTCAGCGACAATCAGCGATACCCGGCAGGGGGGCTGATCGTCGCTGAATGTCACACACAGCGATATCGCTGGTGAGCTCGCTGCTGCGTCACAAAACTAGTGACTCAGCAGCGATCTCGGTAGCGATATCGCTATGTGAGACGGGCCCTTAAGTGGAAAGCTTAATTGATTGCTTTCCACTTTCACTTCAGGTCAGCCAGGGACACAATCAGTGACGTCAGAGGGAACTGATTAACAAAAATAGGGGTTCCCTTCGAAAAAAAAATGGCGTGGGGTCCCCCTATTTTTGTTAACCAGCCAGATGAAGCAGACCGCTGAGGCCTGGATTTTCAGGCTGTTAAGGAGCCAAGATCCATGGACCTTGCCAGCCTGATAATACCAGGCCACAGCAGTCTGCATATCTTGGCTGATTAACAAAAATAGGGGATCCCCTCGAAAAAAATTGGCGTGGGGTCCCCCCTATTTTTGTTAACCAGCCAGATGAAGCAGACCGCTGAGGCCTGGATTTTCAGGCTGTTAAGGAGCCAAGATCCATGGACCTTGCCAGCCTGATAATACCAGGCCACAGCAGTCTGCATATCTTGGCTGATTAACAAAAATAGGGGATCCCCTCGAAAAAAATTGGCGTGGGGTCCCCCCTATTTTTGTTAACTAGCCAGATGAAGCAGACCGCTGAGGCCTGGTTTTTCAGGCTGGTAAGGATCCAATATCCATGGACCTTGCCAGCCTGATAATACCAGGCCACAGCAGTCTGCTTAGCTTGGCTAGTTAACAAAAATAGGGGATCCCCTCGAAAAAAAAACGGCGTAGGGGTCCCCCTATTTTTGTTAACCAGCCAAGTAAAATGCAGACTGCTGCGGCCTGGTATTAAAAGACTGTCAAGGCCCATGGATTTTGGCCCTCAACAGCCTGATAATACCAGGCTACAGCAGCCCCACATTTGGCGCATCAAAAGATGTGCCAATTGTGGCACTTTACCCGGCTCTTCCCACTGCCCTGTAGCGGTGGCAAGTGGGGTAATAAGGGGTTAATGTCACCGTTGATTGCACGGTGACAATAAGCCCGGTTAATAATGGAGAGGCGTCAATAAGACACCGATCCATTATTAATCCCAAAGTTTTTAAATGTTTAAAAAAAAGACACAGCAAGAAAAAAGTCTTTTAATGAAATAAAAGAGACAACACAGTTTTCATTTCTTTTATTACTCTCTCATTCCTGCGACGCCATCGATCTCCTGTAAAAAAATAAAAAAAACAAACCAACAGTATACCACCTGTCCGACGCAGTCCATAACGACAGTCCCACGACGATCCAGCTCTGCTACATCGGAATGACAGGCAGAGCCTGTCATCCCGGCGCAGCACAGCTGATTACCTGCTTCCCCGGCGGTGACGTCATCGGACTGCTTTACGGCCGCGATTACCCAGCAGTCACTGCAGTTATCGCGAGAAACTGCATGTGACCGCCGGGGAGAAGAGGATGGCGGCCATTAAGCAGTCCGGGATGTGACCGCCGGAGATCTTCTGCCAGGTAAGTGCCGCTGACTCCTGACAGACCCGACCGACGGACACTGACAGTGACAGTGACAATCCCGATTCCGGTATCCGATATGACGAAAATATCGGTACTCGGAATCGGAATTCCGATACAGCCAATATCGGCCGATACCCGATATTTGCAGTATCGGAATGCTCAACACTACTCGCAAGTCACACGTGTGGTCCGTGTGTAGTCCGTATTTTTCTCACCCCCATAGACTTGCATTGGCTTACTACGGGCTTAATACGCTGACTATCACAGCATGCTGCGATTTTCTCGCCCCCGTAAAATACGGCAGAGAAATATACGGATGATCGGAGCTGCCCCATAGATAAACATTGGTCCGAGTGTAATGCGTTGTTTTAACGCCTCTCACTCGTCCGTATTCCTCTCTAGTGTGACGCCGGCCTTAAGGTGGAGGAGAGAGGGAGATCCCACTTGATGCAGCACTTGCCATCCACTGGAGCACATTCTATTTCTGGACCTCATCTACAAGGCATACTGCTGTGGGCCTGCCAAACAAAGGAAGTCGAGTAGCTCGTCCAGTAACACAAGTTGTCAGTTGTCTTTGGATAGAAAAAGCTAGTGTTTGTTCAATAGAGCTTTTAGTAACATTATCACCTACCCCACATACACCTCGAACACCAAGCCTATTTCCCCTTCCATCACAACCATGCCTTTTCCCACTCATGTTGAATGTACCCTTCCCCTCTTTTAACCAGCTGTTTCACAACCCTAGGCCCAGACCTGTCAGGGTATGTTTCCACGTGGCGTATTACATCCAGATTAGCTGCGGATTCAACACTGCGTAGACCCACAGAGTTTAATCCGCAGCGTCCACATGTTACAGCATAGTGGAGGGGATTTGAAGAAATCCCGTCTCCACTATGTGTAGTAAAACGGGGGTGACACACCCACGAAACCGGACATGCGGCGCTTCTTTTTAGAATGCAGCGTGTCTGTTTACCTTGCGGAGACGCTCAGTCTCCACAAGGTAAATATCCCGGTCTATGTATGTGATGCAGTGATACCGCATGTGTTCATTGAACACATGCGGTATCACCGCGCGTACAGAAGGGGGCGTGGCTTTGGGCGGAGCTGGGTTTCCACTGCGTGCAAAACGCCGGCATTCCGGAACGTGGAGAGGGGCCCTTAGACATTTGTCACTAAATTAATAATAATTATTTATTGGCCGATATAGTGTGGCTAAACCACAGAATTAGCACAAAGGATTTATATTATGAAATTAGGCCTGGTGCCTGCACCAGAGTATTAGCGCAAACAATTTTAAGTAGGAAATATGGACTCTGTACTGCACAACACTATTAGCACAAACTAGTTAGATGCTGGAAGGTCAATTTCACACTAGACAGGATTCTATCTAACTATATGAGAACTTGCAGAAGGAGCAGCCTCTCTGCTCTGTTACACGGAGAAAATGGCTCCAGCAAAACAACATGTCTGCTTTTTATATAGAGAGAAACCTTTTGACTTCGGCAGCCAGTGACAAAAGCCCTTGTGTCTGGATGTTGTGGATGGTTTCTGCGCCCTGATTAAACCCATTAAGTTAATAAAAAAAAATATTACTCTCCGCTTCTCTCTGACTAGTGTTGAGCGATAGTGCTCGATATCTAAAAATATCGTATCGAAATTGTATCGCCGATAGCACTAAATATCGTCGATATCCGATTTCGATACCGGAAGTCCCATGTAAGTCTATGGGAACAAAATATCGCAACTAAAAAAAACCTTTATTTCCTTGTAAACACTAAATATACACACATAGAATACATATATATATATATACATGTCATTGTGACATATATATATACATATATGTATAGTTTATACACTTCTACATAGTAAAATATCCTCTGATTCAATTGCCGGGTAAAGCCGGCTTCTGTGAAAAGACAGAAGCACCCGACATGAAATGACACTTGGTGTACATAGGGTTAACAATGTCTTTTCATGTCGTTTGCAATCTGATTTGCACAAACAATTACATCAGTCTATGTGTGCAAAATTTCACACCTGTAGGAGTTAATTAAAGGTGTAAATTCGTTGTAAAAAAAAACGGACTTTTTTGCTACGAATTTACACCTTTAACCCCTTACTGCCATCGGACGTACTATCCCGTCCATGGTACCTGGGCCCGTATGACCGGGGACGGGATAGTACGTCATAGGCGATCAGCTGCGCTCCTCAGGGGAGCGCAGCTAATCGCCGCCGGGTGTCAGCTGATTATCACAGCTGACACCCATGACTGTGTGTCAGGAGCGGTCACGGACCGCTCCCGGCACATTAACCCCTTGCACACCGCGATCAAACATGATCGCGGTGTACTGGGGGCACAGGGGAGGATCGCGCAGGGTGGGGGCTCCCTGCGCGCCCCCCTGAGACCCTCAGAGCAGCGCGATGTGATCGCGCTGTTCTGAGGGCTTCCTCCCTCCCAGGACCCGGATCCAAGATGGCGCCGGGGTCCTGGAGGGAGGCGGCTACCTCAGTGCCTGCCGAGAGCAGGCACTGAGAAGCCTGCATCTATGCCTGTGCGATCGCTGGTGTGACAGAGTGCTGTGCACACTGTCACACCAGCGATCTGATAAAATACTGTGATGTCCCACCCTGGGACAAAGTAAAAAAGTTAAAAAGTAAAAATAAACATGTGTAAAAAAAAAATCCAAAATAAATAAAAAAAAAAAAAAAATATTCCCCAATAAATTCACTTCTTCCTGTAAATAAAAAAAAAAAAACAATAAAAGTACACATATTTGGTATCGCCGCGTCCGTAACGACCCCCCCTATAAAATTGTCCCACTGGTTAACCCCTTTAGTAAACCCCTTAAAAAAAAAAAAAAAAACGAAGCAAAAAATCAATGCTTTATCATCATACCGCCGAACAAAAAGTGGAATAACGCGCGATCAAAAAGACCGATATAAAAAATCATGGTACCGCTGAAAACGTCATCTTGTCCCGCAAAAAACGAGCCATCATAAAGCATCATCAGCGAAAAAATAAAAAAGTTATAGCTCGCAGAATAAAGCGATGCAAAAATAATTATTTTTTATATAAAATTGTTTTTATTCTATAAAAGCGCCAAAACATGAAAAAATGATATAAATGAGGTATCGCCATAATCGTACTGACCCGAAGAATAAAACTGCTTTATCAATTTTACCACACGCGGAACGGTATAAACGCCTCCCCCAAAAGAAATTCATGAATTGCTGATTTTTGTTCATTCTAACCTCCCAAAAATCGAAATAAAAAGCGATCAAAAAACGTCACGTGCTCAAAAATGGTACCAATAAAACCGTCAACTCGTCCCGCAAAAAATAAGACCTCACATGACTCTGTGGGCCAAAATATGCAAAAATTATAGCTCTCAAAATGTGATGATGCAAAAACTATTTTTGCAATAAAAAGCGTCTTTTAGCGTGACAGCTGCCAATCATAAAAACCCGCTATAAATAGTAAATCAAACCCCCCTTTATCACCCCCTTAGTAAGGGAAAAATAATAAAATTAAAAAAAAGTATTTATTTCCATTTTCCCATTAGGGTTAGGGTTAGGGTTGCGGCTAAAGTTAGGGTTAGGGTTGGCACTAAAGTTAGGATTAGGGTTAGGGTTGGGATTAGGGGTGTGTTAGGGTTAGGTTTGTGGTTAGGGTTGGGACTAGGGTTAGGGGTGTGTTGGGGTTAGGGTTGGAGTTAGAATTGGGGGGTTTCAGCTGTTTAGGCACATCAGGGGCTCTCCAAATGTGACATGGCGTCTGATCTCAATTCCAGCCAATTCTGCGTTGAAAAAGTCAAACGGTGCTCCTTCACTTCTCAGCTCTGCCATGCGTCCAAACAGTAGTTTATCCCCACATATGGGGTATCAGCGTACTCTGGACCCCAAGAGTTATTGTGCAATTTGTCCTATTTCTTCTGCTACCCTTGGGAAAATAAAAAACTGGGGGCGAAAATATCATTTTTGTACAAAAAAAATATTTTTTTGTTTTTACGGCTGTACATTATAAACTTCTGTGAAGCACTTGGGGCTTCATAGCGCTCACCACACATCTAGATAAGTTCCTTGTGGGGTCTATTTTCCAAAATGGGGTCACTTGTTGGGGATTTCCACTGTTTAGGCGCATCAGGGCTCTCCAAATGCGACATGACGCCCCCAGACCATTCCATTAAAGTCTGCAATCCAAAACGTCACTACTTCCCTTCCGAGCCCCGACGTGTACCCATACAGTAGTTTTCTCCCACATATTGGATATCAGCGTACTCAGGACAAATTGGACAACAACTTTTGGGGTCCAATTTTTCCTGTTACCCTTGTAAAAATAAAATATTGGGGCAAAAAAATCATTTTTGCAAAAAAAAAAAGGATTTTTTATTTTTACGGCTGTGCGTTATAAACTTCTGTGAAGCACTTCGGGGTTCAAAGTGCTCACCACACATCTAGACAAGTTCCTTGTGGGGTCTATTTTCCAAAATGGGGTCACTTGTGGGGGGTTTCCACTGTTTAGGCGCATCAGGGGCTCTCCAAATGCGACATGACGCCCCCAGACCATTCCATCAAAGTCTGCAATCCAAAACGTCACTACTTCCCTTCCGAGCCCTGACGTGCGCCCATACAGTAGTTTTCTCCCACATATTGGGTATCAGCGTACTCAGGACAAATTGGACAACAACTTTTGGGTTCCAATTTCTTCTGTTACCCTTGTGAAAATAAAATATTGGGGGCGAAAAAATCATTTTTGTAAAAAAAAAAAAGGATTTTTTATTTTTACGGCTGTACGTTATAAACTTCTGTGAAGCACTTTGGGGTTCAAAGTGCTCACCACACATCTAGTAAGTTCTTGTGGGTTAATTGCAAATGGTCACTTGTGGGTTCCACTGTATAGGTGCATCAGGGCTCTCCAATGTGACATGACGCCCAAGACATCCATCAAGTTGCATCCAAAAGTCACTACTTCCTTCGAGCCTGACGTGCGCCATCAGTAGTTTTCCCACATATGGGTATCAGCGTACTCAGACAAATTGACAACACTTGGGTTCCATTTCTTCTGTTACTTGGAAAATAAATATGGGACGAAAAATCATTTTTGTAAAAAAAAAAGATTTTTATTTTAGGCTGTACGTTATAAACTTAGTGAACACCTGGGGTTAAGTTCTCACCACACATCTAGTAAGTTCTTGAGGGTCTAGTTCCAAATGGCGTCATTAGGGTTTCAGTTAGGCAGTCAGGAGCCTCCAACGACATGGCTCCAGCAATTCTGCGTGAAAAGTCAGACGGCGCTCCTTCCTTCCAAACTCTGCCATGCACCCAAACAGTGGTTTACCCCCACATATGGGGTATCAGCGCACTCAGGACAAATTGCACAATTACTTTTGGAGTCTTGTTACCCTTGGAAAAATAAAAATTGGGGTGAAAAGATCATTTTTGTGGAAAAAATATGATTTTTAAATTTTACGGCTCTACGTTATAAACTTGTGTGAAGCACTTGGGGGTTCAAATTGCTCACCAAAGATCTAGAAAAGTTCTTAGGGGTCTATTTCAATGGGTCATTGTGGGGGTTTTTCTACTGTTTAGGCACATCAGGGGCTCTCCAAATGCAACATGGCATCCAATCTCAATTCCAGCCAATTTTGGTTGGAAAAAGTCAAATGGTGCTCCTTCCATTCCGAGCTCTGCCGTGCGCCCAAACAGTGGTTCCCACCCACACATGGGGTATCAGCGTACTCAGGACAAATGGGACAACAACTTATGTGGTCCAATTTCTCCTGTTACCCTTGTGAAAATAAAAAATTAGTGACTAAAATATAATTTTTGTGGGAAAAAAAATGGATTTTTTATTTTCATGCCGGGCATTATAAACTTGTGTGAAGCACTTGGGGGTTCAAAGTGCTCACCAAAGATCTAGATAAGTTCCTTAGGGGGTATAGTTTCCAAAATGGGGTCACTTGTGGGGGTTTCCACTGTTTAGGCTCATCTGGGGCACTGCAAACGGAACATGACCCCCATCAACGTCTGCATTCCAAAACGTTACTACTTCCTTTCCAAGCCCTGCCGTGCACCCAAACAGTTCCCCCCCCCCACATATGGGGTATCAGCGTACTCAGGACAAATTGGACAACAACTTTTTGGGTCCAATTTCCTTGGGAAAATTCAAAAATTTGGGACTAAAAAATCATTTTTGTGGAAAATTGTTTTTTTTTTTTTTTCACACCCAGGCATTATAAGCTTTTGTGAAACACTTGGGAGTTCAAAGTGCTCACAACAGATCTAGATAAGTACCTTAGGGGGTCTAGTTTCCAAAATGGTGTCACTTGTGGGGGTTTCCACTGTTTAGGCGCATCAGGGGCTCTCCAAACACGACATGGCGTCCAATCTCAATTCCAGCCAATTTTAGTTTGAAAAAGTCAAACAGCGCTCCTTCCCTTACGAGCTCTGCCGTGTGCCCAAACAGTGGTTTTCCCCCACATATTGGGTATTGGCGTACTCAGGAGAAATTGCATAACAACCTTATCTGCCCATTTTCTCCTTTTACCCTTGTGAAAATAAAAAAAAAGTTTGTAAAAGATCATTTTTGTGGCTAAAAAGTTAAATATTCATTTTTTCCTTCCACGTTGCTTTAGTTCCTGTGAAGCACCTGAAGGGTTAATAATCTTCTTGAATGTGGTTTTGAGTACCTTGAGGGGTGCAGTTTTTAGAATGGTGTCACTTTTGGGTATTTTCTGCCATATAGACCCCTCAAAGTGACTTCAAATGAGAGGTGGTCCCTAAAAAAAATGGCTTTGTAAATTTTGTTGTAAAAATGAGAAATCGCTGGTCAACTTTTAACCCTTATAACTTCCTAACAAAAAAAAATTTTGGTTCCAAAATTGTGCTGATGTAAAGTAGACATGTGGGAAATGTTATTTATTAACTATTTTGTGCGACATATTTCTCTGTTTTAAGGGAATAAAAATTCAAAGTTTGAAAATTGCAAAATTTTAAAAATTTTCGCCATATTTGCATTTTTTTCAAAAATAAACGCAAGTTATATCGAAGAAATTTTACTTCTAACGTGAAGTACAATATGTCACAAGAAAACAATCTCAGAATCGCGAAGATCCGTTGAAGCGTTCCAGAGTTATAACCTCATAAAGAGACAGTGGTCAGAATTGTAAAAATTGGCCCGGTCATTAACGTGCAAACCACCCTTGGTGGTGAAGGGGTTAATTAACCCCTACAGGTGTGAAATTTTGCACACTTACACTCATGTAATTGTTTGTGCAAATCAGATATCAAACTACATGAAAAGACATGGTTAACTCTATGTAAACCAAGTGTCATTTCATGTCGGGTTCTGCATTTTCACAAAAGCCGGCAATTGAATTAGCGGCTATTATACTATGTAGAAGTGTATGAACTATAAATATAAATATATATATATGTGTCACAAATTCAATGACATGTATATATATATATATATGAGGTGTAAAATTGCTGAAAAAAAATGCGTGGGCTCCCGCCCTATTTTCGCAACCAGACAGACAAAGCCAGTGAGTGGGGGCAGATAATAATAGCCCAGAGAGGGACCATTATTTTTGGCCCCCCCCGGCTACTAACATCTGCCCCCAGACACCCCAGAAAGGGCAAATCTCTAATTAGATTTGCCCTTTCTGGCACTTTGCCCGTCTATTCCCATTGCCCTGTAGCGGTGGCGAATGGGTTAATAAGGGGTTAAAATGACCTTGCAATTGAAAGGTCACTTTAAGCCAGGTTAATAATTGAGAGCTGTCAATCAGACAACTATCAATTATTAATCCTATTGTATGAAAGAAAAATCAAACACACACACTTTAATAAAAAAGAAGTTTAATGAAATAATCACACAGTTTTTGACCATATTTTATTTACCTGCTAAAACCATTTCCTGTAATAAAAATAAAATAATAAAGCAAAATTATTCTTACCAATCCGATGTACAGTCAGGTCCCACGGTGTAATCCATCAGAAAGGGTTAATGTTTACTGCAGGGACCGCAGCTAATGCTGCAGCCTCACAGTAAACCCCCAAATGAATGAGTTCCTCTCCTGGCTGACAGGAGAGGAAGTGGAAAGCTTAATTGATTGCTTTCCACTTTCACTTCAGGTCAGCCAGGGACACAATCAGTGACGTCAGAGGGAACTGGTTAACAAAAATAGGGATCCCCTCGAAAAAAAATGGCGTGGTGTCCCCCCTATTTTTGTTAACCAGCCAGATGAAGCAGACCGCTGAGGCCTGGTTTTTCAGGCTGGTAAGAATCCAATATCCATGGACCTTGCAAGCCTGATAATACCAGGCCACAGCAGTCTGCATATCTTGGCTGATTAACAAAAATAGGGGATCCCCTCGAAAAAAATTGGCGTGGGGTCCCCCCTATTTTTGTTAACCAGCCAGATGAAGCAGACCGCTGAGGCCTGGTTTTTCAGGCTGGTAAGGATCCAATATCCATGGACCTTGCAAGCCTGATAATACCAGTCCACAGCAGTCTGCATATCTTGGCTGATTAACAAAAATAGGGGATCCCCTCGAAAAAAATTGGCGTGGGGTCCCCCCTATTTTTGTTAACCAGCCAGATGAAGCAGACCGCTGAGGCCTGGTTTTTCAGGCTGGTAAGGATCCAATATCCATGGACCTTGCAAGCCTGATAATACCAGGCCACAGCAGTCTGCATATCTTGGCTGATTAACAAAAATAGGGGATCCCCTCGAAAAAAATTGGCGTGGGGTCCCCCCTATTTTTGTTAACCAGCCAGATGAAGCAGACCGCTGAGGCCTGGTTTTTCAGGCTGGTAAGGATCCAATATCCATGGACCTTGCAAGCCTGATAATACCAGGCCACAGCAGTCTGCTTAGCTTGGCTGGTTAACAAAAATAGGGGATCCCCTCGAAAAAAAAAACGGCGTAGGGGTCCCCCTATTTTTGTTAACCAGCCAAGTAAAATGCAGACTGCTGCGGCCTGGTATTAAAAGACTGTCAAGGCCCATGGATTTTGGCCCTCAACAGCCTGATAATACCAGGCTACAGCAGCCCCACATTTGGCGCATCAAAAGATGTGCCAATTGTGGCACTTTACCCGGCTCTTCCCACTTGCCCTGTAGCGGTGGCAAGCGGGGTAATAAGGGGTTAATGTCACTGTTGATTGCACGGTGACAATAAGCCCGGTTAATAATGGAGAGGCGTCAATAAGACACCGATCCATTATTAATCCCAAAGTTATTAAATGCATAAAAAAAAGACAAAGCAAGAAAAAAGTATTTTAATGAAATAAAAGAGACAACACAGTTTTCATTTCTTTTATTGTACTCTCATTCCTGCGACGCCATCGATCTCCTGTAAAAAAAGAAAAAAAAACAAACAACAGTATACCACCTGTCCGACGCAGTCCATAACGACAGTCCCACGACGATCCAGCTCTGCTACATTGCAATGACAGGCAGAGCCTGTCATCGCGACGCAGCACAGCTGATTACCTGCTTCCCCGGCGGTGACGTCATCGGACTGACTGCTTTACGGCCGGGATTACCCAGCAGTCACTGCAGTTATCGTGAGAAACTGCATGTGACCGCCGGGGAGAAGAGGATGGCGGCCATGAAGCAGTCCAGGACGTGACCGCCGGAGATCTTCTGCCAGGTAAGTGCCGCTGACTCCTGACAGACCCGACCGACGGACACTGACAGTGACAGACCCGACCGACGGACACAGACAGTGACAGTGACAAATCCGATTCCGGTATTCGATAAGACGAAAATATCGAAACGAATTATCGAAAGGCCGATAGAGCTAATATCGGCCGATAGCCGATATTTACATTATCGTATCGCTCAACACTACCTCTGACCCATGCACACCCACTCATTATACAGAACTACTATCCTAGCCAAAGTCAAAACAAAAGCATTAGTGGAAACGCTATCATTTACCGAACCGAAATCATAGCATGTATTATTGACCAGACTAATGCATGCAATAAAGCAAGTTCCTGCACCTGTCCACAATGCAGACAAGTTAGTCAGTATCGTAGATAACATTCCCAATACAGAGCAATGTGGCACTGACGTATGAAGATCTTCTGAACTTCAATTCCTTGTATGCAAACTAAAGCAAGTGAAAAAACTTTATTTAAGCGAGCAGAATTCTTTCGTTTTTTGTTTATTTAGATTTGAAAAAAAGACGTTACAATGATGAGTACCAGATATTTTCTGGATGTGCCCTATTTTGTGTCTTCCAGGATTTCTGGTCTTCCAGATAGCAGTAGTATAGGTAGAGCACAGTTTTATACTCCAGTTCCACATGTGTATAATTTGCTACTTTTTGTTTTTTGTTATCATCGCTTGTGATTTCCTTATTTCTGTGCCCTGTAACCACTTTAATCTCTTTGTAGCTCATAATTTTATCAATGAATATTTCTCCCCAGGTTCAGTTGTCGATGCTATCGATAATGCAGGACTACAGAACAACACAATGATCTATTTTGCCTCTGATCACGGAGGACATTTGGAAGCCAAATATGGCAAGTTCCAAACTGGAGGATGGAATGGAATTTATAGAGGTAAGAAAAAAGTTTCTAGCGTGATGTAAAGCAGGCAACATCTGTATTTTATACGGTCATGGTGACCTTTTACAGGGTTTCTTTTGTTTTATATTTTCATACGTTAAAAAATCACTGATTTTAACCACTGATGAAAGTCGGAATGTTTTAGAGAAATTAGACCTTAAAGGGATTGTCCAGTCCAAATTGATAAGTCTACAGTCACTCTGTGTGACTGCAGACTTGTGAATTTCCCCAGCGCCTGCACTGTGGGTATGTGTGCCTGTTTAGTGGGCGTGTCGTTGCCCCATACACTTGTATTGAGTGAGGCCACGCTCCGACTAGTGACGTGGCCATCTAGTGGGCGTGGCCGACTAGAGGGCGCAGCCTCGCGCCATACAAATGTGTATGGAGTAAGGCTGTGTCCACTGGACGAGCTCTGGCAAGGAAAATGTATAACGCATATATACCCTCCGGTTCCAGCTCTGAAACCGGCGTACAGATCGCACAGTTTTTGCACTGGGGTGATTCGCAAGTCTGCAGTCACACAGAGTGACTGCAGACTTATCGATTTGGACTGGACAACGCCTTTAAGAGTTCCACTGACTTTCTGCTCGTACTTTTCAGCAGTCAGTTGCATGCTGTGTCCATACACTGTTAATTACATCTTTCCTAGGAGGGGAGAGTTTGAGAAAGGCAGACAATTTTCCTGGAAAAAGGCAGATCTGATGTCGTCTAACACAGTTTGATTCCTGAAATATCGCTGATATTTCACCTATATTTTAATACCAGTCATGTAGATTTTATGCCGTGTTTATAACATTAATTAAAGTGGGACATTTCAATGCATTATTTCCCAGGTGGAAAAGGTATGGCTGGTTGGGAAGGTGGGATCCGTGTACCAGGGATATTCCGATGGCCTGGTGTATTTCCTTCTAATGTGAAAATTGATGAACCTACAAGTCTAATGGACATCTTTCCAACTGTGGTCTTCTTGGGTGGTGGAGAATTGCCTACAGACAGGTTTGTGTTAGATATTATTTTATTTTTTAACCTTTAACCTTCTTAGTATTGACAAAGCTATTAAAGAATTTTATGGCTCAGCTGCAATGCCTAAGACACACAGACAACTTTGGGTTAGAAAGTGGTGCTATATCCTAGCCACGTGCCATTTCTTACTGTAGCAGAAACAGCATCAATGGATATACCCAATGTACTCAACTATTCCTACTACATCTAGAAATATTAATGATAAAACATGGCTACATTACATCCATGTGAGTGATAGTCCAAGTGTCAAGGTTTTGTTGACTTATACAGATCTACACAACCCTTAAATCCTTCACATGCAGATGTTTCCACCATTAAGTTTCTGTAAATTTCCTTAAAGACTACAATTCTCACAATACAAATTCAAGACATTATTGTGTCATGTTAATAAAAAAATTCCTCAGCAGGCTGCAACCCATATCAAAACTACTGACTGGCCATACCATACATAGCCACAAGAAACAAACCAACAGAGTATGGCGAATTCACATGGTTTCAAAATGGGTCTTCTTGTGCCACTCGGGATATATTACGCATTAAGGAAAGATAAGGAAGAACACATCTTTAGCCATAGCGTGACATATGTATATTTGAATTGGCTATCCAGGACTGATTTATTGACGACCTATCCAAAGAATAGACTATCAATGAGATCATTGGGTCTGACACCAATCAGCCCCATACATTGCTTAGTGCCGACTGCTGAGTACTGAACTCTATCTCCCATATGCTTGAGTGGCATACATACTGCAGCAGTCAACAGCGAGCACTAATTAATGTACAATGCTGCTGTGCTCCGCCATGAACATTACTTAGTTCTGGAAACTGCCCAATGCAGTTCTCGGCTGATCAGTGGGTTGCCTGGTGTCGGACACCCCCCATCACATATAGATTGCCTGGGACTAATTTGTTTATGCCACATAAATAGGATAGACAAATCTCTTTAAGGCTATAATCTATATTTATGTTTTCCGGCTTATTATGCATTTTTTATATTACATCAGAATAATTGATGGAAGGAACCTGATGCCTCTACTTACAAAAAAAACTGCTCGTTCAGAACACGAGTTTCTTTTTCATTACTGTGGAACAAAACTTCATGCAGTCCGCTGGCATCAGAAAGAAAGTAAGTGCCTTGTTTCATGTTTGTATTTATGGGATGGCTTATTTTCCAGTTAACATAGTGGAGTTTGTATATTCTGTTCATGCCCATATGCCCATGAAGGATTTGTGAGGTTTCAGCATTTTTATGGGCTAAATGTCCTCCAGTGACATCATCCACACTGTTAGTCTATGAGCTCCACTGTGGACAGAAGTGGATTTCAGGTCGTTCTCTGTTTCTGATCACCTGGGAATGCTTTCTTGTGGCATACTGAATGAGATTTTATGTCTTTATAGATGCTATGTAGCAGTATCCGTTCTAGTGATTGATAACTTTAGTCCATGTTAAGTACGTGGTTTATTTGCTGTAGTTGTGTGAATTTTCATTGTTGAGATCAACAACTTATTGTGAATGTGGTTTTCAAAAGCCAACTCATATGCTGTTTAAAAAAATTGGCAAGAATTTTAGAGCACAGCAGACATTAAGCTGTGAATCCTGCCTAATTTTTTGTGAATTTGTAGCAAAAATTATAAATCCATTTTTAAATTAAATTATGTATTTACATTTTTTTTGTTCCTAGGTGGCGCTATTTGGAAAGTTCACTATATGACTCCAGTCTTTACCCCGGATGGTGCAGTGGGTGTTATGAAACATTGTACTGTGGTTGTGAAGGAGACCAAGTTACTAACCATGATCCTCCATTATTATTTGAGCTATCAGCTGATCCTTCAGAATCCAACCCTCTTGACCCTCAGATGGAGCCACAATATAGTACAATACTGAAGAGAATTAAGATAGCAGTGGCAGAACATCAGGAGACAATCAGTGTGGTGCCTATGCAGTTCTCATTCCTCAATAATTTTTGGAGGCCCTGGTTACAGCCATGCTGTGGGACATTTCCCTTCTGCTGGTGTGATAAGGAAGACCATCATGACAACTCAAAATGATGGTTAGAAATTTATGGTTACGACCACTAGCAACTAGCTAATTAACTAAGCTACCCCAACACATGGGGTAAGTGACGTAGCTTATCAGGAGAAGTATACTACATTTGGTAATGTTATTATTATTATTACTACACCTAGTACATATTCGGATAGGATCTTGGAGATGGGAATGTCCCTTTTAAATAACTCTGTATGCTCATAGCCTTAGTTTGCCTGTAATTCATATTCGACAATAATGTCCAAATTTTACTATTAAACAAGTTTTTTCATTGTGAAATGGCCTTACTGATCTTGCATCAAGAAAAACCATGATTGTCACAGACTTTTTACCTCGGGTCACAGCTGCTGCCTCTGGTACCCAAACCACTTTTTTTTAACTGTTCGGCCAGACATGTACATCCAGGGGATTCTCCCATCACTAGTTTTCAACCCTCTAAATCAGAGGTGTCAAACTCCGAGCCCATGGGCCGAATCCGACCCACCATGTAATTCTCTGTGGCCTACATGGTCAGGATACAGAAGGACCGACGTTTCACTTTCCGTCATACAAAGAATCGATTGGAGCAGAGTTGAAGTCTGTGCCGTAGCTCAAAATCTAAGATGGCAGCCACCCCCTGTGTTGGCTCCACCACAGGTCCTGACGGGCTGAAATTCAGCCCTGGTATTTGAAATCACACAGGCCCATGCTGTCCCCATCCCCAAGCACCAAATGGGGATATATTACTAGTATTACCCTGGATGGAGGAAAGCAAGATTTACTACAAGACCAATATTTATAATGATACCCGTGGCTACTGGGGTAAGTGACTGAGTCAGTGACTTTGTGCTCCGTCACAACTCTTAACAGTATGGGCATCTTGAAAACACGGATTCTGTTAACAACAAGCGCGGCCCACAACCAGATAGGCCCTTCTGGCATTTTGTCAGAATTGCCAGTTGGTCAGTCTGGCCCTGCTTGCCCCCTCTAGTAAGTACTGGCTGCCTTCTAATTTGACACAGCCAATGGGAGGAAACGGAGACAGCACAGGGAGCTGATGTGATCTTGGAATATGACGATCCAGCAAGCGGTAAAAAGAGGAGCGGCATCAGCACAAGAAGCGTGTGTCATCTTTGTGAGTGAACAATGAGGGCAGTGATAGCAGTCAGCCTGCATAAAAGGTGAAAGCAGTCAGCCAGCAAAATGGTGAATGAAGGCAGCCAGCACAAAACGTGAACACAGTCAGCAGGCACAACCAGTGAACGCAGTCAGTCAGAATGTTGGTGTGATTCCATCTTTAAATCAGAGCAGACGCACCCAGTACTTGGCATAGGGAGCAGTCCATCTTTGACACTGATATCTAGCACAGCTCTCTTAGTCTCATTACGCAGAAATAGCTCTCTTAGCCCTACTACCCAGGGTCAGCTCTTTAGCCCTACTACCGAGGGGATAGCTCTCTTTAGCCCTACTACCCAGGGGCAGCTCTCTTTAGCCCTACTACACTACAGAGGGAATAGCTCTCTTTAGCCCTACTACCCAGGGATGGCTCTCTTAGCCCTACTTCCCACGGACAGCTCTCTTACCCCTACTACCCAGGGACAGCTGTCTTAGCCCTACTACCCAGGGACAGCTCTCTTACCCCTACTACCCAGGGACAGCTTTCTTCTATTCCTACTACCCAGATCAATAGCGATTGCAGCATTTATAAAGTTGAGAGCTGGAGGGAACTCCCTCTTTCACCGGATTGGTACTCCCTTGATGTGATGGCAGGGAGCCATTTGATTGTTTTCAAGGCAGCTAGAGGTCAAATAATGACACCTGGATCGGCCAGTTACGCTGACCTGTTAGACACAGCCAGAAACAGGGTCTAATGTGCGTTCTGCCTGTGTAACACTGACAGGTCTAGTAATCCATACGTATTGTGAGGTATTAGACAAGTGATCAGATATTTAAAAGTGGCTCTCATGGAGATGCAAAAATATTTTTTTCTATAAAATTGTTATGTAAAAGGGGCAAAACATAAAAAACACACTGTGTGGTATCACTGTAATCCTACTGACCCTAAGTATACAGTTGTCATCAGTTTTACGAAGCGGTGAACAGCATAAAACGAAAACAAAATCACGAATTGCTTTTTTTTTTTTGTTCATGCTGCCTCCCAAAAATCGGAATTGAAAGCGATAAAAAAAAATTATATACACCAAAATGGTATCAATAAAAATGCCAATTCCATCCTGCAAAAAACAAGTGTATGATAGTATGATATAAAATTCTGTGAAACACCTATGGTGTCAGCATTCTCAGTGCTGCACCCATAGATTATTTTGAGGGGTGTAGTTTGCAAAATTAGGTCACTGGTGAGGGAGTTCTGCTGTTCTGGCACCTCAGGGGTTCTGCCAATGTGACATGACGCTCGAAAACCATTCCAGCAAAAACTGCACTCCAGTATCTTGCTCCTTTTATGAACTTTTAGTGGAAAAATGTAAGCTTTCATTTTAACATCCCAATGTTATACAATTCTTTGACTCACGTGTGGGTTTAAAATTCTCATTACATCTCTGGATGAATTCGTTGAGAGGTGTAGTCTTTAAAATGAGGTTACATCTGTGGGGTTTTTGCTGCTTTGTCATCTTAAAGGCTCTCCTAATGTGACATGGTACCCACAATCTATTCTACCAAAAATTGACCTCCAAAAGTCAAGGTTTCAGAGCCTTGCCATGTGCTCAAACAGTAGATTCTGACCACATACTGCAGACTTGGGCAAAGTGCGACCCGAGGGCCACATCCAGCCCTCTGGCTGTCTCAGTCCGGCCCGCCAAGACATCCCTGGGGCTGGAAACCAGAGGTCCACGGGCCGCACCAGGCTCACCCGCTCGCTGTCTCCATCTGCTCTGACTGCGTTGGGGGAGGATGGGCCTCCGGCTACTTCCTTCACCAATCAGTGTGTGAAACAGCTGACGCGATGATGTCATTTCATCGCATCAGCAGTGTACTAGAGAATCGGCGCATCGGAGGCAGTGAGAGAAGCAGAGTGGCAGGAAACGGGACCGAGGTATGTGGTTTTTTTTTTCATATGTATGGGATGTTTGGGTGGGCATGGGGAGGCTATGGGGGTGACATACAGCATATGGGGATGCTATTGGGGTGACATGCTGCGCATGGGGAGGCTATTGGGGTGTCGTGCAGCACACGGGAAGGCTATGGGGGTGACATACTGTGCATGGAGAGGCTATGGTGTTGTGAACACTCTGAATTTGACTTCTGAGTTTGGGCTCCCCCTGGTGGCTGCTGATAGTAATGAAGCTGCTTTGGCTAACAGGAGTCCGTCACCTGGGGGCGAGGATTGGCAATCAGGTGTTACTTACTGGGGGATATAAGTGAGCAACCTTCCCATGATCCTCGCCGGCGATATGTTTCTTCCTGGTCCCTTTTGGAAGTCAGCTTGCTTCCTGCTTTGTCCTGCAGCTTTCAGGTAAGTTATTTGCTGTTTATTTCTGTTGCATTTGTTTTCCCTTTTGTCTTTCTCAGTTTTCTGCCCTTCTGGAGTTAGGACAGCCAGGTTCCCCTGCGGGGGCCTGCGCTGGACTCTGTTTCTCATTTGCCACTGTTTATGCATTTTTCAGTTCCCTGTTATTTCAGTATCTGCTGATTTACTACCAGTTCACACCAAAAACTGTTTATGTATTTTCAGTTCCCTGTTATTTCAGTATGTGCTGATTTGCTACCAGTTCACACCAGAGTTCTGATCTAGCAGGGGAGTGATCGTGTGGTCTCAGTATTTTCGCATATCCGACGTGTTGGAATTTTTTTTTAGAGTTTTTGCTGGATTGCAGACAGCATTCTTTCCTTTCCTATCTAGACAGTTTGGGTTCCAACTTTTGCTTGCGCTATTTTCTGCCTGTGTTTGTATTTCATCTTGTCTCACCGCCAATATGTTTGGGGGCTACCTATTCCTTTGGGGGCTCTACTCTGGGGCAGTTAGCTTTCCCCTTTCTCTCTTTAGGCTTAGTTAACTCTCCGGCTGTGTCGAGGCGTCTAGGGCACCGTAGGTACGCCCACGGCTACTTCTATTTGTGCTGTCAGTTTAGGGGTCTGCAATCCGCTAGTTACCAACCTCTCTGGGTGTCTGGTTGCCTGGCCTGTTTTTGCGACTGTCCTCCTCGGCTACCAAATCATAACACTATGGGGTGTCATGCTGCACATGAGGAGGCTATGGCGGTGTCGTGCAGAACATAGGGAGGCTGTGGTATCGACATGCAGTATATGGTGAGTCTGTGGGGGTTCATGCAGTGTATATGGGGAGGCTGTGTGGGGCTCATGCTGTATATGGGGAGGCTGTGTGGGACTCATGCAATATATATAGGGAGGCTGTGTGGAGCTCATGCAGTGTATATAGGGAGGCTGTGTGGGACTCATGCAGTGTATAAAAGGAGGCTGTGTGGGACTCATGCAGTATATATAAGGAGGGGCTGTACTCAGGTTCAAATGATAAATAGCGGTATGTCAGCATACTTAATTCTGCTCAATATTAAGTGATTCAATTAATATTATTATCAATAATATATCGATATTACTATTGAGTAGAATTAATTTGAGCCTATTGGTTCAGCCCTCCACAACAGTCATGGTCTCTCATGTGGCCCCTCGGGAAAATTAATTGCCCACCCCTAATATACTGTATATCAGGGTACTCAGGAGAGATTGTAGAACAGAACGTGTAGTCTATTTACCCGGTTACTCTTGTGAACATTAGAAAATTGGGGCTAAACTAACATCTTTATGAAAATAAATTTTCAAGGCCTAATATTTTAATTTTTTGGGAAGCACCAGTGGGTTGAAGATTGTCATAACACCACTTGAGGAATTCTTTAAGGGTGTAGTTTGCAGAATTGGGTCATTTGTGTGGGGTTTCTGCTGTTTTGGCACCCTTGGGACTCTGCAAATGCGAGTGTTTGCAATCTATTGCAGCCAATTTGCGCTCCAAAAATGAAATGGCACGCCTTCCAAGATTTGCTGTGTGACCAAATAGTAGTTTCTGACTACATATGGGGTATATTTGTACACAGGAGAAAATGAAACTAAAAATTTACTGTGCAATTTCTCCTGTTATCCATGTGAAAATGAAAAATTTAAGGCGAAAAGCAACTTGTAGAGAAAATGTATTTATTTTTTTCAAATCCGAATGTTATACATTTTTGCAAAGCACCTGTCTGTTGAAGACGTTCATCACACCCCTAGATAAATTCTTTGAAGATTGCAGTTCCCAAAATGGGGTCAGTTGTGGGAGTTTGCACTATTTTGGATCCTCGGGTGATCAGCAAACACGATATGGTGTTCAAAATCTATAAACAGCCAATATTATGCTCCAAAATTCAAATAGTCCTCCATTCCTTCACAGCCCTGTCCTGTCCCTAAACTGCAGTTTCTGACCACATATGAAGTATCATCATATTCAAAGAGCACTCCTTCTCTTCCGAGTCCTGCTACCCGCCAAAACAGTAGTTTAGTTTATAGCTACGTATGGAGTATTGCTGTACAGTCATGGCCAAAAGTTTTGAGAATGACACAAATATTATATTTTCACATGATCTGCTGCCCTTCTGGTTTTTATGTGTGTTTGACAGATGTTTTTATCACAGACAGAAATATAATAATTGCAAACATATGACATAACAAAAGCTTATATTGACAGTTAGAATGAGTTAATGCAGCAAGTCAATATTTGCAGTGTTGACCCTTCTTCTTCAGGACCTCTGCAATTCTCCCTGGCATGCTCTCAATCAACTTCTGGACCAAATCCTGACTGATAGCAGTCCATTCTTGCACAATCAATGCTTTCATTTTGTCAGAATTTTTAGGTTTTTGTTTGTCCACCCGTCTCTTGATGATTGACCACAAGTTCTCAATGGGATTAAGATCTGGGGAGTTTCCAGGCCATGGACCCAAAATCTCTATGTTTTGTTCCCTGAGCCATTTAGTTATCACCTTTGCTTTATGGCAAGGTGCTCCATCATGCTGGAAAAGGCATTGTTGATCGCCAAACTGCTCTTGGAGGGTTGGGAGAAGTTGCTCTTGGAGGACATTCTGGTACCATTCTTTATTCATGGCTGTGTTTTTAGGCAAGACACTTAGCTAAACACTTAGCTAAACTAAATGAATTCAAGTCTCCAGGTCCAGATGAATTACACCCCAGAATACTGAAGGAGATAGCAGAAGAAATTCTTGAACCACTGTCCATAATCTTTGAAAATTCTTGGAGAACAGGTGAAGTCCCAGAAGACTGGAGAAGAGCAAATGTTGTTCCTATCTTCAAAAAGGGGAAGAAGGTGGACCCAGGGAACTACAGGCCGGTGAGTCTGGCTTCTATACCAGGAAAGATCTTTGAACAAATTATTAAAGAACATATATGTAAGTACCTGCATAAGAATGAAGTGATTAAACAGAGTCAGCATGGGTTTGTAACTAATAAGTCATGTCAGACTAACTTAATTTCCTTTTATGACAGAATCACTGACTGGGTGGATCAGGGAAATGCTGTAGATATAGTATATCTTGACTTCAGCAAAGCATTTGACAAAGTATCTCACACAATCCTTATTGAAAAAATGACTAAGTATGGAATGGACAAGGCAACTGTTAGGTGGATTCATAACTGGCTTAATGATCGGACTCAAAGAGTGGTTGTAAATGGCTGCACATCCAGTTGGAAGAATGTCTCAAGTGGGGTACCACAATAGCTCTGTTTTGGGCCCTGTATTGTTCAACATCTTTATCAATGATTTAGATGAAGGAATTGAGGGTAAACTGATCAAATTTGCTGATGACACAAAGCTAGGAGGGGTAGCTAATACTAGAGAAGAGAGAGAGAGAGGATTCAAAAAGATATAAACTGGAGCAGTGGGCAGCAACTAACAGAATGGTTTTTAACAGGGAAAAATGCAAAGTACTACATCTGGGCAATAAAAATGAAAAAAACATATACAAAATGGGAGGAATAGGGCTAAGTAACAGCACATGTGAAAAAGACTTGGGTATACTAATTGATCACAGACTGAACATGAGTCAACAGTGTGATGCAGCAGCAAAAAAGGCAAATACAATTCTAGGATGTATCAACAGAAGCATACAGTCTAGATCACGTGAGGTCATTATTGCCCTCTACTCCTCTTTGGTCAGACCTCATCTGGAATACTGTGTCCAGTTTTGGGCACCACATTTTAAAAAAGACATCAACAAACAGGAGCAAGTTCAAAGAAGAGCCACCAGAATGGTGACCGGTCTGCAAACCATGTCCTATGAGGAACGGTTGCAGGATTTGGGAACGTTTAGCTTGCAAAAAAGAAGACTGAGAGGAGACTTAATAGCTGTATACAAATATCTCAAGGGCTGTCACATTGTAGAAGGATCATCTTTATTCTCATTTGCACAAGGAAAGACTAGAAGCAATGGGATGAAACTGAATGCGAGGAGACACAGATTAGATATTAGAAAAAACTTTTTGACAGTTAGGGTGATCAATGAGTGGAACAGGCTGCGAGAGGTGGTAAATTCTCCTTCAATGGAAGTCTTCAAACAGAGGCTGGACAGACATCTGTCTGGGATGATTTAGAGAATCCTGCTTTGAGCAGGGGGTTGGACCAGATGGCCCAGGAGGTCCCTTCCAACTCTACCATTCTATGATTCTATGACTGTGAGAGAGACGATTCCCTTGGCTGAGAAGCAACCCCACACAAGAATGGTTTCAGGATGCTTAACAGTTGGCATGAGACAAGACTGGTGGTAGCGTTCACCTTGTCTTCTCCGAATGAGGCGTTTTCCTGATGTCCCAAACAATCGAAAAGGGGATTCATCAGAGAAAATAACTTTACCCAAGTCCTCAGCAGTCCACTGCCTGTACCTTTTGCAGAATATCAGTCTGTCCATGATGTTTTTTCTGGAGAGAAGTGGCTTCTTTGCCGCCCTCCTTGAGACCAGGCCTTGCTCCAAGAGTCTCCACCTCACAGTGCGTGCAGATGCACTCACACCTGCCTGCTGCCATTCCTGAGCAAGCTCTGCACTGCTGGTAGCCCGATCCCGCAGCTGAAACACTTTTAAGAGATGGTCCTGGCGCTTGCTGGTCTTTCTTGGGCGCCCTGGAGCCTTTTTGGCAACAATGGAACCTCTCTCCTTGAAGTTCTTGATGATGCGATAGATTGTTGACTGAGGTGCAATCTTTCTAGCTGCGATACTCTTCCCTGTTAGGCCATTTTTGTGCACTGCAATGATGACTGCACGTGTATCTTTAGAGATAACCATGGTTAACAGAAGAGAAACAATGATGCCAAGCACCAGCCTCCTTTTAAAGTGTCCAGTGGTGTCATTCTTACTTAATCATGACAGATTGATCTCCAGCCATGTCCTCATCAACACCCACACCTGTGTTAATGGAGCAATCACTGAAAAGAGGTTAGCTGGTCCTTTTAAGGCAGGGCTGCAATGATGTTGAAATGTGTTTTGGGGGGTAAAGTTCATTTTCTAGCCAAATATTGACTTTGCAAGTAATTGCTATTAAGCTGATCACTCTTTATAACATTCTGGAGTATATGCAAATTGCCATTAGAAAAAGTGAAGCAGTAGACTTTGTAAAAATTAATATTTGTGTCATTCTCAAAACTTTTGGCCATGACTGTACTTAAGATAAAATGGCTCCTAAGTTCCAGGCTAAAACGATGGAATCTACTACACAAATACATGAGACTATGCAGGTAGGGTAGCTGAGAGAGTGATTTCAAAAACTTTCCGTGAAGGAAAAGGCGTAGGTTTTCGTAATAATGTTTATCCTGTAATGGAGGACCTCGAACATCCACATCAGTCAGATGAGTGACAATTGTTCATAGACGCCTCAGAAGTTAGTGTGAAGGCCGTTCACTTGCATAATAGTAATAACCTCCCATCAATACCTGTTGCACATGCTGCAGATATGAAACAGACATGAAAATATGAAACTGCTGTTAAAAAAAAATTCCAGTATGAAAAACATAACAGGAATATCTGTAGAGATGTGAAGGGGATTGCTTTCTTGCTTGGATTGCAACTTGGGTATGCTAAATTCTGCAGTTTCTTATGTGAATGGGATGGCAAGGTTAGGAAGTCTCACGGTATTCTAAAACAATGAACCTAGGCTTAAACTTAGGAGATGCAACTCTCATAGGGATATTTCTTGAGGACAACCAGACCAAATCCCCCACTTTAAACCAAGAACCATCAGTCCTATGCCGGTTGGCAAACAGCTGGGCCTTCTCCTGAGAGAGGGACAACCTCTCCACTACCTGGTCCCAAATCTGCTGCATACGCTCCACAACAGAGTCAACACCCGGACAGACAGAAGCCTCCGTCTGTCCCAAAGAAAATAGAGGGTGAAACCCAAAATTGCAGAAAAATGGAGACAAAGTGGCAGAGCTTGCCCTATTATTAAGAGCAAACTCAGCCAAAGGCAAAAAAGAGACCCAGTCATCCTGATCAGCAGACACAAAGCATCTCAGATAAGTCTCCAATGTCTGGTTTGTTCTCTCAGTTTGTCCATTGGTCTGAGGATGAAAAGCAGAGGAGAAAGACAATTGAACACCAAGTTTAGAACAAAAAGTCCTCCAAAATCTGGAAACAAACTGGACTCCTCTGTCAGACACAATGTTCTCAGGAATGCCGTGTAACCGAACCACGTGCTGAAGGATCAAAGGCACCAATTCGGAGGAGGAAGGCAACTTAGGTAATGGCACAAGATGTATCATCTTGGAAAACCTATCACAAATCACCCAGATAACGGTCATTCTCTGAGAAACAGGGAGGTCGGAAATAAAATCCATAGAGATATGGGTCCATGGTCTCTCGGGCACAGGCAATGGCATCAACAAACCACTAGAGCGAGAGCAAGACTTGGAGCGAGAGCAAGTCCCACAGGACTGCACAAACTCCCTGACGTCACGAGACAAAGTAGGCCACCAAAAAGGACCGACTCACCAAGTCTCTGGTACCAAAAATTCCGGATGACCGGCCAACGCGGAACAATGAATCTCAGACATCACACTCTTCTTCCACTGGTCTGGGACAAACAATTTCCCAACAGGGCAGCGCTCAGGTTTATCCTCCTGACACCCCTCCAGAGCCAGTCTCAAATTGGGCGAGATGGCGGAAAGAACTACACCCTCTTTCAAAATAACAGCAGGAGAATCCGCAAGGAAACTCCTCGAGAGGGCATCCGCCTTAACATTCTTAGTGCCAGGAAGAAAGGAAACCACAAAATTAAAACGTGTGAAAAACAAGGCCCACCTGGCCTGTCTAGGATTAAGTCGCTTGGCTGATTCCAGATAAACCAGATTCTTATGGTCCGTGAGGACCACCACCTGATGTTTGGCTCCCTCCAGTCAATGTCTCCACTCTTCAAAAGCCCACTTCATGGCCAATAACTCCCGATTACCCACGTCAATTACGTTCAGTTGGAGAAAATTTTCGAGAGAAAAAAGAACAAGTGAAAACGAAAAGAAGAAAAATCCAGCGTAGAGTAGAAGTAATTAAAAAGTTCAACGCGTTTCGACGTTAAGTCTTTCTCATAGATCTTGAGAAAGACTTAACGTCGAAACGCGTTGATCGCTCTGCTACATTTTTGTGGACCTGTACTGCTTATATATTACTGTTTATTTTTTATCGCATTTATTAAAGAATTGAACTTTTTAATTACTTCTACTCTATGCTGGATTTTTCTTCTTTTCGTTTTCATCTGCTCTGGTTGCTCTGCCATATCCGTGCGAGGAGTGAAGATACACATGCAATGTGAAGATTGGGGTAAGCTGACACCATTTGTTTCTTTTTTGCCTAAAAAAGAACAAGGTTACTTTTAGAGGTCTCAGGATCTCTTTGGGACAAAACGGTACCTGCCCCAATTTCAGAGGCATCAACCTCCACCTGAAATGGCAGAGAAACATCAGGCTGCCGTAGAACAGGAGCAGAAGTAAATCTCTGTTTAAGTTCCTGAAACGCAGAGACTTCCTCAGGAGGCCAATTCACCACATCAGAACCCTTTTTGGTCAAATCAGTCAATGGTTTAACAATAACAGAGAAATTACCAATACATTTACGATAAAAATTGGCAAAACCCAAGAATCTCTGAAGAGCCTTTAATGAAGTAGGTTGGACCCAATCACAGATGGCCTGAACCTTGACCGGTCCATTTCAATAACAGATGGGGACAAAATGAATCCCAGAAATTAGATCCTCTGTACGCCAAAAAGACACTTTGATCCCTTCACATACAGAGCATTCTCTCTCAAAATCTGGAACACAGTCCGAACATGTTTCACATGAGAGTCCCAGTCATTGGAAAAAAATCAAGATATCATCCAAATAAACAATCAGAAATTTATCCACA
Organism: Oophaga sylvatica; assembly: GCA_033576555.1. Lineage (NCBI taxonomy): Eukaryota > Metazoa > Chordata > Amphibia > Anura > Dendrobatidae > Oophaga > Oophaga sylvatica. Next base: position 510,358,433 of record JARQOD010000002.1, on the reverse strand, counting down.
AAATCCCTGAAAATGTCATTCATGAAGGACTGGAAGACGGAAGGGGCATTAGTGAGCCCAAAGGGCATCACTAGGTACTCAAAATGCCCCTCTGGGGTATTAAACGCTGTCTTCCATTCATCCCCGTGCTTAATGCGAATAAGGTTATACGCCCCCCTGAGGTCAAGCTTGGTAAACCAAGTAGCACTTTTCACCCTGGAAAACAGGTCAGAAATCAAGGGTAACGGATATTGATATTTCACAGTGATATTGTTCAAGAGACGATAATCAATACACGGCCTTAATGAACCATCCTTTTTGGCCACAAAGAAAAAACCGGCACCCAAGGGTGAAGAGGATGGTCTGATATGACCCTTCTCCAATGACTCCTTGATGTAAGACCGCATAGCGTCATGTTCCGGTACAGACAAGTTAAAAAGGCGACCTTTAGGGAATTTACTACCAGGCACTAATTCAATAGCGCAGTCATAGCTCCTATAGGGGGGCAAGGATGCAGATTTACTTTCGCTAAACACATCAGAAAAATCAGTCAAAAAGTCAAGCACATCTTGAGCCTGGGAAGAGGCAGAAAAAACAGGAGTGTTGGCATTAACACATTGGCAGCCCCAACTGGTTACAGACACAGATTTCCAATCCAAAACAAGATTATGAGACTGCAACCAAGGGAAACCTAGTACAATAATGTCATGCAGATTATACAGCACCAAAAATTTGCAAATCTCCTGATGATCAGGTTCAACCCTCATTATCACCTGAGTAGAGAACTGGGGTTTATTCTCAGCCAAAGGAGTAGAATCAATCCCCAGTAGGGGAATAGACTTCCATAGGGGCATCAAGGGAAACCCACAACGTTTAGCAAAATCAAAATCCATCAGGTTAATAGATGCTCCCGAATCAACAAAAGCCTGAGCAGAAGATGTAGACAGGGAGCAAATCAGGGTAACAGTCAACAGAAATTTAGTCTGAACACTACCCAAGACAACTGAGCGTGCAAAACGTCTTCCCCGCTTAGGGCAGACTGAAATAGCATGAGAGGCATCACCACAGTAGAAACATAACCCATTGCGTTTTCGAAACTCATGACGCTGTGCCCCAGAAGCCACTCTATCACACTGCATGGGTTCAGAAGCTGGTTCACAAGGCAACACCATTCCACGCATACCTCTACGCTCATGCAAACGTCTGTCAATTTGAATCGCCAATGACATAGAATCATTGAGACCAGAGGGAGCAGGGAAACCCACCATAACATATTTTACATTCTCTGACAGACCCTTCCGAAAAAGGGCTGCCAAAGCATCATCATTCCATTTGGTCAGAACTGCCCACTTTCGGAATTTCTGACAGTACACTTCAGCGTCCTCAAGTCCCTGATTTAATGCCAACAAGGTTTTTTCAGCTTGATCAGTGATATTAGGTTCATCGTACAATAACCCCAGAGCCAGAAAAAATGCATCAACATTACTCAAAACAGGGTCCCCAGGTATCAGGGAAAAAGCCCAATCCTGAGGATCGCCGCGCAGGAGAGAGATGACAATTTGAACCTGCTGTGCTGCGTTCCCTGAGGACTTAGGTTTTAAGGCAAAAAACAACTTGCAGTTATTTTTGAAATTCAGAAATTTAGCTCGATCCCCCAAGAACAAATCTGGCATGGGGATCCTAGGTTCCACAACCGGCAACCCTGCAAGATAGGCAGCAATACTCCGAACTTCAGTGGCAAGCTGATCCACACGGCCAGACAACTGTGCAAACTCCATTGAGAGAAAAAAAAATCCTCCTCAGCACCCAGAGAAAAAGGCAAGACTCCAGCAAACTTCCAAATGAACCAGGAACCACAATTGAGACAAGAACAATTGATCACCGGCAACCATGATGGGGGGAAACCTCCCTTATATCCAGCCAGTCCGTGATTCCTGATTGCCAATCCTCACTGAATGGCTCAGTACTGTTTGTAACCACCAGAGGGAGCTTCTGCTCAGAATTCATTTCTAAAACATTCATAACAGAGTAGAGAGGGTAAGACCCTAGATGGATTTCAGTTGCTGCTTAGGGTATCAACAATTAAGGAGCTTCTATAGGAGAGTGAATGGTCAGTTAAGCAGCGCTGTAGCATGGCATCTGGGCGAGTAAGGCTAGGAGAGCACAGCATTGGTGCACCAAGCGTAGAATATATGTGAGGAGCCTTTCCTAATACTGTAACCTCGCCATGAGCAACCGTTTACAAGACAAGTGGCTGAAAGTGATTTTGGCCTCCATTTGGGCACTGCATACATACCAGTTGTTTAACTGTATAGTAAAGCAGTCTGCGGAGCTTTCCAATACATGGGACCATATGGTACACATTTCTTTTCAGTGGGTCCCTATGGTACTAAAGTACCTCGGCATCCTTCCTGACTGTTCCTCCGGAACATATGCACCTGACAGTGGGCCCAGAGTGTAGACAGAGCCTAAAAGGCAAAATAGGTTTATAAAATATCCTAAATTTGCAATGCGCAAAGAGGTTTTATTTTTTTTATAAAACTTAGATACTCTAAGCTGAAAACAAGCCAGAGCAGTACATTTTATAAATGGCTAAAAGGGGTGGTCCTGCATCTAAAATGTATTTTCTAAATATCTATGCTGACATCCTAACCACTTTTGTAATTTGCTTTATTACACATCACCCTAGACTTTTTCCCCAATCTAGCTAATACCTATTATTATTTTTTTACTATACTTCCTGTGACGTTTTGTTTGAGAGGAATCCCACCAAACGTGATGTCACAGGAGGCCGAGACTGCACTCACTCATACCCGCAACATCTATTGCCCCTACAGGAACAGAATGTCATCAGGGGACAGCGCTGCAGTTACTTACTAGTTTCTTGCATCGCCGCCCCCTCTGAAGATATCCTGGGTGGTGGACGCTGTGGAAGATGTGGGATAAGCTAGACAGGGAGAATTGTAGGGTATTGTGTAATAAAGCAAAATTACTAGAGTGGTTATGGTGGATACATAGATATTTAAAAAATATATTTTAGGCGCCAGACCACCCCTTTAAAAGGAACTTTTATGCGCTAGGACACATCCCATGGTTGAGTCGAGTTTCTTAAAGGGGCTTTGTCAGCACAGAATAACTTCACACCAACTCCCACCGCTCAGTGCTTCATGGCGGAGCCAATCATTTAAACACTCCTTCCCACCTGCTTGTTGCTCCTCTACAACCACTTTCACGCCCCCCTTATTTGACTGAAAGCTCTGGCTTCATAAAACCATAGATGGGAAGGTGTATTTAATCGATTGCCCATGTTATGATGCCTGAGCACCTGTACTTGGATTGAGCAGTCATTCTGTGCTGACAGAATCCCTTTAAAGGGAATCTGTCACCCCAAAAATGCCATATCAAGTAAAGATATGGCTGAATAGTGCGTCCCATAACTATGCTAACGGTGGGTATCATATCATGATACCCCCGTTTTCATAGCAAAATACCTTTTTAAAGTTGGTGATTGTACGTGTCAATCACTGCAGTCAGGTCAGGAAGGTGGCGGTTATTCGCTTCCTCCCCCCCCGCTCCTCCACTTCTTCACGAAGCAGGGCCCCGGCGCGTGCTCAGTCTTCTTTGCCCAGCAGTGGGCAAAGCATAAAATGACTACAGTGCATGCGCTAGTCTTTCCTTGCCCCGGAAGTCGTCCAAGGCAAGCAGTAATTTCCGGGCAAGGAAAGACTAGCGCATGCGCTGTAGTCATTTTATGCTTTGCCCACTGTTGGGCAAAGCATACTGCGCATGCGCCGGGCACGATTTTGAATTGCGCAATGGCGGGAACCTAACGCCGTCTGTGGTATTCACAGACGGCGATACGCAACAGATGACGAGGAGCGGGGGAGGACATGAAAACCGCAGCCCTCCTGAACTGACTGCAGTGATTGACACGTACAATCACCAACTTTAAAAAGGTATTTTGCTATGAAAACGGGGTATCATGATATATGATACCCACCGTTCGCTTAGTTATGGGACGCACTATTCAGCCATATCTTTATCTGATATGGCTATTTTGGGGTGACAGATTCCCTTTAAGTGCCTACACAAGCCCAATGAGGTGTTCTTACTACAGGCCGTGCCTCCTACAGCAAGTGTGGTCAAGTTTGATGGAAACAATGTCTCCGCTTGCAAAGACGTAAACCACGTGTTACAGATCCGGAAAGCTTTTTGTAGTTACCATTTTAACCAGAAACCATGAGAAGATGAATACAGCCAAAAGGTGATCATACATATAAGATTGCTGTCTGGTCATTGCTACAGCATCAGTCTCTACTGACTTCCCCATAAACATGCACACTCTGATCAGCTGAATGTGCATGTATATTTCCTAGCAAGTGTAACAAAGCCAGGTAGCCTAGGGTTAAATCTAGCTCTACAGGTTAAGATTAGATAACCAGGCTAGCTGTTCTCCTTAGTCAGCTAAAGCCCCCATCTCACATAGCGATATCGCTAGCGAGATCGCTGCTGAGTCACTAGTTTTGTGATGCAGCAGTGATGTCCCCAGCGATATCGCTGTGTGACATTCAGCGACGATCAGCCCCCTGCTGTGTATCGCTGATCGTCGCTGAATGTCCTGGACATTTTTTTGATCGCTGGTCTCCCGCTGGCAGGCACGCACCGCTGCGTGTGACAGGCGGGAGATCAGCGATCCGCTGGTAACCAAGGTACACAGCGGGTTTCCAGGAGCGGGGCTGTGCCTGGAAACCCGCTGTGTACCTTGGATACCAGCGCCCTGATGCAGGAAGCTGGTAACCAAGGTACACAGCGGGTTTCCAGGCACCGCGCAGCGCCTGGAAACCCGATGTGTACCTTGGTTTCCAGCTCCCTGCATCAGGGCGCTGGTATCCAATGTACACTGCGGGTAACTAAGCGATGTTTACCCGCAGTGTCGTTGTGCTGATCGCTGCCTGAGCTGCCTGTTTGGAAGCTCAGCAGCGATCATGTAACGATACACCAGCGATCCTGATCGTTGTCGGGATCGCTGGTGTATCGCTATGTGAGACCCAGGCTTTAGGGAAGCTGACCAGACTGGATGTGTCCTGGAGCTCAGGAGACAGGACAGAATCCCTCTCTTAGAAGAGACTGCACAGGCCGTGTGCAGAGAACCCCAAGTATCTGTAGTTCCTATGGACAATAGCTGTTTTGCTTGATCGAGCTTGTGCTAGCTTAGCTATGTAAGAGTATCCAGGTTCTGTTCTGTTTAGTTGGTGCCTGAACAAGTCTATATATGTAAATTGCCTCTTCAGAGAGGAAGGGGACTTTAACTCTTTAGCGCCACCAGTTGGAAGCAGAAATCCTATAAGTCATTATTGACCCTTTAATAAGTCTTGCAATATGATTTAGGATAAAAGCCAAATCAGAATCACAATTTTCAGACAAATCAGATCTCATACTTTGCACTGAAGAGGGGCAATAACCCAAAACACAGTGCCTGCAAATTCAGATTCTGATTTGGCTTTTATCCTAAGTCATATTGCAAGACTCGTTAAAGGGTCGATGACTTGTAGCATTGCTGCTTCCAACAGGTGGCGCTATAGAGTTCTAGTCCTCTTCCTCTCTGAAGAGGCAAATTGAATATTAAATTTCCCAGAGCATTGCACAGCGAATAAGCCTTCTTACATTGGCATGAACAAGACTAGGGATTTAGGTTTATGAGTTTGTTTTGGTGCTGTGCAACCTGTGGAAAACAAACTGCACTGCCCACCAGAAAGAGAGAATCCTTACACAACAAAGATCAAGACCTTGGGAGTAGTGGAATTAATGTGCATGATAGACAAAATACTGCACAAAGAATTAAAAAAACAACATTTATTTAGAGTACATTCTAACAGGAAAATGGCAAGCTTAAAAATATCATGAAAGGCCTCACAGAAATGGGATATATGTAGTATTTTTATTACAGTTTTGTCTTCTACAACTATATAAACGGCTCTAAAACCTTATCCAGTCTGTAACAATTAGCCAAAAGTGCTACCATTCTTATACTGACAATGGACACAAATTGTGAAAGCAGGTACGGTACTTAAAGAGGCTCTGCAGTGAAAAACAGGTTCTCTTATCCAGTGGACAGGTGATAACCACTTGATCGGTGGGGTCTGACTGCTGGAACCTGCACCGATTGGCAAAATGGAAACCTTTTATCCCTTCAGAATGGAGCGACATGCACTTGAGTGATCACCGCCGCTCCATTCATTTCCTATGGGTGTGGCATGCAATGCGCTCAGCTTTGTCCGGTAGCCCCATAGAGTGTAAATGGAGCGGTAGTACAGTGTCCGACCTGATGCGTCATTTCATAAAGGAATAAAAATTCCACGTTCTGCCAATCTGTGCGGGTTCCAGCGGTCTGATATCCACCAATCAGCAAGTTATAACTTGTTTTCACTTGATAATCCCCTTTAAGCTTGTATCGCCTTTCAACCTGATTCTTCTCTATTATAAAAATCACACATTCTACGAATATGAATTTCAAGTGAGCAGATGTCGAAGGATGTTGCATACGTTGATTTGTCAGGTTGGGTTGACATCTTATCAAATGTCCATGACCAGCTTAAAGGGAATGAGTTATATGCATATTTTTTTTACCAGCTAATAAGTTTTCTGATTGTATACGTTTTTAAGGTGTTTTCTGTATTTGATGATGAGGGGGGGCAAGATTACTAAAGCTTCTGCAACAGAATTTCACATTCTCCACTATCTTGAGATGTTTATGACTTCTATGGGAAAGGTTTGCAGTAGAGCAAATTCAAATCAAACAGATGTGTCAGGTTTTATGCAATTCACAGGTCTCAATGAATTTGAATAATTTGCAGTTTGATTCACGCAAATCACCATCACCAAACATGGTTTACATGACTTCAGGTACAACTACGCAGGCTTCCCTATAATATAATGCCTTAGAGCGATCACATCACATGGCATAGCACAGTCAATCAGGAGAAACTATCATAGTCTGTATAAAATCTAGAGGCAGGAAATGCAGCAGCTAATTCAGGGTTATTTAGGACAGAAAGTAGATCAGGGCATACAGCTCAGCAATAGAGATGGGAAGAGAAAGCCTTAAAATATTGGACAAATACTCCTATTGTGTTACTGTAGCAGTGAACATGAGGAGTGTAGTTGTCTAATACGGAGAGATTCGATTGATAGTTTGAGAGCACCTCTGGCAAAATTTTGCTTTTGATCAGAGATACAGTGTAGCTGGCATATGTTAGGCTACATTTGAATTACAATTACATGTTTTTTCCTCATTCTTAATGCACTAGTAAGCAGCAGCAAGACGCGGGGAAAAAAAAATCAAAAGTTAGTGAAAGATTGTGTGCTTGCTAGTCACTAGCTTCTGAGCTGTGTTTTCTATTTCTTGTGCAATCATTCTTGTAAAAGGGGAAAAAAATTATTTTAAATGAATTAAATTAAATACATACATTTAACTGACCATTTCTCTCTCAATGAGAGTGTAGACATTACAAATTTTGCATCCATACAAGCCTAACCCACTTTTTGTCATGTACCCTATCTAGCATTTTATATTATGCCATTTTTTAAAATTCAGCCAGTAGCAGAAGTAACATCCTCGGCACAAGCCTCCGAGGGGCAATAGTACTATCTAGTGCCAGACACAATTGGCCTCCTTTGCCCCTAAAGCGGAGTCGACAGAGGGCATTATGGAATATATGGCACATCCCTCATCTCAGTCACAGCAGGATGATGTTACCTCTGACAGAGACTTAGTCATTTGAGATCAGGGGGGAAAAGAAAGGTTCTGTGAAGAACACTGGCTCAAACTAAAAGGGATAATTTTTCACCATTTTTAATTACATGAAAAGTTAACTGTGTTATTAAATGGACTGTTGATTACTACCAGGTTACCCTCCATTTCTATGGCAAGGTCACTGACATTACTAAGGCTGTGTTTTTGTGGGGTAACAGGTGACTTCAGAGTGTTACACGTGTCTTGAGGACAATGTGGAGGCTTTGCAATATTGCAATACATGGAGATATGAATAGCTGTGAATCAAATTTTTTGGAAAAATCTGTTGAAACTGGCAAATTTATATTTTAAAAAGGATGAATCATCTCTAGATTTTGGGTATGCTCTGTGATCTGTACAAAGATCATGGCGGGGGAAGTGATCAGTGACATCACCTACTATGAATCCAGTTTTCTACATTGTGTGTGGTTTATTGTAATCCTGCCCATGAGGATGATGAGTACATCTACACAAATTACTTAGGAAGCCTGACAGCACAAAACAACTGGCCACCCTAAGGGTGCACCAAGCTCCTTGGTTTTAAACACACAGTTCAGTGCACTTTCCTATCAACTTATTTTGAATTTATTTCTGCCCCTCTTCCTTGACTGACCGCTCTGGCTTTAGAGTAGCTGAAGGTGATTTCAGAGATAGATGAAAAGCAAATGGGTAGAAAGGGGTACTGAACTGTTTGGCTATGCCAAGTGTGCACCAAACACTTGTGCTTGGTTTGAACAGTCATGCTGTAATATTTTCTGTTGCAAGACTCCAATCTCTTGGAAAAAAAATATTTATATTTTTTTTTGTTAGCTAAAAACAAACAAAACAATAAGGTAATTCATTCCCTTTAATAGAGTCACAGACATTTATGGTTCCAACACATCAAAACAGTTGGCAGAGATGAAAGCAGGCAAACAGAAGATAATGTTACAATGTACTCTTTAAAAGAAGCCATGTCTGCCTAGGCCTTCGCCACACAATGCTGCACCGCCAACACAAACAAAAAAAAAAAAAAAAAAGCACACATTTTAATTCATGACTCTGTTTTTATTGTCCTCCTGTACATTATTTTTTGTCCTAGAAGCAGTCCTAAAAAGTGTACCTATGACAATGTATTAAAAATCACATAATTATGACCTATATATTGGATGCACTGGCTTTTTTTTACATTTCAAGTGTCAATTACCTACAGGCAATGAAAAAAAAAAAAACAGACCCCAGAAACGTGAAGCCCAAAAACTTTAGTTTTTGGTCATATAATTAATAACCACCACATCAGCTGGACATTTACCCCATGAATCCTCCTTGCACTGATACATACACAGCAACCTCCAAAGGTGTAGTCTGACAAAGGAGCGTACACTGTATGCAAACTAGCAGGTGAATTTAACATCTTCATTGCCTTCCATTCATGATGGGGGATGTAAACGACCCGTTCTCAGTGGATAGATCTGCGGTGTCACGATCATCATAATTATACGCTGTTAATTTTACATTTTATATTGACGGTGATAAAACATTTAAAAAGTTGGCAACATTTGTTTCAGTATCTTTGCATATTAAAAACACACATTCCTGTTTGTTAATTTTGTAAAAGAAGCTAAGGCAAAAATTACAGAAAAAAGCACAACACAAAAAGACTGTAAAGTAGTATGAACCAAAAGCACGAATATATGAAAAATGTACTTAAAAGGGGTATTCTCATGTCCAAGATCCTATCCCAATATGTAGTAGGTGTAATAATAATAATATTAATGACAAATAACTCCAATTAGAATGTCGTCTGGTTTTTCTGATTCACTAGGTCTCTCTCCTCATGTGCAGGCATTGGGAGGACTTTAGGTATCCACGGTTACAACGAATAATATAGTGACAGCTAGTTGCTAGTGGTCATAACCATGGATACCCAAGGTCCTTCAATGCCTGCACATGAGGAAAGACATAGTGAATCAGAAACTATACTACAATTGTAATTGGCAGTATTTGCTATTATTATACCTACTACATATTGGGATAAGATCTTGGAGATGGCAATACCCCATTATGTAGAAATTCAGCTTCCCCCTCTTGATTACCTATCACTTCTCTGCAGTTCAGCATCCTGTCTTTGATCAACAAAATTTTAGATTTTGCGCATTTTTTAACCTTACATTAGTCTGCCATCAACCACCCGAAAAATGGTATAAGAAAAAAAGGGCAACATTGAC